>OY856413.1:144277500-144710000 GCA_963693085.1 Alisma plantago-aquatica | reverse complement strand
CTCTAGCCAATCACATACAAATTTTGACATATTATTATAAAGAAACGTGTAAAAATAACTTCTAAGGTGAATATTATTATCAAATATTTAATAATACATATCTTCACAATCAACCTATTCATGAATTTTCTATTTGAGAATATATTTTTCATGTTCATGCTATTTTGGAATGCTATATAAAGTATGTATGTCTTCATTTAAACACATAATTTGATGTCCGCAACACTAAATCTAACTCAGATACCAAGAGTAATGGTAGAAAAACGTGCCAACTATGTAAATATCATATAAGGTACACACAAGAGCTCCATCTAATGATCGTTATTCGAAAGAGGCAAAATGTATAGACACTAGTAAAATCATAATTTCTTACTTGGTAGTGGAGGTGGTCCAAGCCTTGCTTTCCCAGGCTATGCTCTAGCTGCTCCATTCTCAATGCGATAATGATTGGTTTTTTATTGTTGTTCCACACGAAGTTGATCTCCTTGTGATGGCAAGCTGGCTGAATGTTGCAAAGGATGAAATTTACCTGCCAACCACCACTACCAAAAAACATAGTATAGATGACAGTCATGTAAAAAGTTATGCACTTTAGGTGACATGTTTGTACATGACTAATAATCTGTGTAGGCCTATGTAAAATAGATGACATGCATTTTTGTATGTTTGAAAGGGTGACATACTTTAGATGACATGCATGTATGTCATGTGTAGTCTGGGCAACATAGGTGACAAACATTTTATCATACTTGAAAGGGTGACACACTATAGGTGACATACATTTGAATCACCTATGTTCTAATGGGGGTTTGCACATGTATATGAGTCAAGTGTAATATACAAGGAGACATAACATTTAGATGGCATGTATGTGTGTCACCAAAGTTATAGATGACATAAATTCATGTCACCTAACCTTAGAAATTTTATAGAATTATTATGAGAGGACATTGTCTTGATATGGGCCTTGAATTCTCACAAATGCATTACAGGGGACCTGCTGTTAGAGGAAATTCTCACGATATAGGCCCCAACCCTCACATATGCATTTTTAGAGAATTTTTGTGAGTGGAAATTGTCACTATATGGGCCCCAGTTCCTAAGAAATGCATTGAAAGAGACATTTTATGAGAAGAAATGTGTCATGGCTCCTCCCGAGTGTATTTTTGTTGGAATATATCAACACTTATTTGGTCACCGTGTGTTGGACGATGATGTGATGTGAGGGCGCCGAGCTACTGCACGTGACATGGGCACTGACGATGATTCTATTTGGCTCCCACCTACCTCTGATTAATTATTGCACCTACCCCAGTGTCACTGATTGCAGGGGTTATCTGCTCGTCTTGTTCCCCCACACCATAGTATCCATATCCAACTTACCATAGTGTCTCCCGAATGCGGACGGAAGGCGACCAGAAAGGTTCGACGATAACTTCAAGTATGATTCAACTTATCAACTTTTGTTGGACTTGGCCATACCGGTGGTGGCTGCCCTTTTTTTGGCAACCACGCCCATATCATCAAGGGATTAGGGCAAGAACGCACTCAGAGCATCCCTGGTGCCTAGCCGTCCAGGTCTCAACATGTCGAGGATCGATACGATAGAGTCCAGCATCGATCCCTGGAGGCAGCAGCCCATACACGATTCCCTATAGTCGTGTGTTAAGCAGGCTTGGCACTGGTCAACCCAGCAGGAAGGACTGCCCTGCTGGCTGCCATACACGAGTGGGTTCCCTCCATGACTGAGTTCTTCTCTCTTTAATGGAAAAATTTAGTTTTCCCACATTGGCAATGACACATTATGACTGTCTTGCTGCGTCACAAGTGAAAAGTCGTGAGGTTGTTCCTGTGGTCCTTTACCGTGTGGGGCCTACATCCTGCATGGTTGGACCTGTTGCACAAGTTTCATGTCCTTTTAGGAGCCTCCATACATGTCGCGGCAAACTGTTAGCAGCTAAAAGTTTTGGTAATCATCTTCGGGTTGTTCATTTATCTTCACTGAGTCGTGTTGATGGAATTCGTAAGGCGTTGGAGTATGCGGATGTTTGGGAGGGCTTGGTGTTCACTCTTTGTTCTTCCAAGCATTGGATGTGTGGTGTATGCCTTAGCATCGTGCCATGGTCTAAAGCATGTCCTCATTAAGCTTCTGATGGCTCTGATGTTACTACCACTCTACCTCGATAGCCTGGTGAGACATCACTCGATGTGATAGTTGGTTTGCCTGCTCCCATCAATTTTGGCTTTCCAAATTCTGTTCCTTGCACCCTGTCACCTTGTCAGGGTATTGAGCCACCGCCTCTTCCTATTGACCGACTATAGCTTGACACAGATCTTCTAGATTTTGTCTTCCACACGGGTGTCCCTACCGTAAAGAGCATCCCTCTTATTTGTCATTTTCCCTTTGCCGACACTCTTCATGCTTGCTTACTCTAGGTGGCTTCTTGCCCATCCTCTATTGATGCATGGATTCGTCTTTTGTTGCTTCCAACATGTGTTATGTATTGCTTCTCCCATAAGTCTTCTTAAGAATAGTCTTCTCGAAAATGCATCTCTCTACAACAACTCATGATCCTTAAGGCTTTGGAGACTTGGAATTCAGGACCTGATGGCATTCAACAACTCCTGGCTCAGATTTTGTCTCATTGTTGTCCTACCGTGCGAGAACATTCTTCTAAAGCTTGTATTTCACGTGCCAAGCATAAGATCAAAGATAGCCAATTTTCTACTGCCATCCATGTTCTATCCTCTAGTGGTGTTACCCCCACAAAAGCTGCTAATTATTCTTATCTTGAAGCTAAACACCCTCAACCTCCACTGCCATTGGTACAACCTCAGTCTGAAATTTCTAGATCTCCATTTGTTGCTTCTTGCTCTATGATTGAAGAAGCCATTTTATCATTCAAGAAAGGGACCTCTTGCACACATGATGGCCTACGATCACAACATCTTATTGATTATATGTGTGGGGCTGCCACTGTAGTGAAAGATGATTTTTTTAATGCAGTTACAACTATGGTGAATCTTTGGCTCACTGGTCGTTTTCCATATTCCCTAGCTCCCTACATTGCCAGTGCTCCATTGACTCCTTTTCTCAAACCAGACAATGGCATTCGGCCTATTGCTATGGGTACTATTTGGCAGTGCCTTGTATCCAAAGTTGCGGCAAAGGGTGTAAGTTCTGGTGTTGTCCCATATCTTATGGATCATGAGTATGGTGTTGGTATTTCTGGTGGTGTTGAGGCCCTTCTACATGTTGTCACTCGACTTGTCTATGAAAAAAAACACCACACTATAGTCACCATGGCTCTTATTGACTTCAACAATGCCTTCAACATGGTTGATAGATCTACCATATTCCGAGAGGTTCATCTTCATTGCCCTTCTATTGTATGATGGGTTGAGTTTTTCTATATATCTCCATCTCCTCTCTATATGGATCATGGTGAGCATCTTTTTTCTTCTATCGGGGTACAACAAGGTGACCCATTTGACACCCTACTTTTTTCCCTGGGACTCCACCCTCTTATTTTATAGGCAAAGGATGCATGTCAACTTGACCTCCTTTCTTTCTACCTTGATGATGGTACCCTCATTGGGGACACAGAGGTTGTTTTGAAGGCTCTATCCCTCATTCAAGAGTGAGGCCCGATGTATGGACTTCATCTCAATACTAAGAAGACAAATTTTTTGGCCATCTGATGACCCTAGATGAGGCTCAAATGTGAGTTTATTTCCAACTGGCATCTCTCATCCAGAGCATGGAGTGAAGATTCTAGGTGGCCCAATTTTCTACAGACACATCCTTTGCAAAGGAAATTCTCCAGAAATGTGTGATGAAGACCCTTGATATGATGGATCACATGTCCTCACTCTAGGACCCACAGTGTGAGCTTCTTCTTCTTAGGTCTTATGCTAGTATGCCCAAACTATTGTTTGATCTTCGTACAACACCTCCTTCTTCTATCACACCTGTGTTGGATATTTTTTATCACGGTCTTCGATGTTGTCTGGAGCGTATTGTGGTTGGTGACGGCCCATGTTTTGGTGATTTACAATGGTGTTTGGCTCCACTTCCTATGCATCTAGGGGAATTGGGGATCAAGTCCTCTCATGATATCAGTAAATTTGCTTTTGTTGCCTCTCAGATACACACTAAAGATCTCCAAGACCATATGTTGTGTGAGGTCACATGCGTGCCTGCAGGGCTCCCCTTTGTCCAAGCACATGCTTGCATATGAAATATCTTGCCATCTTTATGTTGGTCTATGTTGATAAGTATGCATTCTACCACCCCAAAGACCCAATCTATTTTGGTAGACACTTACTACAAAACGGTCATCCAGCAAATCATGGCAAGTGACCTATCCTTACGGCAACATGCTATTCTCACTTCTTTACAAGCTGATCATGCAGAAAATTTGTTGAGGGTTGTTCCTATTGATGGCCTTGGTCTGTCTATGTTAGACATTGAGTATCAAGCTATCCTTCATTATTGTCTTATGATTCCCTTGTATCCAGGTGATGATTGTTGTCTAATTTGCAACATCACAGATCTTGATGCCTTTGGTGATCATGCAGTGCAGTGTCGCTCGCGGCCTGGTTATAAGTTTTGTCATGATGTTGGCACTCGATCTGAGTTAAAGGTTTTGAAATAAGCTCCTTTAGCCTTCCTTGGCACTCAATCTGATGGTGTTCATTCGTTGCAACCTACAGACATTCTTTTATTTCACTGGATGAATGGAAAACATGCCTGTGTTGACCTAACACGAGTTTCTCCCTTGATATGTATCCTTTCAAAAAACTTTAAAGTAGGGCAGGTAGCGTCCGAGGTAGAAATACAAAAAGTTCATAAACATGGAACATCATGTAATGCCAATCAACATCATTTTCTACCTTTCGCCTTTGACACCTTTGGGGTGCCTGCCGACGATGTAGTTTCTCTTCTTTGACGCCTTCAACATATATAAATAGGAATCTTATGATGCCTTCATCTACATGTAATGATTTTATTTTTGGGTCCTTGGGTTTTGCCATCCAACAAGGATTGGCAACCCAGTTTGTTGCTTGCGCTTCTGTGAGAGCTTTTATGTAATCTTTTGAGCAATTATATGAAACATATTAAGTGACATGTTGTGAGATGACACCATCATGATATGGGCCCTGACTCAAAAATTTATTTTTAGGGGCTTACTGTGAGAGCATACTATCATGATAGTGGTCACATATCCTCCCAAATGCAATTACAATGACATGTTGGGAGAGGACATTGTCATGATATTGGAGGTGGCTCCTCTCAAATACATTTTCAAAGACTTGATGTGAGAGGATGCCATAATGATATGGGCCCTGGTTCCTCCCAAAAACATATTTAGTGACATGTTGAGGTCGAGATAGTTGGTGTTGTTTTGGTTGTGATGGTTGGCCTTATTTCATTTGTGATGGGTTGTTCTGCTTCTGGACGTGACACTTTGTTTTGGTCTGGTCGGGACACTGTGTTTGATACAGTCACGACGTTGTGTTGTGAGTGTGGATCGTGACGTTGTGTTGTGAGGGTGGGTCGTGATGCTATGTTGTGAGGGTGGGTTGCGACTTACTATGAGATAGCATTATCATCATATGTCCCATGGCACCTCCCAAATGTATTTTCAAGGACTTGGGATGGTTTTGGTTGTGTTAGTTGGCCTTGTCTCAGTCGTGATGGTCCACTCTACTTTTGTACGTGACACTCTATTTTGGTCTGGTCACGATGTTGTGTTTGTTATGGTCATGACGTAGTATTCTGAGGGGCTTATTATGAGAGGAATCTGTCAATATGGCATTGTGCCATAATGATGTGGACCCTGGTTCCTCCCAGAAACATATTCAGTGACATGTTGTGAGACGACACCATCATGATATTGGCCATGGCTACTCAGAAATTTACTTTTAGGGACTTACCGTGAGAGCACACTATCATGATAGTGGTCACATATCCTCCCAAATGTAATTACAATGACATGTTGGGAGAGGACATTCTCATGATATGTGATGTGCCTCCTCCAAAATGCATTTTTGGGATCTTCCCGTGAGAGGACACCATCATGATATGGGTCATGGCTCCTCAAAAGTTTATTTTTAGGGGCTTGCTATGAGAGCACACTGACATGATATTGGTCATAGATCCTCCCATATACACCTCCATCCACATTCTACGAGAGGACATTCTCATGATATGGGATAGAGGGTCACCCTGGCGAAGTCCACGTGTAGGCTTTGTTCTTTTGGTCCGATCCCCGTTTATAGAAAAAGTGTGTTGGATAGATGTGATGCAATCTTTGACTTTACTCCTCCACTTCATCCCAAAACCCATCTTCTCCATCACCACATCAAGGAAACTCCACTCCACCATGTCGTATGCTTTGGACATGTCCAACTTCATAGCAAGACTGCCTTTTTTCTTCCCCTTTTCTCTCTTCATAGAGTGGGACACTTCATAGGCTATGAGAGCTCAACGTTATGATATAGGTCATAGATCCTCCTAAATGAATTGTTAGAGACTTGATATGTGATGACAGTTGTCCTGATATGGGCCCAAGTACCTCAAAAATGTATTTTTAGAGACCTATTGTGAGAGGACACTTTCATGACATGGGAAATGACTCCTCTCAAAAGAATTTTAGGGACATGTTATGAGAAGAAAACATCATGATATGAGCCCTGACCCCTCAAAAATTCAATTTTAGGGACTTTTTGTGAGACATCACTATCATAATATGGGTCTTAGCTCATCCCAAATGCATTTTGAGGGACTTGTTGTTAAATGATACTATCATGATATGGGCCATGACACCTCCCAAATGCATTTTTAGGGACTTGTTGTGAGAGGACATTGTGGTGATATGGTCCCCAAATCTAGCCAAATGCATATGTAAAGATTTGTTGTGAAACAACATTGTCATGATATGGGCACTAGATCCTCATTAATGCATTTTTAAGGAGTTGTTGTAAGAGCTCAATGCCATGATATAGGTTGTGGATCCTCCTAAATGAATTGTTAAAGACTTGTTATGAGATGGCATTTGTCATGATATGGGCCCAAGAACCTCCCAAATACATTTTCAGAGACTTGTTATGAGAGGACACTTTCATGAGATGAGCCATAGTTCTTCCTAAAAGCATTTTTGGGGACATGATGTGAGAGGACAACATCATGATATGGGTTGTGACTCCTCACAAATTCATTCTTAGAGACTTGTTGTGAGAAGACATAGTCATGATATGGGTCGTGGGTCCTCCCTAATACATTTCTAGGGACTTTCTATGAGAGGACACTGTCATGATATGTGACATGTCTCCTCCCAAATGCATTTATAGAGACTTTATGTGAGAGGACAATGCCATGATATGGGCCTTGGATCCTCC
Source organism: Alisma plantago-aquatica (assembly GCA_963693085.1). Taxonomy (NCBI): domain Eukaryota; kingdom Viridiplantae; phylum Streptophyta; class Magnoliopsida; order Alismatales; family Alismataceae; genus Alisma; species Alisma plantago-aquatica. The sequence goes on along the minus strand of OY856413.1, from coordinate 144,702,596 downwards.
ATAATCCATTTCTATGGACCTTTTATGAGAGGACATTATCATGATATGGGTCGTGGCTCCTCCCAAATGCATTTTTTGGGACTTACTTTGAGACGACATTTGTAATTATATGGGCCCCAAATACACTCAAATGAATTTTTGGGGACTTGTTGTGAGAGGACACTATCATGATATGATCCCTTGATCCTCACAAATGAATTTCAAGGGACTTGTAGTGAGAAAATACTATCATGATAGGAGTCTTAGCTCCTCCAGATACATTTTTGAGAACAAGGTCCATAGAAATGGATTATGGGCCCTGATTTTATTTATTTGAAGGGACATGTTATGAAGGACACTGTCATGATATGGGCCATGTATCCTCCATAATGCATTTGAAGGATCATGTTATGAAGGACACTATCATGATATGGGTCATGGAACCTCCCAAATGCATATTTAGGGACTTGATGTGAGATAACAGTTGTTATGATATGGGCCCTGACACCTCCCAAATGCATTTTCATGGACTTTTTGTGATAGGACGTTGTCATGATATGGGACCTGACACCTCCCAAATGCATTTTTAAGAACATACTGTGACATGACATTATCATCATATGTGCCATGGCACCTATGAAATATATTTTCAAGAACTTGGCATGAGAGGACATTGTAATGATATAGGCCCAAACTTGAGAGGACATTGTCATCATATGTGCCATGGCACCTCCCATTTTCACTTGAAACTTGTTGTGAGAGGAAAATGTCACAATATTCATCCCAAATGCAATTTTTGTGAGTTAATGTGAGAGGACATTGTCATGATAAGGGCATGACACCACACAAATACATTTCTAGGGACTTGGTGTAAGAGGTTAGTGGCACAATATGGGCCATGGCTCCACACAAATGCATTTTAGGGAGTTGGTTTGAGAGGACACTCTCATGATATGGGCCATGTCTCCTCTCAAATGCATTTTCATGGAGTTGCTTTAAGATGTTTGATGACACTTATCTTCTAGGAGGAATTGGAGTGTATGTTGTATCATGTTCTGTCGTGGTCACAACATGCATTGTGGAGATAGTCATGATGTTGCATTGTGAGAAATGATTCATGGCACCTGCCAAATGCATTTTTAAGGACTTGATGTGAGATAACATTTGTCTTGAAATGGGCCCTGACACCTCCCAAATGCATTTTTATGGACTTGTTATGAGTGGATGTGATCATGAAATGGGACCTGACACCACCCAAATGCATTTTTAAGGACTTATTATGAGATGACATTGCCATCATATGTGCGATGGTACCTCCCAAATGTATTTTCAAGGACTTGGCATGAGACAACATTTGTCTTGATATGGCCAAAACTTAACTGGAATGCATTTTTAGGGACTTATTATAAGAGGACGTTGTTGATATATGGGCTATGTATCCTCCTTCATGCATTTGAAGGGACATGATGTGAAATAGCACTATTACAATATTGTTCGTGGAACCTCCCAAAAGAATTTTTAGGGACTTGATGTGAGATAACATTTGTCATGGTATGGGCCCTAATACCTCCCAAATGTATTTTGATGGACATGCATGAGAGAAGGTTGTCATGATATGGGCCCAAACTTCACTGAAATGCATTTGAAGGGACATGTTGTGAAAGGACTATCACAATATTGGTCATTGCATTTGTCATGATATGGGCCCTGACACCTCCTAAATGTATTTTGATGGACTTGTTATGAGAGGACGTTGTCATGAAGTTGGATCTGATGCCACCCAAATGCATTTTTAAGGACTTATTGTGAGATGGCATTGTCATCATATGTTCGATGACACCTCCCAAATGTATTTTCAAGGACTTGGCGTGAGAGGGAATTGTCATGATATGGCCCAAACTTCACTGAAATGCATTTTAGGGACTTATTATGAGAGGACGTTGCCAATATATGGGCTATGTATCCTCCTTAATTCATTTGAAGGGACATGTTGTGAAAGGACGCTATCACAATATTGGTCATGACATTTGTCATGATATGGGCCCTGAGACTTCCCAAATGCATTTTGATGGACTTGTTATGAGAGGACGTTGTCATGAAATGGGACCTGATACCACCCAAATGCATTTTTGAGGACTTATTATGAGATGACATTGTCATCATATGTGTGATGAAACCTCCCAAATGTATTTTCAAGGACTTGGCATGAGACGACATTTGTCTTGAAATGGGCCCTGACGTCTCCCAAAAGCATCTAGAGGGACATGTTGTGAAAGGATACTATCGTGACATGGGTTGTTGGGTCTTGTTTTGGAAGAGTGTTTGCGGAATATACCTTGTCATAGAGAAAGTCTAGTGACGTCCTACTGCATGATTGTGTGTAATGCTCCTGGCTTACACGAACGATACTTCTCTCCCATCCTCTGAATGCGTCATGGGAAGATCTGACGATGCTCCTCGTGTGCGGTGATCTATGTCGCTCGTAGCAAATTTGGACGGTCGTTGACATCTCCCAAATGCATTTTGATGGACTTGTTATGAGAGGATGTTGTCATGATATGGGACATGACACCTCCCAAATGCATTTTCATAGACTTGTTGTGAGAGGACGTTGTTGTGATATGGGAGCTAACACCTCCCAAATACATTTTTAAGGACTTACTGTGAGATGACATTGTGATCATATGCTCTATGGCACCTCCCAAATGTATTTTTAAGGACTTGGCGTGAGAGGACGTTTTCATGATATGGGACCAAACTTCATCGAAATGCATTTACAGGGACTTATTATGAGAGGACATTGTCAATATATGGACCCTGGTCCTCCTTAATGCATTTGAAGGGACATGTTGTGAAAGGACATTATCATGATCTGAGTCATGGAACCTCCCAATTGTATTTTTGGGAGTTGATGTGAGATAACATTTGTCATGATATGGGACCTAACACCTCCCAAATACATTTTTACGGACTTACTGTGAGATGACATTATCATCATATGCGCCATGACACCTCCCAAATGTATTTTCAAGAACTTGGCGTGAGAGGACATTGTAATGATATGGGCCCAAACTTCACCAAAATCCATTTTTAGGGACTTATTATGAGAGTACACTACCAATATTTGGTCCATGTATCCTTCTTAATGTACTTGAAGGGACATGTTGTGAAAGAACACTATCACGATATGAGTCATGGCACCTCCCAAATGCAATTTTAGGGACTTGATGTGAGTAACATTTGTCATGACATGGGACCTGAAACCTCCCAAATGCATTTTGATGGACTTGTTATGAGAGGACGTTGTCACCAATAATTATTTTTAAATATTTACTATGAGATGATATTGTCATCATATGTGCGATGGCACCTCCCAAATGTATTTTCAAGGACTTGGCGTGCGAGGAGATTGTCATGATATGGGCCCAAACTTCACCGAAATGCATTTTTAGGGACTTATTATGGGAGGACACTAACTAATATATGGGTCATGTATCCTCCTTAATGCATTTGAAGGGACATGTTGTGAAAGGACAATATCACGATATTAGTCGTGGCACCTCCCAAATACATTTTTAGGGACTTGATGTGAGATAACATTTGTCATGATATGGGCCCTAACACCTCCCAAAAGCATTTTTATGGTCTTATTGAGAGGACGTTGTCATGATATGGGACCTGACACCATCCAAATACATTTTTAATGACTTACTGTGAGATGACATTTTCATCATATGTGTGATGTCACCTCCTAAATATATTTTCAAGGACTTGGCGTGAGAGGACATTGTCATGGTATGGGCCCAAACTTCACCCAAATGTATTTTTAAGGACTTATTATGAGAGGACACTGTCAATATATGGGCCCTGACTCCTCCTTAATGAATTTGAAGGGACATGTTATGAAATGACACTATAATGATATGGGCCTTCTATGCACTTTCTATGGATGATATTTGTCATGTTATGGGCCTTGTAACCTCCCAATATATTTTGAGGGACTTACTGTGAGAGGATATTGTCATGATATGGACCCTCTCTCCTCCCCAAAGCATATTCAGGGACTTGTTGTGAGAGCACATCATCATGATATAGGCCTTGGTTCCTCACAAATTTATTTTTCGGGACTTGTTGTGAGAAGACAATGCCATGGAATTAGTTGTGGATCCTCCCAAATGTATTTCTAGGGACTTGTTGTGAGAGGACATTGTCATGATATGGGATATTGCTCCCCATAAATGCATTTTGAAGGACTTGTTGTGAAAGGACATCATCATGATGTGGGCCATGGATCATCACAATTTTGTTTTGAGGAACATGTTGTGAGAGGACATTATCATGATATGAGTCATGGATCCTCCAAAATATATTTCTATGGACTTGTTATGACAGGACATTATCATTATATGGAATGTGGATCCTCCTAAATATATTTAATTAAATTGTGATGAATTGTATAATTGTGATAAAAATTAATATATGAAACTATATATTTAATTATAGTTGAAATTTCCTTATAAATCCTAATATGTCATTTCACTAGATTTAATTAGACTGTGATGAATTCCAAACCCTAAAGACATGCATGATAGCTCTACTACAAGTGTGAAGACCATGTAGGAGAGACACCAACATTTCCTATCATAGTTGGGGTATACCAACGATCCACACTCAACCCATATATGTTCATTCTTGTTACGGATGAGTTGACAAAGAATGTTTAGGATAATATTTTTTGGTGTGTGTTGTTGATGATATTGCATTGATTGATGAAACTAAAGATAGATTGGATGAAAAAATTCAACTTTGGAGAAAGGCATTGGAATCAAATGGATTGATGACTAGTAGGAGCAAAACTGAGTATATGCATTGAAGATCCATTCTAGGGACTTTTGGTGAGATGACGTTGTCACGATATTTATCCATATACATTTTTTAGGAAATTACTATGAGATGTCATTGTCAAGATATGGGTCATGACACCTCACAAATACATTTACATGGACTTGTTGCGAGTGGAAAGTGTCAGAACATATGTTATGAATCCATACAAATTAATTCTCAGGGAGTTGTTGTGAGATGACACTCTCATGATATGGGATATAGCTCATCACAAATGCATTTTGGGAGAGTTTTTGTAAGAAGACATTGTCATGATATAGGCCATCGCGAGTGCTGCAAGCGAGAGCTACAAGCCCCTCTAGCAAGTGTTGCAAGCCCAACTAGTGAGAGATGCAAGCAACGTAAGGAAGTGATGCAAGACCTTGAAGTGTGTGATGCAAGCCCCACAAGAAAGTAATGCAAGAATCGCTGTGAGAGATACAAGCCTAACAAGGGAGAGCTGCAAACCCAACTAGCAAGAACTGCAAGCCCGCAAACAAGTGTTACAAGCAAGAGGCAGAGTATGCTCATAAAATCTAGTATAAAACAATCAAAGTTATAATCATGGTATATATTATTATTTATCATGACTAACTATCGATGAATTAACTAATTAAAAGATATTTTACAATCTTTCTTTTGGAGGTCAAACCTAGTGGAATTATCTAATTCATGTAGAACTTTGGCAATTTTAGCTTTAGAGGTTGTTTGGCTTGTCAGGGACCCAAGTGTAGAAGTTGAAATGGTAGAAAAAGTGATTTCCCCCTCTCATACTTCATTCCTAGGTCATAGGGATCTAAACATAATAATATCAAGATATGAATGAATGGATAAGAGAGAGGAGTTAGTATTAACATGGATTTATATTGTTTCCTTGTATGTTCTCTTTTTATTTGAGTAAACAAGATATATCAAAGTGGAGTCATGGTGTAATGAGCATGAGACAGTTTGTTTTCATACAACAAATGTGACCACAACTCCTACATAATATTGAAACAACTATTATTGGCTATTCATCTTGCCAACCAATCACCTTTTTTAATTATATCTCGTTAATCCATCAAATTATCTTCTTTTCTTACATTTCTTACTCGAACTCCACCACAATATCTATTATTATGTTATTTTTTGAAGGAATCAAAATTAACCGTACAAAATATTTTAGAAAAATACCTTCCCCACCCACAATATAAATCTTGCCATTAAATGTTTTAATATAATTCTTACCATATTTCACCATCCATAAATTCTTCCCTTTTATGTGACATATTATAAGTTAGCATAACATTAAATTCCCAATTAAATATCTTATAGTAGATATTATCACATACGTTTATATTCTTTTGTAATGAAAACAAGGAAATTAATAATGTGGAAAGACAATTAGTTGTAGTTGACTGGGTGACATGAGTAAATCATTTACTACATCTTATTTAATTAATTTTGTTTTGTCATAATTTGAATATATATGTAGATAAATGAAGGAAGATGTATATTTTTTCTTAAAAAGGAAAGAAATTAAGATATATCTCCATGAGAAATTTTTGAAAGATAATTGTGAGTTTCTAATTTTAATGAATTCTAATTGGTTTAGAAAAGAGAGAGAATACAAGGTAACATGATTACAAGTCAAAATATACATGAAGACTTGTGGTAGAAAAAAGTTTCCCCAATTATCTTTGACTTGGTCACATTCTCTTCTTTTTTGACATTTATTACTCCAACTCCACCACATTATCTATTGTTCGGTCATTTTTTACGGAATCACAATCAACCGTACACTTTTTTTTTACAAAAATGCCTTCACCACCCGCAATATAAATCTTTCCATTAAATGTTATAATATAATTCTTTCCATATTTCACCCATCAATAAACTCTTTACTTTTATTTGACATATAATCAAATAGAACAACATTAAACTCCCAATTAAATATCTTCACAGTGAATATTATCACATACATTTATATTCTTTTTTAATTAGAACAAAGAAACTAATAATGTAGAAAGAGAATTAGTTGCAGTTGACTATTCTGGGAGGTTCAGGGAGAGACTATCTTAGATAATTAGGGATAGTGTGGACGTGATAACATATTGCTTTTATTTATTTTATTTGATGAAAAAAATATTTAATAGAGAAGGATCAAAGATACCCAGAGTATAATAAAAAATCATTTTTGGCTTAAAAATATTAGTTACCCAAGAGAGACTGGTGACATGAGCAAATCATGTACCCAAGAGAGACTGCATATCTTTCCCACGGTAACACACAGGAAACCCAGTCAGCCCAAACAAATTCCATATGTCCCCGCCGCGTCTCCCGCGCCTTCCCAAACATCCACCTACATTTCCCATCCCCTACCTTGTGATTCCCACGCCGCACATGTCTTCCCAGAGTGCGAAAAGGGTGACATCAACTCCACCTTCCTCTCCCAATCATGCGCCCCATCTTCCCCATGATTTTCTGCATCAAGGCCCTAAAATCACCCTCGGTATTATTTTGGGAGTAAAGCAGACCATCAGTTGTTGCGATTTGAGGAGGCTATTTCTCATTTGGGACATGCCCTAGTTTGGAATCAAGGAATCGATGCCCTGCAATTTCTCCAAGGTAAATGTCCTCAAAGGATCTTCTTCCCCTAGCTACACTTTCCACAATCTCAAAGATTTCTATCTATTATTCAAAACTTCTAGAAATTTCTTATTTCGAAGTGACAAGAAGCCACAATTTCTAGAGGGAAACTCTATCAGTCACCATCTCCAACTGATCCCCTGAGGGCACTAGTGGCTGAAGTGAGATAAAGAGAATCATAGCAGGGAAACTAGAGATCTGAAGACAACTTCTTTGGCATCAACAAAAGAAAGAGGTAAGATGCATATCCCATCATGAATTTTTGGGTAATTATATTTCTCTTCATGTTGATGAAGCTTTTACCCTCCAACCAAGGATGCAAATAAATTGTTGTCATGGTAGACCGAAGACCCATTATTTGTGCAAATCCGAAATTTTGAAAAATCGATCTGGTAATTCTTGACACCATAGGTACTTTTTTCTTTCATTCCTGTATATGGCTACAAACAGACATACCAATTGGAAAGTTGTAGAAGATATGATAGTGACAATAGACAAAACATGATTACTACTTCCCTCGCAATCTAGAAAATATGTAACCTCTTCTTGAGTTCCAAAAAATGTTCACATAACAGACCTTTAATGTATCTTGCTAATGCTTTGCTTTATATTATGATTAGAAAAATAAATAAGTCTGAAAGCATCGAGTAGACACTGGTCAAGTTCTAAACACAAGCAGTCAGTCAATTTTTTCTACATGGTCGATTATATATGTAGACTGTTAGGATTGTGTCTTATTAATATTAAGTAGACTAATATTTACTACATCGCACTGTATCCATGAATTTATTTTCCTATAAACAATTAGTCGGTGTTTTTGTACCCAGGAATTTATTCATGCTCATTATTTTGTTCTACTATATAATCATGCTTTGCATATTACCAATGAAGGCAACATTTGATTCAACACTCATTGAAGAGAGTATGTGAAGGATTAGCTAAAAATCTATCATAAAGGCAATAACATGGTGTTGTCACAAAGTGATGTTCCTTATTGGCCACAATAGTTGTGAAACTAATCGCAGATCATCAGAAAGGTTCTCATGCATAAAGTTTTGTATAAACCATTAAATACTACCATGGACGTGTTGTGGTTTTAAAGGAAATGCCTATCTAGATATATGATAATGACGGACAACAATTGAGGCATTACAAACGATAGTAGATTGCAGGGTTATATGTATTTTGGCCTCACAGCATGATCTCTTGAGGTAAAATTGCTTGTTAAGGATACTTATTGACGAACACAACTTATGAGACCTAGAGGTTGTAAGAGGGTGGCCTCACCCAATATTAAAATCCTATTAATGACACTGCCCATGAATGTGTTGTCCTCTATAAATAATATTTCACCGTCTCTCTACCAAGAGTCAGTTAGTTTGAGAAAAGTTAATCCCAGATTATCAAAGACTCTTAAATTAGGTGTAATTCACCTCAACCACGGTGATAACTATTAATGCATCTTGCTAATGCTTTGCTTTATATGACGATTAGAAAAATAAATAAGTCTGAAAGCATCGAGTAGACGCTGGTCAAGTTCTAAACACAAGCAGACAGTCAATGTTAAGTATTATTGTTTCTTTTACTATTTCCATCTTATCTTAGTCGAGTGTGACATTGTCACTATATACACCATATATTTTCTACAAGCTTGATTATATATGTAGAATGTTAGGATTGTGTCTTATTAATATTAGGTAGACTAATATTTACTACATCACACTGTATCCATGAATTTATTTTCCTATAAACAAGTAGTCAGTATTTTTATACCCAGGAATTTGTTCATGCTCATTATTTTTTTCTACTATATAATCATGCTTCGCATATTGCCAATGAAGGCAACATTTGATTCAACGTTCATAGAAGAGAGTATATGGAGGATTAGATAAAAATCTAACGAGAGTTGGCGCACTGGTTGAGGCTCGGGGGCCCCTAACAAAGGGTCACGGGTTCAAAACCCAGCTGCAACACTCTCGGAAATGAATTGAGCGTGTCAGGTCAGCCGACCTCTGATCTGGCTTAAACGGGTTCTCGGGTTTGCACGATATTCGGGCCCCCCAGGTAGGCGTCGGGCAAAGCCCTTACGGCATCCCTGGGTCATAAAAAATGTGGTGTTGTCACAGAGTGATGTTCCTTATTGGCCACAATAGTTGTGAATCTAGTCACAGATCATCAGAAAGGTTCTCATGTATAATGTTTTGTATAAACCATTAAATACTACCATCGACGTGTTGTGGTTTTAAAGGAAAAATGCCTATCTAGATATATTTGACCACTAGTATATATTTTAGTGTCAACTATCTTGCATCAAATTATAACTATAATGTTTTTTTAAGTAGTTGAGGTCTTTATAGGAGAAATAGAATAGTTACCCTTTAGTAGTCTCTTATTATTCTTAGATCCTAGAAATGAGAGATAGAAAGAGAGAGAAGAAAAAGAGATTTTAAGTTGATTGTAAAAATGAGATATATATATATATATATATATATATAGAGAGAGAGAGAGAGAGAGAGAATAATAATATTAGAGTTGACATTATGTAAATTAATTTTGGATCATGATACTTACAAATATAAAATATTTTATGTATTAACCTTCAAAAAATGTTTCATGTATTTGTAAACATATAGTAAGTCTGAGTGTTAAGAAAAATAATCACATAATTGAAGTCTTAATATGCCTAGAGTTATGCCAAATATGATCCTTCTTTATTTTGGTTATCTGATTTCAAGTGTGAATTCAAATGGTACTTTGGCAAGGGTAGCTTCCTCTAAACTTTAACAGTCTCAACTTGTACTCTCTCTCATGTATGAATTTCTTCTTTTATATCAGATATGGTAGACTTGCTACTATATTTAAATTACATGTTTTTTTCATGAGACATGGATAAAACTAATTGGGTGTATCACGATGACAACCAAGATAATTTTTCCAACCAACATGTTGATAAACCTTTTGGTGATATAGAAGGCTTGATTAATGATACTTGCTATGATCATGTAGAAATGACCAAAGACAATGTTGGGAATGATAATGAACATACTCTACATGATGATAATAAATTTGATGAACTATTGAAAGATGTTTGTGAACCACTATATCTTGGTTGTGATAAATTTTCTAAACTATCTTTTATCGTTCACCTATTTAGACACAACTTCTTGAATAAAATTAGCAATAAGGCAATATCAGATTATTTGGAACTTCTTAATCAACTATTGCCTAAGGGACATAAGCTACCCCCGGTCGTCCTCTTCCCCAAATTTGTGCTCCGTTCCCTCTTGGTCAACTCTGTCCATGCCGATCTCTCACTGGTTACTTCCTCCTATTTCACGCGGCAACTCTACCCATGATGACTCCCCCACCAGTTCCTTCCTCCCGTCTCAATCGACAACCCTACATCTATCTCCTCCCATCCTACTCGGAGCCATCTCGCCCCTGTCACCCCTCTTTCCCAATTTCCTCCACGTCACCCTCCCATCCCGCTTGGTCACCCCTGCTCCGTATCACCCCTCTTCCCAATTTTTTCGGCACCTTACACAAACATCTCACTATATGGTATACCTATTTGGTTCCCATTTTATTTAATACGCGTGGCCATCCGTTTCCACCGCTATCATATCCTTTGTATTCTCACAATGTTATCCTTAGTTTGACAATTGTGGCGTTGACGTCTACGAAAGATATCAAGCAAAGTCTGGCTAGGGAGGAAGAATACAACTCACGACACAGAACAATTTCTGTTGTGGCTACAGGTTTTGATATATTCCAAGTAAGATGTGTCCTATGTTAGTTCTATCACGTTCTCCTTCATTCCAAGTGATCTGTGATCTGACTACTTCTAGAAAACTCTAGCTAGGGTGGAGAATACTACTGGGTTGCATTTCTCCTGTGACTGTGGATTATGATTTATTCCAGGTAAGATGTATAGTATGTTGGTTCTTTTACGTTATTATCTATTCTACATGATCTGGCTTGCAATAAGAAATCTGATTCACACTAAAAATATGACTTATTTCATAGATTTCTACGTCCTCCTATTCTTGAACCTAACTTTTCTTCCATTATGAGGCCAACCCTCTTTCCCTTGAGCTGTAGAGTATATCCAAAACATTATCATTGGTATTCTGTTCTATTTCAATTTTGATTCATCACTCGAATTTTATAGCAACGTCATATGTTGAAAGTTAACACTTGCTTGATAATTTATTTTTGAACTCATGTGGTTTCTGTAATTTATAAGTACAGTTGAGATGTACAACCACTCGAAGAATATACATAGCTACAGAACCCAAAATAAAAATTCAAATCTATTATAATATTACTCTTGCTACAAATCAAATTGATATATGCTTGACAAGATCCAACTACCGTCTAGAACTACAACTGATTCTTTATCATCACAATGAAAAACTATATTTACACATGTATACACATTAGAATAGTGGTGCTTTATCATAAGTCAATACATGACGAAATTACAATTTAATACAAGGACGAGTTACTCAACTTAGAAAGCCAGATTTGACTAGTAGTGTGTATTTCCTAGACTGGCCTTTTTAGATTGTATATATCACTATATATTTGACTCATAGTGTGTATTTCCTAGAATGGCCTTTTAGATTGTATATATCACTATATTTACTTTGACTTTTACTCTCTATCATGTCTGAATTTATTATTTTATATCAGATATGGTAGACTTACTACTATATTTAAATGATATTACATGATTTTTTCAGGAAACATGGATAAAATTTGGATTAGTAGAGGAAAATCTAAACATGACCGTTGCAAAAGTGCTTTCATGATAGGATTTAATTCCTTTTTGGATTTGGCTTTTAGGAATCATGTTGAGGTGAATTGCCCATGTGTGAAGTGTGAGAACAAATTTTTCTATGATAGAAAAACAATTCAATGGTATGTTATCAAGTATGGATTTCTATCAACCTACACTAATTGGGTGTATCACAATGATAACCAAGATGACTTTTTCAACCAACATGTTGATAAACCTTTTCATGATATAGAGGGATTGATTAATGATACTTGCTATGATCATGTAGAAATGACCGAAGATGATGTTGAGAATGGTAATGAACATACTCTACATGATGATAATAAATTTGATTAACTATTGAAAGATGCTTGTGAACCACTATATCCGGGTTGTGATAAATATTCCAAACTATCATTTATTGTTCACCTATTTAGACACAAGTTCTTGAATAAAATTAGCAATAAGGCAATATCGGATTGTTTGGAACTTCTAAATCAAGTACTGCCTAAGGGACATAAGCTTCCAATAAAATGGTATGAATGTAGAAAGCTCATGTCTTCTTTGGGATTGGATTATCAGGTTATCCACGCATGTCCCAATGATTGCATATTATTTAGAGGTGAATACCTAGACTTGGATAGGTGCTCGAAGTGTAATACTTCCAGGTGGAATGATACTTATAAGGGAAGAAGGATAAAGCTCAGGAAAAGGAAATCACAAAAAGTGCTTTGATACTTTCCCTGAACTCCTAGACTTAAAAGATTATATAATTCTAGAAAGACTGCTCCTATGATGATTTGGCACTCTATTAGCCCGACAGGTAAGGATGGTGAAATGGCACATCCTAGAGATTCTGAGTCTTGGAAGGATTTTGACACTAAACATCCATCATTTAGCAATGAGCCACTCAATGTCTGACTTGGCTTAGCAACTGATGGATTTAGTCCTTTCAATCTTGCAATGGAAAGTAGCAGAAGCATATGGCCTGTAATCTTAATGTGCTACAATCTTCCCCCATGGCTTGCTATGCATCAATCATTTTTAATGTTGTCACTTCTTATCGATGGTCCTAAATCACCTGGAAACGATATAGATGTGTATCTCCAACCATTAATTGATGAATTGAAGATGTTGTGGGATGGCGTTAACACCTTTGATGTGAATACATGAGAGGTATTTTGTATGAGGGCAATGCTTTTGTGGACCATTAGTGATTTTCCAACATATAGCATGTTGTCTGGTTGGAACACTAAAGGCTACAAGGCATGCCCTTATTGTCATGTTGATCATGGGTCCAGTTATCTCCCATATAGTTGAAAGTGTGTGTATCTAAGGCATCGTCGTTTTCTACCTATGGATCACTCATGGCGTTGACAAAAGAAGCTTCAATGGTGATGAGGAAAAAGAACCTCCTCCTCACCCTTTAGATGGGGAACAAATTCAACATTTATGGAAAGATTATGATAACATTTTATTTGAAAAGTTTCCTAATAATGACTCTCGAGGCCGACTTGGATTACCTGAAGGCTGGAAAAAGAAAAGTGTTTTTTTTAGCTTCCTTACTAGAGCTCATTGTTGGTTCGACACAATCTAGATATGATGCATATTGAGAAAAACATAAGTGGAATTATTTTGGGTTGGATACTATAGAAAGATGGTAGTATCAAGGATAATATTAAAGCTAGATTAGATATGCAACACATGAAGATACAAAAATCATTGTGGCCTAGAATTTCCAAATCTCAAAATACCAGGGAACTTCCTCATGCAATTTATAGCTTGTCTGATGAAGAAAAGGATAACCTATTGTCTATTTTGAAGGACATCAAACTTTCAGAAGGATTTTCTTCAAATTTCTCTCATATGGTTCAACTTGAAGAAAAGAAGTTAATGGGTATGAAGAGTCATGATCACCATATATTGCTACATCATCTCCTTCCTATAGGTATAGTAAAAGCATTGTCAAAGCCTGTGAGAAAAGTAATAATTGAATTTTGTGTTTACTTCAAGGAGTTGTGTGCAAAGGTCATAACTATTAAGAAAATGAAGGAGTTAGAAAGAAAATAATCCTATGATAATGTGCACATTGGAAAGGATTTTTCCTCCTGCATTTTTTGATGTTATGGTCCATTTAGCTATACATCTTGCAACCGAGGCAAAACTTGCCGGTCCGGTTCAATTTAGATGGATGTATCCAATTGAAAGATATCTCTACACATTGAAAAACTACATTCGGAATAAGAGTAGACCAGAAGGCTCAATTGCTGAGGGATACTTAGTCGAGGAAGCAAGCATATTCTGTGATAGGTACCTGCATGATGTGGAAACTAAACTACACAAACCTGTAAGGTACCAAGATGGTCCACTCGGTGCATCTTCTCTTGTGACCATTACACATGAGCAATTGCATCAAGCTCAATGTTTCATATTGCTTAATACCGAGGAAGTTCAACCTTATGTCAAGTAAGTATTTGGTTAACTAAATTTTGGTTAAATGCTAATTTTAAGAAACCAAATCTGATTTCACATATATAAACAGGACACATAATTATTATTTGAGATGGAAACACCCTGATTGGGATGAATTCACATTACAGTTGCAACACCACAAAACATTTGTAAACTGGTTTGAAGATCATGTAAGAAAATTCATTTCCTCAATTCAATGTAATATTATTGCTTTCATTACTCATATTATTTTCTATCCTCTTCTTCTGCTTCCAGGTTGCTTCATTAAAAAATTTTGATGAACATCCTACACCTATCCAATATCTATCTCTACCACCTAAAATAGGTGTTTATTCATACAAAAGTTATTTTTTGAATGGTTACAAGTTTGATTGTCAAGATGTAGACATTAAACGTTCCACACAAAATAGTGGCATTGCCACATATGGTCCCAATGGTGAAGTATACTATGGGTTTTTAGATGGCATTTTTGAGATTCACTACCATAGGATGGATCCTTATTATCTTTTCAAATGCTCTTGGTATAGTATTGACGAGGAAGGGTTTTCAGTTGATGACTTTAACATTGCATATGTTGACACAAGTAAGAGAAGATTTAAAGATGAGCCCTTTATTTAACGAGAACAAGCTAAACAAGTGTTTTACTCAGTGGATCCTATAGATGGAAATTGGAGTATTGTATGTCACTGGAAACCTAGAAATGTTTACAATGAAGATGAGCACATAGTTGAACAAAGAAATGAACACATGGCTAGAGGTCACGAACCATTACTTCATTGTGGGTTGGATGATTTCCATGATGTAACATGGACTAGGTGTGATATACCTAGAAAAGTAAAAGTGTCTGAAAATGTAGTCAAAGAAATTCTACAGCCTAAAAAGAGGAAGAGAATAGAGGTAATATTAATTGAAGAATTGCATGATAATTTTTTATTATCTTTTTTTAGGATTGTTGAATTTGTAGTTCATATATTCATATGATATTTGATTTCTTTATACATTCTTTATAGGGACATGCCTCCTAAGGCGATGTATAAGTCTGTTAATAAAATCATAGAAGTGGAATACAAGGATGATGAAGCCGCAATATGGAAACAAGGTTTTTTTGTTTATCTTATAATGATTTCCTTGTTCCCTTTTCTTTCTTTTCCTTAAATTGTTTAACCTATGTCAGTATTGTTATTAGCTTTGGATCTTGGGATGGCCAGTGGAAGCAAAAGGAAAGTACAATATGACATGTGTGTTGAATCAAGCACAGGTATAAATCAAATTTGAAATGTACCGATTTTGATTGAGTTTCCTCAAACTGCCCCTCTTTTTTCTTACAAGTTGTTCTTAGTGAATTTTCCCTATCATATGTAAAAAAATAATAATATCAATGGGTTATCCTTTCCCATGCTCTCTATGTTGTTACTATATGCAACAGAGAATCTTTCATCATTTCTCCAAACCACAAATGGAATTCTGAAAGCCAAAGCAGCAGTTGCATCTGCTCCCTTCAATAAGGATCCTTTTGAGCAGAGATTGAGCAAGTTAAAGTCAAGTAAAACATTCATATATATATATGTGTATATATATATATATATATATATATATATATATATATTGCAAATATATGTACTTCTATTAGCTATCACTACATTTAATTTATATATTAATTATTTAGGAACAAAGAGGACAGCAAGCTCTAGCATTCTGAATGATGAAATGCCAATTTCCAATGCATTAAAAAAAGTTCACAATTGTGGTATTTAATTGTGCACTAGTTTATTGTAATCTATTGTGTGTTTTCAATAACTCATTTCCTTATATTATCGTGTATTATTGAATATGTTTAGATAAGTCTATGTATGAAAAATCAGCCTCAACTAACCCCAAGACAAAGATGCACCTCAATCACAAAATGAAGTCTATTCAAGGTGATGTTGATGCATTAGTTCATGGTTCATCTCAAAGTACTGAATTGATAGGTATATTAATTATAACTACCACCCACCCTTCCATTCTAATCTATGTTTTATAGAATTAATTTCCTTCTATTTATGTCCATGATTTGATGTGTTTAGGTAAGTCTGTGCATAGGAAATCTGTCTTAAATAGTGCTAAGAGAGACATTTGTCTAAATGCAAAGGCAAAATCTGACTCAAATGCTGTAAAGACAAAGATGCATCTAAATTTTTTTTGAAGTATGTTTATGATGTCTCCGGCCATGGTGCATTGACAAAAACTAAAGTTTTAGGTATTTTTTAGTAAAAATACACCCTCCCTCATTTTGTTTTATAGAATTATTTCCTTCTTTTATTGTGCATCATTTCATTTCTCTAGGTAAGTTTGTTCTTGGGAAAGCTTCCATTAATAGTGCCAAGTCATATATTCCTCTAAATGGGAAGAAAAAATATGTTCAATCTAATTTTGATGCCTTAGATCATGATCCAATTCCAAGGACTGAAATCTCAGGTATTTTAGTTACAAACACACACACACTCATTCTATTTTCTATTAATATGAATTATCGGTTGTTTAGGTAAATCTATGCATGGAAAATCTGCATCAAATGCTGTAAAGAAAAAGGTCCATCTAAATCAGAAAACAAAGTCTCTTCAATGTGATTTTGATGCGGCAGGTAATGGCATATCTATAAGGAAGTTTTCTGTAGTATGATAATAAATATGATGTCCTACTCCTTACATTTGATGCATTTTTATAAGGGATTTTTTTTCTACTAATGTACTTTGTGAATGTGTTAGGTAACTCTATGCATGGAAAATCTGCGTCAAACATTGTAAACACAAATATAAACATAAAACAAAAGGTGAAGTCTGTTCAATGCAACTCAGATTCTTCAAGGAGTGATATATTGGGTATGTTAATTATAAATGCACCCAACCACCCAGCCTCCTTGACACACACATATATCAACATATTCTTTTGGTATTTGAACCATGTAGGTTCTGTATATTATCATAATTTTTACTTCTTTTACTTGATGGCAGAATTTTTCACAAAATTTTGTTAAGTATTTAACAAATGATTATCACCTTTTGGTTATATAGGAAATATGAAACACAACAAGAGGGTATCAATTACTCCAGAAGATATTGAAGCATATGGAGAAATAAGTGCACATGCCTTAGGTTTCAATATGAGCGATAATGAGACAGATGAATCTCACCATCATGAAGATCTAGGTGAGTATGTGTCTACTATGTGTAACCACTTTATTTATCATTCTCATTCCATCACTTATTACAAAATTTAATACTTTTTTTAAGATATTGAAGATGACTCGAATGTTAATGGTACTTCAGAAATATGTTTTTCAGGTATTATTTTTGTGGAACTATTTCTTGTTGTGTAATAAGTCCATATAACCTACTGTTGAGACAATCAATTTATGGCACAATTAAAAGAAAATGAAAATGAATTGCCTATCCATGGAACTTAGTGATTAGGCTCACATGTAATATTCTTAGGACATTGTTATCAAGGTACACACCTTGATCCACTAGACTTCAATGGAGAGTGGTTGATTCTTGGGTTCCTAGTTCCTTTGCATACTAGGCAATTGCCTTGTCATTTTAGAATGAAATGACACATCTTTCATCTCATACATTTTTATAATTTTCAAATTGTGCATAACAATGTAAGATGGTGACAATCTTGAAGATGATTTGCATGCTGAAGAACAAGTTAGAATTGATGAAGTAGATCTACAAGAACCAAGATATGAAGAAGGTAGTGCATTTAACTTGAATGTATATTGGTATATTTCTAATTTGGAATTGAAACTTGTTAATGATTCAGTCACTTCTAAGAAAAAAACAAGGGGATGCATGACATACAAAGCTGTTGCCGCCCCCCAAATGGTAAAAAATGGAAATGTGAAGTTTGTAGTGAATTGGGAGTTCCCGTCGAAGGTGAATCTTCAAAGCTAGCAGATGTTGTATGTATTCCCTGAGAGCCAATCATGGGATGATTGGTGGGATACATTAAGATTGATTTGATAAACATCAAAGGCAAGCTTCCAATTCTTTCTGGTTCAGTCATAAGAGATAGTGATAGAACAAATTGAATGTCTAGAGAATGACAATACTCAATGACGTATGCCTTCAGGTTCAGGACCTGAACGATGAGATCATACGGATGCTAAGAGTTTGTACATTCTTGTTATGTCCCTAGTTAGATGTCATTATGGAAGGTAGATAGACAGTAATGACACACAAGACTAGATTGTGGTGTTGGTTGATGACAAAATCTCATTAGTCATGATATAGAGATATCAAACCAAACACATAGGTACTTGTTAGAGAACAAGTGTACCGGACAGACCCATCGTGAGTTTGACACATGGAACCATGACATGGTAGTCACATTCAGTACTCATAGTGATGGTGGTGAGTGTGATTCTTTGACTTGAAATCACTACACTCAACACATGTCATTGGGCACACTTTAACATCATCAAACGCAGTCCTAGAACATGGTTTGTTATAAAGGTGATGATTGGGAGGCTTTGACACATGGGGCTTTTGACGGGTGAGTGATAGATATAGGATTTGTCCCTCCTGAGGGAGTTTGATATCCATGGCCACTTGATGAGTAGGATTGAGAAAGGCGTGCACGCATGTGTGAATCAATATGCGATATCGATGTCATACATATCTCTTGCAATCTACTCTGAGATCAAGAAAGTGAATGAACGTTGACAGGATGATTGTTCCATGCCTCGAGTTCATTCGAGATGTTAGTGACAAAGGAATTATACATTCACCGTAACACCATTCACGGATTGTAGGATTGCAAGTTGTTCTTCAACTTTCTATTTCACTTGGGTAGCACTGATGTGTGACTAGGCACCGCTCTTTGCTTGTGAAGTCATAAGTGTTATGGACTTTCACTGCCAACGTGAAATGGACCTGCAGGGTCACACACATAGGATTTAACCTGGAAGAGGAGTTTTGTCCACAAACAATGTTTAGATTGATTACTAAAGGAGTTTAGTAGTTCAATTAAACACTCAATCAATTGATAGCTCAGTATCATAATGTTCAAGGTGTTGGACTGATTGATTAGAGTATCAGATTGATTGAAACTGCAATTGACTGATTCTGCACAATCTGCACTCCCAACCGATCGGCTCATGTGATGAACCGATCGGCTAAGCTTGATGAACCGATCAGCTCAGATGGTGAATCGATCGACTCATGGACAGGGTGAAATAATCGGTTCAAGTGTTGAAATGATCGTTCAACTGGTCCAACTGAGAAAGTTGGGAAAGTAGGATTGGTGAGAAATTTCTTTTCATTTCACTTGCCCCATTTGATTGGAACAAGGATTGGTATTAGGTACCAATTAGAAACAAAAGAGGAAAAGTCAATCGGGAACTGGTCAGGACCAAGAACCGACCAGTTCAGAAGTGAACCGACCGTTTCATGGGTCCCAACCGGTCAGTTGAGGTGTCAAACGACCGGCTCAGGTCCCCAACCGACCATTTTAGAAATGAAATGATCGGTTCAGGTTACGCAGTTGGTTGTTTTTGTGGAAAATCTCAAACCCTTCTACTCCTACTTTAGTCCCACATTTCCCGGGATAGAGAACCCTGTCCCATGACCCTCCTATATATATAGGGGTATTGGGGGCTTCTCAAACAACAACTTAGTGCAACCAGTTGCTCTATGAAGTTGTCATTCTCTCTGGTTTTGGTAACCGAGAGAGCCCGAGCACGTGCTACCCGATAAGGGAGGCACAACAAGGGAAAGACAACTGCAGAAAGCGACTGGTGGCAGGAGAGTGTGTCAGTGACTAGTACGCTGATAGGAGGGTGTGACTCCTTCCAATTCCTTGTGGGACAAGGAGATTGGAGTTCCAGGTGGTCCGTGTGGACTACTTCAGAGGCGGGAGATTTCTACCGCTCGGAGGATAGTTGTCAATCCCGACAGTCCCGGTGAAACCAGGAGTCGTCAGCCCCGGTGTGACCAGGAGCTGCACAGACACCGTCCAAGACCAGAGGTGAAGACCGCGCAAGCTGCAAGGTATAGTCGCCGATCAAGCCTCGGGACAAGGTATGATTCCACAAACCATCCTTTCCTATTGTATAGACGTTGACGTGTTTCCTTATTCTGGGTTTGGGGAGGAAATTTTTTTATTTCCGCTGCCTTCTCTGCCTCCCCTAAAACCCTACAGTGGTATCAGAGTCACATCAACTACTCTATACTTTAGGATTATCGATATTATCAATTTTGGTTTGTCGCCTTTATTTATTGCATACGATGTGAATAAAATTGGCTTTATGCATGTCCAATCCTAAATCCACAAATCCCAATTTACATATATGATATGTATTATGAATGCACTCGATACACGTCACCCTTAAATGAGTTTTGCGGTGGATGTATAGTGTGGTTATGGCCAATAAACCATATCTATATATGGTTGTATGTGGTTGCTTACATCTCGGTCTACGCACCGATCTTCCTTCTCCTATTCCATATGTAACTAGAAATAATTCGAGATTTTCTTTCCTACCTTTGCTCCCCTCGAATGTAACTCGAGGTTTCCCTTTTACAATGTAAAATAGGATAGAATTTCATTTCCTGTTATGTCAAAGAATGGAGGACATCTTGACGACAGCTGAGATGATCGGTTCAAGGTGTGAACCGATCAGTTGACGTTTGAGACGATCGGTTCAAGGAGTCAGCTGATCGGTTGATGACCGGTTCGAGGAGTGAGACGAGCGGGTGATGGCCATGATGAGATGCACGATGACCAGGCAAACCGATCGGTTGGAGGAGCCAACCGATCAGCTGGTGGCACCCAGCCGACCGGCCTGATGGCAAGTTGATCAATCATGTGATGAGTTGATCAAACCCAGAAAGGCAAAGCATAGAGTTCATCTTGTACAGGTTGCATGTGATGTAGACCTAGATGACCATGATTCCTCTTGGCTTGAGGAATCACATTAGGATGGCCATAATCATCGCTTTTATCATTTCACATGTTTCCTGTGGGATATAGCATGTATATGATACATACTATATATTGTGGTGATTGGATATGTATATGTATATAAAACCAAATCCCTCATTAAATATTAATGTTTTAGATGCCTTCCAAATGTGACACACATGAAAAGTTTGATCGACCAAGTGTGGGCACGCCCTAGCGTGGTGCATCGTCTATCTCGTGGAAGCGTGAAGCATGGATATGTGGGTCTGCCCTAGTAGGGTGCATATTCATCATGTTTGCTTTGGGTTGGACTTAACAAGGTGATCTCGATGGGATCTAGTACCTTGAGGCATGGAGGTGATCATGGCAAGGAGTTGCATATGACATCTTATCAAGAGTTGCATATGATGCAATTGGCAAGAGTTGCCTACCTGAGAGATCTAAGTTGTGGGTGACAGCCCTAGCTGGTCCATGACTTAGAGGATTTCAGGATCTTGCCCACTAGAAGGTTGTACGCTGCAATCTTCTGAATTGATGGTGAGGGCTATCAATTTGAACTAAAATAGTGGGAGCGATAATTAATTAAAGGCCTAATTATATCGTCAACTTTTCAAATCAATCAAATAAGTAAAAAATGAGTTTTTGGACTAAAATTGCATATTTCCTTTTGTAGTACAAATGACAACAAACAACAATCACTTTTCTTTGCGATCGGTCCTTGAAAAGGACAGGCTAAATGGGACAAACTTCCACGACTGGTATAAGACATTGAGAATTGTTCTCACTCAAGAGCGAAAGCTCTATGTCCTAGATACTCCAATTCCAGAGGAACCTGCTCCTAATGCACCAAAGGCAGAAAGGGATGCTTACAAGAAGCATTCTGATGATGCCATTGATGCAAAGTGATTGATGTTGTGCTCTATGAACCACGAGTTGCAGAGACAACATGAGAACATGGGTGTCATTGAGATGATTCAGCATCTCAGGAACATGTATGAAGATCAAGCACGGCAAGAGAGATATGATGTCTCAAGGGCACTATTCAAGTGTGTCATGATAGAAGGAGATTCAGTTGGTCCTCACACACTCAAGATGATTGGGTATGTGGAGAACCTGACAAGACTGGGATTTCTACTGAGCCAAGAGTTGGCTACTGACGTGATACTGCAATCGTTGCCAGAATCCTACAATTAGTGTAACATCCCTGACCCGGGTTATGAACTAACCCCAGGTGTTTTTCTTAATCATGTGATTAAATGCTTGTGGTTATCTGTTGATAATGTAATTAAAGCTCCTGAGGAATATATATTTCCCTTTCTGTCCTTTTAAACAATATTGTAATATTGTTTTGTTAAAAGTGGACTTATGTGAAAATTACCCAATTAAAGGGGTTAACTTGCAAACTGCACATGTTTAGATGTTCCTCTGATGATAATACATCATAAGAATGAATTTGATGAAGTATTATGGATTCTCCAAGCTTGGGCACCAAAAGGTAGCTTGCGAAGCCATCCTTGTGCTTTAAACCCTAGTTTTGGTATAAAGTGCAATTTACCCAAAACATGGGGAGCAACATATAAAATATACCTTCTAGAATATCTTTTATGACTCTTGGCATCAATTAGAGTAAAAATGATAAAGGGGGCACTTCATTTGAATAAACAAATAAGAAGGATAACCCTTGTAACTAAATAACCAAGTTATAAGCCTAATAACCCTTCTATATGTGCAACTTAGTAAAAAGTTGGCTTTCTTCACCTTTAGACCTTGGGTTTAAGATGAGTTTTTCTTAAGTATGGAAGGGGGAAACGTGGCTTAGAAGAAGGGAAGGACCTAGATGAGAAATGGAGAAACAAGTTATCCTTATGTTGGAAATTCACCCAAAGTATATATACACCTTTTCCCACTTAGCAAGGATCATTTCCTTCACTTCCCTTCTTATCCCCTTGCTTAGACCGACTTAGGACAGAGCTCTGGAGCAGAGGAGGACGGATAAGGAGTTCTAGCCATCTTTTCCCAACCTTTCCTTGGAGAAACACCCTTGGCCAACCTGTGGAGCACAAGACACCATTAAAGGCTTGAAGCTTGGAAGCTTGGAGCTCAAGGAACGACCTTAAGGCGGGTTTTATAACTCTAAACCTTTTGCTTTCTTATGCATATCTTTGTTCTTGCAATTAGTACTTAGTTCTTCTTCTTTCCCACTCTTCCTTGCTTTCTTGCAACTAAAACCACGAAGAACAGACCTTGATCTGGAGGTAGAAGAAGATGGGCATGATTACCAATGTTACTTTATCAAACGGTCTTGTTTTTCCCCCTTTGGCCAAACGGTTTGGGGCAAACGGTTTGCAAAACCGTTTGAAGGGCAAACGGTTTCACAAGGTCGGTTTGAGAAAACGGTCTCCAAGACCGTTTGATGGCGTTGACCAAGCATTGAGCGTTTGGGATTTCTGTTCATAATTATGTAGGCTAATGACCCACCAAATTTGAGGGGTTAACTCTAAAGAAATCGTAGGTTGAAGGCCAATCAATTAGGCAAATCGAATTGAATTAAATGCTGATTTTCAACCTGATTAACTTGACCTGTTTGGGAAAACGGTCTCAAGACCGTTTGAGTGAGATGAACAAGCGTTGACCGTTTGGGATTCCTGTTTATAATTATGTTGGTTGATGACCCTCCAAATTTTAGGGATTAACTCCCAAGGAATCGTGAGTTGAAGGCTAATCAATTAGGGAAACCTAATTGGATTAAGTGCTGATTATCAATCTGTTTTAATTGAACTTTTTGGACAAACGGTCTCAAGACCGTTTGATTGCGTTGAACAAGCGTGGACCATTTGATATTACTGTTCCTAATGATGTGGTATAATAACCCACCAAATTTGATAGGTTAACTCTCAAGGAATAATGAGTTAAAGGCTAAACAATTAGGAAAACCTAATTGGATTAAGTGCTGATTTCCAATCTGATTAACTTGAACATTTTGGGCAAACGGTCTCAAGACCATTTGAGGGCATTGACCAAGCGTTGACCGTTTTGGATTCCTGTTCCTAATTATGTTGGTTAATAACTCACCAAATATGAGGGGTTAATTCTCAAGGAATCATGAGTTGAAGGCTAATCCATTGGGCAAACCCTAATTGAAATTCCAACAAGTTAATTTGAGATTTTGGGTTGATTAGCCCAAACGGTCTCAAGACCATTTGGGGATCACCCAAACGGTCTCAAGACCGTTTGTAGGTCACCCCAAGACCGTTTGGAGGTCTGGGGTCAAGTATAGTTGATCAATTGAAGGTCCAAAGGTACCAATCATATTGCAATTAAGTGCTGAATTGTTGATCAACTCGATAGACCAATCCTTGATGATTTCTCACTAGAATCCAAAGGATGGATGGGCCAAACGGTCTCAAGACCGTTTAGAGCTCATCCAAACGGTCTAAAGACCGTTTGGTGGTCACCCAAGACCGTTTGGAGGTCTAGGGTTGAGTATGGTTAGGTGTTTAAAGGTCTAAAGGTACCAAGTTGATATACAATGCAATGCTGATTTGATGATCAACTCAATAACTCAAACCCTAATGACATTTCACTAGAATCCAAGGTTTGGTTGAGCCAAACGGTCTCAAGACCATTTGGAACTCATCCAAATGGTCTAAAGACCGTTTGGAGGTCACCCAAGACCGTTTGGAGGTCTAGGGGTGAGTATGGTTAAGCAATTGATGATCCAATGCTACTAAGTTGGAATGTAATCAATTGTTGTTTTGGTGATCAATCCAATGATCCAAACCTTAATTAGTTGACTTGGATTTTGATGATATGATGGGAAAACGTCTCAAGACCGTTTGGAGGTCATCCAAACGACCTCAAGACCGTTTGGGTTCAGGTCATGTCCCAATTGAATGATGGTTCAATAGGTTCAAATCAATTAAACCCACATTGAAATATGTTGAAGGGTTATTGATTCCAAACCCTAATTCGATTGAGTTAAACCCTAATTGATGGTCAATTGAGGGTCAAGTGAGGGACAAATAAGTTGAAGGTTGACCTATTAAACTCAATTAAGGTATGAGTATAGGTCCAATTGATGATTGGTTCCATGAATTCAATGATTGAAGGAATCAACATTGGAAACCCTAATTCAATTGGATACCTAATGAAGTGGAGGTCCAATGTGATTGAATCTTTGAGAATTAAGATGATGAATGTTCTATTGATCCAATAATGATTATTAATGATAATCAATGAAGGTGCGAAGGTTGAAACCCTAATAATACCTAAGGGATTAATAACCAATTCAAGGGAGAATTCTTAATTGTTTATAGGATTAATAGCTTGATACACTATGTTAAACATAGTAGTATGTACTTGATTAAAAGGTTGATGTGACCTAATCAATTTGAATGAATGAGAAATTATAATACATATATATATAAATATGAATCATGTAATGATCTGCTGGAGCACGGCCGTGGTAGCCTTAACTTGCACGACCGTGCAAGGGAGCACGGCTGTGGTAGCCTTACTTTGCACGACCGTGTAAGGTGGCACGGCCGTGGTGTCCTATAAAGAAATTGAAAAGTTTTGGTATTGTGTTGACATTGTTATATATACATGTCCTTATTTGTATAAGTCATACAGGTTGATATTATGAGGTGATCATAGCCAGGTAAGAGTTATGATGTCATATTCCTTGAAAACAATTATAAGCTTTTAGAGTAATGATATGTGAAAAGTATATACATTGCTTCAATCAAGGTCATGTTGTTAGATGACTTGATGCTTATATGTCACTTGGTAGCAAGTGATATGATAATCTGAGGGTTTGAATAACCATGTTCCTGAATCATTTTATGCTTAATGCCTTGAAGGCTTAGATGGTTCAATGGTTGTTTAATATAAACCCTAATGATACCTAAAGACATTAAGGGGTTAAGTGATTAGTAGATTGACCCATGTTATGATTATTAAAGAAGATTACCAAGGTACCCTTGAAGGGTTCAAGTAGATAACAACCCTTGATCAAGCAAACCCTAATGATTATAATGGGTTGACTTAATCTATGTTTATCAAAGATGACTTGACCTAATCTAACCTAGAGTGATTTAAACATCATCTAGTACTAATAAGAGAGAGAAAGCTCCTAATATGAATGAGAATCAAGTAACATACTTTCAATATGTAAGAATGTACATGATTAGGGTATGATCCATCAAGGTAAGATCATGGAAATCCTAATTATAATGATTAATGAATCTTAACCTAATTTGAGGGCATCAATGATGATAATTTTCATATATAATGATGCTATGAGCTCAATTCACTATGAAGTGAATAGTAAACCCTAATTCTAGGGTAATAACATGTAATGTGAATAGTAAACCCTAATTTAGGGTGATCTGATAAATGGAGTAATTCAGGGTTATGCATTTGAGTATGAAACCCTAATTACAAGTTGTAATATGAGAAATCTTTATGCCTCGAGAGCTAAGAGGTTCTATAACCCTATGTTGAAGTAAAAGAATACAAACCCTAACTCTACTTATGCTTTTAAGCATGAATCTTCATGATTAAAGTATGAGATGAGGAATCATTATTCCTAATCATAAAGAAAGGGATTGAATAACCCTAATTGATGTAAATAAGGGAACCTAGCCTTAGTGTAAGCATGAAGGTACTATTCCTGAATTGAAAGGTTAATTTTGCTTTATAAATTGCTGATCTGGAAATGAAATGTTTATTGTTGTCAATTGAATTAACTATGCAGGTTCTTATAAAAGGATGATTATATCCAGGTAAAGTTTATGATATCATATTCATTGGAAGCATGTTATTAGCTTTGTGAATAGTGATATACCATGTTGCCTAGTTAAGTGACATCATATAAGATTGATAGGCTGTGAGAGCCATGAGTAACATGAAGGCCATGCTAATAAGATGACTTATGATGAATTAAGGGTTTGAATACCCTATTCTTGAATCATAGTAATGAAATGGTTAAGAAATGATATCCAATTGATAATTGTTGTGAGTTAGACTTGATACATTTAGTATTCTACTTTTATAGCTGTTGTTCTAATGATTAATGATTGGAAACATGCTTGATGCTAAAAGAATGCTAGAATGTACCTAACTAATCAAGTATAATCATATCATGTAGAGCCCTGACCATAGATCCATCATTGTCAGATACCAAATGATGGTGAAACAGGTTTTCCTAAGGGAACTCCTGCAGCATATACTTTTGAGTATATGGGGGTATATGGATGTGAATATCCTTACGTCCTAGTGTAGGAATTGATGTAGATGTACGTTAATCTTTCAACCCTTCACTATATATTCATACCGGGTGATGTACCACAAATCTCCCGAAGAAATTACTAATACCGCATCGATGAGAGATAAACAAGAAATCTTTCGATGACGATGAGAGTTCAGAACTCCACTGTAACTCTATAGCGAAGTTTCCAGAATACCCTGGATAGCTACTACAGCAGAGACACAAGATGTCCTGCAAGTAAATCCTCTTACTGACTGAGGAAGATGAGGTCATAAGAATCTGGCTCTTTTGATGACCTATGTATGGTACCGAAGCGATTTTTATAAATGGTCGGTTGGAGTATGAGCGGTATACCTCATCTCCGCAGGGCATAATGATGTTTGAAAAATATAATCAGCCGTATAGTGTAACTGCTTAGGTTGTACTACGAGAAACAATGATTGATGTTACATTGTTGACTTTAATAGTCTGTTCAAGTTTCTATAATACATGTTCTACATATGCTTTAATGAAGTGATTGCTTAAGTAAATGTTGTTTTACTTATTACCAAACCTGT
Source organism: Alisma plantago-aquatica (assembly GCA_963693085.1). NCBI lineage: Eukaryota > Viridiplantae > Streptophyta > Magnoliopsida > Alismatales > Alismataceae > Alisma > Alisma plantago-aquatica. The sequence continues at coordinate 144,674,083 of OY856413.1, read as the reverse complement.
TGTTGATATTTTCAGTTACTTTGCTTCTGTTATTCCTTATATGCTATAACAAAGCTTCTGGTGAAGAGTTATAACTCTCGCTGGGACAATTATTCAAATTGTCTCACTCCCGTAGGTTTCTACTTTTTAGGAAGACGCCAAGGACAAAGGAATCCATTTAAGTATGAGCAACAACAGCAACAACAGCATCAGGGGCAGCAGTGAATCTCAGGTGGAGATACTGACTGTCTAGTCTTATAGATAGCATGTCTTATGTCATCTCTGTACTCTCAGGTCCTAGGAGTCAGTAGGTCTGAGGATTTTGGCATGATGCCTCGAGATTTTGTATCTTACCTTGTACAGTTAACAAGGTGGGTTTTGTTGTAATGCTCGAGATGTGTTTATTACAGAGATGTATCAATGGATCAGTTTGTAAATGACCTATCATGTTGTTTATGAAAGAGTTTTTATCTTTCAAAGATCTCCTTACAAAAGTTTTAAATTTTTAGTAATTTTTTATAATTCCGCTACTAATCGCTTCCGCATTCGTTTAATTTGATTGTAAGTTTGGTGTCGGTCGTTTCAATTAGTTTGTGATGAACTGCAACATGAACAACTTTGATAGGCCACTGTCAGAGTTGTTGGGCATGTTGAGGATAGCCAAGACACAAATGAAGAAAGACAAGCCTAAGTCTGTGATGGTGATCGCCAACAAGAAAGGCAAGTCCAAGCGAAAGGGCAAGGGAAAAGCTAAGAAAGGTTCTGATGCTAGCCAGGAGCCCAAGTCGTCTTCAGCTCTCAAGGCCAAGGGAGGCGTGACCAAGAAAGGCAATTACCACCATTGTCAAAAGCCAGGACATTGGAAAAGGAATTGTCCTCTCTATCTGGAAGAACAAAAGAAGAAGGATGCGACAAACGTCTCTACTTAAAGGTGTCATGAAAGTAAACTTGTAACACTTTTGCGGTATATGATACCAAGATGTAAAGTGTAAAGCACTCAATAAATGGGGCAAGTGTTGCCACCATAGATAGGAGTACTTTAGTTTATTTTCAACCTAAAAGGCATGCAATACAGTTATGAACTGCTATTTCACATTTGCCAATAGATAGAAACACTTTATTTTTGCATATTGTATGACAATGATGGCAATTAATAAATTTGATGTTTCAATCTCAAAGATATGATCTTTATGGCAATGCCTTGTTTATATTGTGGTATTTGATATGCATAAGATAAAATGACACCTAAAGTTATTGATGACTCAAGCAATCAAATTAGCATCAATCATGAGAAATTCATTTCTAGTTTCCATGTGATGGATAAATCTAGACTCTTTTGGTTAGAGAACCAGTAAGATACATGAATATCTTGAACATGATTAATCAATCTTCACTAATGGTAGTGGGAGAATGATTATCCTATTAGGTATAATACATGTGATGTATTTACATACCTATTGGAACAAATTCTAATACTTCAAATGGTGTTTAGAGAAACACCAATATGAATATCTTGAAGTGTTCAAGATTATCACAGATGAAGTGCAAATTTGGTACAGTGTTAATTCTTGATGAGATCAATGAATGAAATACTTAGACCAAATGTTTGAGATCCTTATGAGTGATTATGATAGTGTATCATAGTGAACTCATGATTAAGGCATGGTGATGTCTAAATCAAGAAGGAATCATACTCTAAGGAGTTAGAGAATAATTATCAAATAACTGAATTCTTCTTAATAAAAGAATACACTTCGCTAATCAAGGACATTAAGAATCACAAGGAGTTGTTAGTTCTTATATCCTTAACAAATACACCTCAATTATCTATGTGATGAGTTGTTCATGTAGTGAGTCAACTATCTAGATGAATATGAGGAACCGAATTTTAAGTTATGGTCTATGACCATTACATCCTAAATGACATCCATGTGAACCATAAGGTATGACCTTGATGGTAGCACCCATTGGATGAAATCCATAAGTGCAAATAAGTCCTAAGTGTTAAGACACATGGATAACATTTTGAGAAGGATGATGCTTGTCGATTGCAACTTAATGACTAAGACATTTGACATATGGATACTAAAACCACATTCCTATGAGGAATAAAACAAGGATGTGTATGTGACACAACCTATAAGGTTTATGAATCCACTAATGCAAATGAAGTCTATAAGTTACAATGGACTAATCAATGTGATTGATTGAGTACAAGAAACTCAGAATTGGATCTTTACTTTGATGATATAGTCAAAAGGTTTGACTGATATGTCAAAGATAAAGAAGGGATCTGTGATTTAGTGGGAGCGTGTTCACATTCCACATGTTGATGTGAAATGGAAATGTTCTAGAATGGAAATCCAAAAGTGGAAATTATCTTTAAGGAAGATAGAGACGTTTCCTATGTGATAGGAATATAGATCTATAGAGATAGTTCTCGAAAATCTCTTGACCTGAAAAGAGAAAGCATACATTGGCAATCTGTACTGAAGGGTTTAGTATGCATAGATTCAGTGGGAGAAAACTTGTCCATGTTACATGGAGTTAGTATCCCAAGGCCAAGTGTCCAATTTTTATGAAGAATGGGAACACTAAAAATAGATATGGATCTATCATGTATGTAATCATCCCATTATCTTGTATGTAGGACATGGCAATATCATGTGCTCATCCTGATAACTCGTATGTGGGACATGATGAGTGGATGTCTGTCTACTTCCAGTAAGGGTTACTGGAATACCATGAGAACTTGATAAGTACTTGAGAAGTACTAGTTATATGGAGATAAGGAAGAGTTCAATGTAAAGAGTTACATTGATGCGAACTTCCAAAAGGACAAAAAATTAATCGAAAAATATATATAGGATATATAAAAGTGAAAGTTTGTTGATAATTGGAAGTGTTCCAATAAAACCATTAAAAAGGAAATTTCGAGTATCTATGTGTTGGAGAACAATAGTGGATACTATATGGATCTGGAAGTTCATGAGATGAACTTATAGATATTCCGCTCATTGATGACAAGTATGGAATCCTTGATCATGCAATGTGGCTAAAGGTTAGCAAAGGAATACTAGATCGCATATTACAGCAACTCCATCTCATACGTGTGACGTACAGTGAAGAGATGTGAGACATGCAATCTATACTGACTTTGGCAAGGTGTTTCCATTACTCACTATGATTACACTAGAGTAGAGTAACATGTGGGACATGTTTGAAGATCACTATGAATATGATTCAAGGGTGATTGGCTCACAGTGCAAGTTAGAGTCTGTTGGTATGTATGTCCCGAGAGCCAATCATGGGATGATTGGTGGGATACATTAAGATTGATTTGATAAACATCAAAGGCAAGCTTCAAATTCTTTCTGGTTCAGTCATAAGAGATAGTGATAGAACAGATTGGATGTCTAGAGAATGACAGTACTCAATTACGTATGCCTTCAGGTTCAGGACCTGAACGATGAGATCATACAGATGCTAAGAGTTTGTACATTCTTGTTATGTCCCTAGTCGGATGTCATTGTGGAAGGTAGATAGACAACAATGACACACAAGACTCGATTGTGGTGTTGGTTGATGACAAAATCTCATTAGTCATGATATAGAGATATCAAACCAAACACATAGGTACTTGTTAGAGAACAAGTGTACCGGACAGACCCATCGTGAGTTTGACACATGGAACCATGACATGGTAGTCACAGTCAGTACTCATAGTGATGGTGGTGAGTGTGATTCTTTGACCTGAAATCACTACACTCAACACATGTCATTGGGCACACTTTGACATCATCAAATGTAGTCCTGATACATGGGTTGTTATAAAGGTGATGATTTGGTGGCTTTGACACATGGGGCTTTTGAGGGGTGAGTGATAGATGTGGGATTTGTCCCTCCTGAGGGAGTTTGATATCCATGGCCACTTGATGAGTAGGATTGAGAAAGGCGTGCACGCATGTGTGAATCAATATGTGATATCGATGTCATACATATCTCTTCCAATCTACTCTGAGATCAAGAAAGTGAATGAACGTTGACAGGATGACTGTTCCATGCCTCGAGTTCATTCGGGATGTCAGTGACAAAGGAATTATACATTCACTATAACACCATTCACAGATTGTAGGATTGAAAGTTGTTCTCCAACTTTCTATTTCACTTGGGTAGCACTGATGTGTGACTGGGCACCACTCTTTGCTTGTGAAGTCATAAGTGTTATGGACTTTCACTACCAACGTGAAATGGACCTGTAGGGTCACACACATAGGATTTAACCTGGAAGAGGAGTTTGTCCACAAACAATGTTTAGATTGATTACTAAAGGAGTTTAGTAGTTCAATTAAACACTCAATCAATTGATAGCTCAGTATCATAATGTTCAAGGTGTTGGACTGATTGATTAGAGTATCAGATTGATTGAAACTACAATTGACTGATTCTATACAATCTGCACTCCCAACCGATCAGCTCATGTGATGAACCGATCGGCTGAGCTTGGTGAATCGATCGGCTCAGATGGTGAGTCGATCGAATCATGGACAGGGTGAAACAATCGGTTCAAGTGTTGAAACGATCATTCAACTGGTCCAACCGGGCAAGTTGGGAAAGTAGGATTGGTGAGAAATTTCTTTTCGTTTCACTTGCCCAATTTGATTGGAACAAGGATTGGTATTAGGTACCAATTAGAAACAAAAGAGGAAAAGTCAATTGGGAACTGATCAGGACCACGAACCGACCAGTTCAGAAGTGAACCGACCATTTCATGGGTCCCAACCGATCGGTTGAGGTGTCAACCGACCGACTCAGGTCCCCAACCGACCGTTTCAGAAATGAAACGATCGATTCAGGTTACGCAGTTGGTTGTTTTTGTGGAAAATCTCAAACCCTTCTACTCCTGCTTTAGTCCCACATTGCCCGGGATAGAGAACCCTGTCCCATGAACCTCCTATATATAGGGTATTGGGGGCTTCTCAAACAACAACTCAGTGCAACAAGTTTCTCTGTGAAGTTGTCATTCTCTCTGGTTTTGGTAACCGAGAGAGCCCGAGCAAGTGCTACCTGATAAGGGAGGCACGGTAAGGGAAAGACAACTGCAGAAAGCGACTGGTGGTAGGAGAGTGTGTCAGTGACTAGTACACTGACATGAGGGTGTGACTCCTTCCAATTCCTTGTGGGACAAGGAGATTGGACTTCTAGGTGGTCCGTGTGGACTACTTCAGAGGCAGGAGATTTCTGCCGCTCAGAGGACAGCTGTCAATCCCGACAGTCCCGGTGAGACCAGGAGTCGTCAGTCCCGGTGCGACCAGGAGCTGCACAGACACCGTCCAAGACCGGAGGTGAAGGTCGCGCAAGCTGTGAGGTATTGTCACCGAGCAAGCCTCGGGACAAGGTATGATTCCACAAACCATCCTTTCCTATTGTATAAACGTTGATGCGTTTCCTTGTTCTGGGTTTGGGGAGGAAAATTTTTTGTTTCCGCTGCCTTCTCTGCCTCCTCTAAAACCCTACAGCAGAATGGCTAGGCATACATGCTCGACAACTAAAGTACTTTCCTATTGCTGAAAATTGGGGACAAAGACATGAGAAAAGTTTTGCAAATGTGTTGGCTTCTCTAAAGGTTTGCAACATATATAATTATCAATATTAATTGATGATTCTATGTTGAGTTGATGTCACTAGTATACGATTATTTAATTTTCTGTGTAGGATGATTTTGACTTTGTAATGAGGGATGGACATACCAAAGCTCCTCTGGATGGTGTTTTTTCATGGTGTAAGGAAAGAATTCAATAAGAAATTAGGACATGGAGGCACAATTTGAAGAAGAAATATTATCATGCCGACAAGCCACTTGAGGAACAACTACTAACATGTGCAGACAAGAGGATTTCTGATGATCAATGGGCGGAACTATTGAAATATTGGGACAAAGATGAAACTAAGGTGGTGTTACACTATAAAACATTTAAACTTGATTGTAATATTGGGATTTCATTACTATTTCAACCATTTCATCTTTTGGCAGAAAGAAACAAGGATAGCCGAAGTGTTGCAGGACCCACATATACCGGCGGGCCTATTTCAATAGCAACCATTTGACACAAAGTGGTAACCCTTGTTAATATTCTATTATGGTGTTACTTTTTATCTTTGGATATATGTATTCTGATTGCCATGCAACCCATAAAATGTTTAGAAGGAAGAAGAAGGAGAAAAGTTTACAGAATACAAAGCATATGTTGGAGCTCATTTAGATCGGAATAACAACCCTCCAAATGAGAGGACACAGACTTTACTTGTAAGTGATACAAATAACATTTTTTACTAAGTGTATTTTTCAATTACTTGCTATATTATCGTCTTTTTTATGTATATTAGAGGCAAGTTGCTCAAGCTTGCTTGAAAAAAGGGGTTGAGGAAACACAAGACCCATTGGAATTTGGATCTGCTATGGATGGCGCTTATGGCCCACATCGTGGAGGGTATGAAAGAGGATATGGAGCTGGAGTGTCTCGTAGAGATTTGCAAAACAGGAAAGCCAAACAAGCTCTACATTCAACTGTGATAGATCTTCAACAACAACTTCAAGACAAGAACGAAGAACTTGCTGATGCTAAAGCTAAAATAGTGACATTGGTATATTTTTATGATGAATGATATTTATCTATCATATACAACCTCAATTTTGTTTTTGTGTCACTAGGAGAGAAAGCTTGGAAAGAGGTATATGATGGATAGGAGGGAGGCATTGTGTCAGAAAATGCTCCAAAGAACGGTAAATGAGGTGCTCCTATTCTTCATATAAAAAATTATATTAATTAGTAAATATTATAGAAAGATAATATATGTATAAATATATATATATATATATATATATATATCTATTTTTAACTTGTAGGGTCGATCTACGCGCATGAGACATGATTCAGCTCCATCAGAAAATGAAGATCCAGCTTAAGTCTTAGAAAGTCAATGATCAATGTGGTATCCTTTATGCCAAATTTATCACTTAGTGGAAATATTTGGATGACTTGATAGTTAGCATTTTCATATATGATCATATAGTTGTATGTTACTTAGACAATCCTGCATTATTTGTTAGTGTTATGATTAACATATAGATAGTTTTCAGACACATCATCTCTCTATTATGATTATATTTGCTTTGTAGTTATTTTTTCAAATGTTGGATGTGTATTTTCCTAGCATCTGAATTCCATACCCCCCTTTGGATGATGCACATGATAAAAAACATGTATTATGGTCTTGATTAGGAAAAAATGATGAATGAGTGTGTTTGTGTGTGCTATGTGTGTTTTCTTAGTTCTTTCAATAGTGACACAGCCATAAATAGCACAGGAATACCTCTACTCTTGTCCTTCATTTTCTCTTCTTATGATAACCATACCATGAAAAGAAGATGTAAATTTTATAGCATTAGTTTTATGAATATCTACATCTTCATATATGTGGATGAAGATTGGTAGGTCCAATACCGAGGGAATTCAAAAGTCCACACAACTGTGTGATTCTTCCCCACATTCATCTCAATTACTAGTGTCGCATTCCATGGAGATATCCAAGGGAAGAGAAGGTAAGAAATGGACTGGTATGTTCATGTTTAATCTTTTCCCTAAAGTTAAGGAAATACATGTGGTTCTTTTTTAGCGAATTCTTTTTGAAGGTATATCTAAATATATTTTAGGAGTCTCAAGGTTGACGGTGAGATTTCTTTTTTAGAGAGTTGCTGCATTAAATCTTGGATTTGTAGAGCTGATATTGCAAAAGTTTGTGATCTATTTTGAAGCAGCCATTTATAGAATCATTGGTGGATGTGAGAAGAAATACAAGGTATGATAATTAGGGACCCTAGTTTAAGGCAGCCCACCTAGAGGCTAGGGGGCCTAGGTGGTAGCAATGGTATTTTGCAAGCACAATTGTAGCTATTGTAGATAACTAATTCTTTTTCTTTTTGGCTTCATATCACATTGATGAAGGGTGCTCAAGTGAAGACTCGAGCAGAGCATGATGTCGATTTCCATAGTTGATGCAAGCCAAAGGTATAACAATCATTTGATGATGATACTGACTGGATTTAAGAAAGCACATTTTTGGCTCTCAAGCCATTTCCTACCTCTTACAAATTAAATGACCATTTTAATGTTATCCTTTATATAGGTTTTGCATTTTCTAAGAAAATTGTTCAAAAATGTTGCTTTGTTGGAAACGGATATTTAAGATCAGTGTTAAAGGTAAATCATTTGGGTTAGGTCCCTAAATGTCTACAATGTTATCATACTAAGGACAACATTCAAGTTTCTTTACTTTTGATTTATTTGCAACTCAAATTTCTGTGCGTATGTTTGTGACATGGCCTCATAATTATTGTCTCCAAGCTCTTTGTCTTCTTTGAGTTTAATTGATTGTTACCATTCTATTGTATAATTATTGGACTTACTAGGAACTTGTCATAGTTTCTTATGGTTTCCCCTATTATTCATGTTTTCCACTATTGTTGATGGAAGATCAAGGCATGTCTATATGTTACTCTAGTGTTAAGAGTTGATTACAATGCTCCAAGATGTGGTGCACCACGATGGCATATGAATCTAGTAGAATCTACTTCTATATATGAAAATGGATCTTGGTCATATTTAATGGACTAATAGGATACTAGGATGCAGGGAGTATCGACTCTAGAATTTACCGTTAGGTACATGTCTATAAATTTTGTAGAAAGTTTCATCACATGATTCACATGACTATGTGGAGTCCTTGATGGTGTGCTAGTGGAGACCTTGCTGATGCGTTGGTAGAGTCCTTGCTTGTGTGCTTGTGGAGTCTCCTTACTGAAGCGCTTTTGATTCAAAAGGCAAACATATTTAGGAAAATATACATTTTTTAATCTAAATCTAATGCATCAAAACATACATATATTATTACTAATCCTATTTACATGGAGAAGTATATGCTCAACAGCCTATGTAGGCATAGTCACTCCTTGTTTGGCCTGGTTGCTGCTGCTTATGGGGGATGACTCACCCCTTCTTCAAAGTGCAAATTAAAGGTTTGTTTGTGGAGACCAGAGGCAATGATAATTTTTTATCTTTTCAAACTGACAAGGGAGGGATCTGAAATTTTTGGAAAGTATAAGGCAACTTACATTGAGCAGAGGAAATGTAAGGATGATCGTTCCTTTACAAAAATATAGTGCAAGCTTTGAATAATGTTATCCTCCATAACATCCAATGTTAGTAGTAGGATTTTGTAGAAGTCTTATGTGTTGTAATTGTTTCTACAATCATAGCACTTGTCTCCTACTCATCCTCCTTACCTGATAATCAGAGAAGACAACCCCAACAACCATAAACATGGTTGTGTTGTAGGGTTCTCAATTATTTATGTTTCACTAATAAAATAAGTGTTTTGTTTACCTAGAGTAATGTTGAAGATAAGCATGTCTCTTTTCTTACTGCATTTATTACTCTTTACCAGTGCAACTCTCCATCTCCACCTGTGAAGATAGGGTGAAACTCTTCCTAGCTTGGGATCTGTAGGGAAGCTGGATGGATTTTATGATTTGGTGCTGCAAGTAGGTTAATTGATGAACCCTTTCTTATAAGTTGTCATTTTTTTGTGGTTCATATTGATGATGGATCTTTTATTTTTCTTCTTCATCAGATTGCAAGCACTTCTTACATAGCATGAGATGGAAGTCTGATAGAAACCTCTCATTTTATTATCTAGAGCATAAAGCCTTCCCATGCCTATCTTCTAAATAATAGTCTTGAAAAATCCAATCCCATCTATAGGTACTTGTTTATTTTGTATTATCCTTCTAAGATTGTTTGTAATTGACCTTTTCTGAGTCATACAAATCTAGTTGATATTTAGAAATAATGTTTTTCACTGCTAGTGCTATTCTTAATAATCATATTTCATAATTTCACTTAACGATCTTGATAAATTTGATATTTCCTTTTTTGCAGAACAAACCTAGAAGAGACGGGTCTTGGTAACGGAGAAGACATCTAGTGTGATCCACAACTAGCATCTTGGGTTCCTCTTTCTCATTTACATTTGCATCATCTACTCCTACTGGATGATTCTTCAGGTAACGTGGATGGTGATGGTCTACTCTGTCTTTCAATATCCTATTTAAAATAAATGCACACTTGATTCTTTTTTTTCTTTCATACAGGTGTCATTGTTAAAAATTACCTAGCACATTACTTGGTCTCCACCATAACATTCTTCATATGGATGATCTAGTTTTAGCCATAGTGCCTTCAAAGATTTGAGTTTCTGATAATTGATATATTCTTCAACTAAAGACCTTTAGGTCATAGCCATAGGCCCATATTGCTTTCACTAATGAATACAACAAGGCTACATTTATACGACCAAGCTGCTTGACTTGTTCTCTTTCCATCTCCCTTCTTCTAGGTTTTTCATCAAGCTCGTAGAGAGTTGCACCACATCCAAGGTCCAAGGAGTAGTCCTCATTGTATGGTACAGGAAGCATAGGTTCATTGTGAAGATCAACACTGCCCTTAGAGAAGTCAGCTTCTGCTATTCATGTAGAAAGGCTCATGGTGATGGAGAAGACATCTACATGTATAGGTTTGTTCACTTAATTGTTCTTTCTTTCACGCTGATTTCAGATATAATCATTAACCAGTTTGCTTGTTCTATAACCACCTTTGCATTTTAATTGTTGCTTTCACAATTTTCCCAAGTTACCAGTAATTGTGTATCCTAATCTACCCATTTCTTAGTAGTGAGATATAGCTCGATCATTATCCAGTAATTTTGTTGTTTAGTTTAATTCAATGTTTCATTAAATTAAATGAATTGAATTGAAATGGAATGATGGAATGAATTTATTTGACTTCTACTTCCAAACCTGATGTCTGATCCACTGAATCACTATATTTTTGGCAGCATGAGGGAGATCATCGAAAGGTACCAGAAAGAGTCAAAGACGACAATATGTCCCTACAACGCACATGAAGAGGTAAGTCAAACAGATTCTCGAATAGGATTATATATACCAGTACTGCCTTCCATAAGCAACTCTGTCTACATGCACTCATCAATTTGGTCTGATTTCACAGTTGCAACACCTGGAGCGCCAGTCTGTGTTACAACGTTTAGTAGAACGGAACAGGAAGCTCCTATAGAATATCAGACAGTTCACAGGTGAGGACATGAGTGGCCTCAGCCCGGCTCACCTTGACCAGATAGAGGAACAACTTATGTTTTCCCTAGACAAAGTTCGGAACAGGAAGGTATGTTATAATTACTCATGCTATCAATTCAGTTTTGCCCTGAAGCTGTGAACTATTTGTTGGTGTTGTAGTTGTTGATTATGCCGTAAATTTTATGGATGTAGGCACAACTCTTGCGTCAGCAAGTTGACAATCTCCTTCGAAAGGCATGTATCATTCTGAATTCAACCGAGTTTCTACACTCTTCTAATTGCATGATTGATTTTAGTCTGGCATTTTCTAACCTTTGTTTTTTATGAGTTTGTACATCTTGACGTGTATATACAGCAGACTCAGATGCTCGAAGATGAGAACATGCACTACCGTGAAGTGGTATAGCTGTGTATATATATAATTAACTTAATTATATCCCCAATAGATGGCTAATTCTGAACTGCTTATTGGTCTTGTAAATTAACGATGAATGTGTTCTAGCAGATCGAACATGATCAACAACAGTACACGGCGAAGGTCATTAACGGCAGCCTAGGGCCATACCACCAGTTGTTCCCTATTGACGTCGATCGAGCATCTTGGAGGTACTCCTATATGTTCTCTCGTATTTTTTGGTATGCTAGTCAAATGCTACGTATAAGAGAAAACCTCTTAATTCAGTATAGCCAGTAATTTAATTTATTTATATTCTATAAGTACTATAGTAGAAATACATTCATACAATTTCTCATTATTTCCATTAAACATAACAAATCATACTCGTCATAGTGTACTTTAACTGTGCTCTTAATTTCAAGACTCGGTCCCAATTAACAATCAACATGGGTCAATTATAACTTGGCGTCATTCCATATTTTGTATTCACGACTATTGTTGTCTTTTTGTTTGTTTAGATGAACATTATTGGGAAATTGGAGATTATTAACTGTGGGTGCCATTGACCTGACTCCCTGCAGCTGGTGATCTATGGTCAGAGCATCTGCAGAGCAACCCCCTCAAATCCCTAGAGTCATGAACATTTGGTCCTTGGCCGACACCTTCCTTCTCTGCCATTGCCCTCGTAGCCATACACTTGGTACTTAGATCTGCCACCTTTGATCACAAACCCCGACCTGCATTCCCCTTGGCTGTAATTCATCAAAGGACAAATGCAGTAGACCTGACATCACCTCCTCCATGTCTATCCCAGTCCCCAGAATGACTTCGTGTGAGCTTTCTGAGCCAAAAATTGGTGCCGAGGGCAGGAAAGACCTTTTGGATTGGTTATGTCGGCATCTGTCTGGAATCAGTGACCCGTCTGAGGCTTTACAGCTATTAAAGCCAACTGCTGCTTCTTTGACGATAACTAATATGTTTTACAAGTTAATCTTACAATTGAAGTGGGTATGGTGCTTTTCTACGGTTCAAGGTTCACCTGATTTGACATTCCCATATTGATCATGCCATATATTTGAAATATATGTACCTCCTTACAGATTCAATTTTACATGCAGTCCATACATGTCTGTCCTTTTTGTTTGGTCCTAGTTTGCTGTTTATTTTTCAAAGTGCTTGTTGCCTATGCTTCTTGTCATATTTTTACTAGGACAAATCAGCTGAAGTCAGGAAATCTGCTGAATCTTTATTAAATGATCTCTTAAAAGTGTGTGGCCATGAGATGGTAAGAATAAGTTTCTACTAATATTCAACACATCTTTTAAACTATTAGAAAGACATTACATAAACTTGTCTCATTTGTTACCTAAATCTCTAAGAGCTCAAGAGATCTGCGTGGGCCAGCTTTAGCTCTAGTTGTTGATCGACTAAAACCTTCTGGCCTTCCTCATGGTTAGTGATCTTGGTATACTTTTGAATTACCTATTACCTACTAGTAATACTGTTTTAACCCACTGCTAATTGCTTGGCATTTCAGAGTCATATGAACCTGCCAAGGTAATGACTAGTGGTGTAGCCTCACGAGCAGGCTCGAGAAGTGGGAAACCTGGATCTGGTGTTGACCGATCAATGAAACCTGGGCCCAAATCTCCTATTTCTTCAGTACGTACTTTAGTTGTATGCTTTTTAAGTACTTAGTTGTTCTCTTTGTTTGTCTATTATTTCTCTATTCCTTGTTGATGTCTCAAAATGAGTATTGTATTCTCTATCTTGTTAGAGAGTTGGTACAAAGACATTGAAGCAGGATCCCATGTTGTCTGCTGAAGACCTCGCCGTTCAATCCAAGGCACTATTTTGTGTCAAGGATTTGAATAAGGTTGAGTTGTGATATTATGTTTCTTACTGAACAAAAATTGAGGACCAACACTAATATCTTCACTTGCATCTGAACAAGATGAGAGGGAGAGACTAGTTGTTCGCAAATTTAAGTTTGAGGAACCAAGGCCAGAGCAAGTTCTTGAACTTGAGGACCCCGATGGCAAGGAAAAGAGACCCAGCAAGAAGGTTTGTTTCCTTTCTGTAATATCTTTTAATGATCCTACCTCATCTTGGATTAGCACTTATATCATCACTTCCGTCAATGTTGATAGTCCCATACATTTGTATATGTACAGCTTCCAGCTCCGATCTATACGATACAAGATTGCAAGGGGAAGTAATGGCTTGTGCGTACGAGGACGTAAAATTAATGTGGTCGATGATGTTGGATAAGTCTAGGCCACTCACTGCAGACTCGTCAGACTGCTCCAGCATTGTCAATGTGTAACTCTGCTGCCATGGGTCTTAGTAAAATCACAAAGTCATGAGATGTTTTGAGATGAATCCCCACACGTTAGTTAGCGATGAAGTATCGTGGTGAGATTTCTAGTTCCAACGACAGTTATAATCCTGCAGTTAGTCAATGTCGAACCAAGATTGCATGGGATATACAAAGTCCAGAAGAAGAGCGGTATAGGTTTGGTGATATCTTAGGTGGATACGAAACAACCCGGATGGTTTGGTTGAAAAAAAAAAAGGAGAAAAATGCACGGCTGGTAGTTCTGCTGAACTGGCATGCACTATTTTACGGAACTGTTGACACATTTGTGGAAGAGTAGGCCCAAGTCACGTTTGTTGCGTGAGAATCTCGACGAGCGCAACAGCTGGATGATGGCATCCACCCAATTTGAAAAGGAAACCTTTATCCAACACTCACAGTATACTCCAAAGTGTAGGATTTTTCATCTTTTCCTTCTCCAGGAAAGCAAAGTTAATATTTCTACTGCTGGATGTATAAGTACAATCCAATATTGCCACATCCACGAAACCAAACGTGCCCCAAATAAAGAATGAAGAAGTTGGACAATGCATGCACAAAGGAACATATAGTTTCCATATAGGACAAGCTTCTGTTTGCTACCTTGGGTGATTCCCAATTTCAGACTGCAATGTTCAATTTGTGTTCAGATTTGCCCGGGTTTACCCATGCGGGATCAACTGGTTGTGGGTTTTCTTGAACTTCGGATTTAATTCATGTTTGTGTTTATGATTATGTCAAGTTGTATTTGGGTCATGTGTATGAATGTAAACAAATTAAACATGATGAGTATGAAATTGATTACTTATTATAAGAAATGAAATTATTCGTTATCCATTTGTGATGTCTAGATGATGACAAACTGTTTATAGTTTTCTACTGTAATCACTTGAATTTACTGTAAAAAAAATCTGCATTTGATTGGTGACCGAAATATGAAATTTCTGTCCATTGTTGGGCAGTACATGCACATACACCTACATATACATTCATGTGATATATTAGTTTTTTGATAATGATTGTCGACTTCACTTTTGATGAAATGGGTGACATCAATCTGTGTGGTTCTTTTAATGTGGGTGAAATACTATGATGTCACATATTGCCCTGCTTTGGAATGTGAAAACCACTAATAGATGATGTTTATTCAAATAGGCTACATTGCACAAAGCTCACTCTAAATAGGTGACATTCATTTTTTAGGTAATAGTCAATCATGTCACCTTTTTGGTAAAAGGTTACATACTTAAATGTCACCTATACCCTATTTTTCAGTAGTGCACTATACATGTTGCGGCTATACATTCCTTTATTCAAACTAATTGTATAGCCCGGCTGGTCGCAGCTCGGGGCCCCTCATGAAGGGTCCCAGGTTCGACTCCCGCCGGAAGCGCTACTCAGAAGTGAATTTTCCGCAGCGTCAACCGGCCTCTGATGCGACTTATTGAGATACCGGTGTGCGGACGCACGAGTCTCCCGGGTTTACCATCCCTACTATCTGGGCCTCTGCCTTGGGGGTGGGTTTTCCCCGACAAACTTAAAAAAAAAACTAATTGTATAGCCAATTCTTCCAATCAACCATCATTACTCCTCCTCCTCCTCCTTCAGATCATTCAGCAACCACTCGACATCTTGTGAAGTTGTAAGCTGATCATCGTTATTGATGTTGTTGTGACTCCTTTTGGGCCCCGTAGTTCTTCATTGCATCAATGTCTTCCTTTGCCTTGGGGGTGGGTTTTCCCCGACAAACTTAAAAAAAAAACTAATTGTATAGCCAATTCTTCCAATCAACCATCATTACTCCTCCTCCTCCTCCTTCAGATCATTCAGCAACCACTCGACATCTTGTGAAGTTGTAAGCTGATCATCGTTATTGATGTTGTTGTGACTCCTTTTGGGCCCCGTAGTTCTTCATTGCATCAATGTCTTCCTTTGCGCTCAATTTCGGACATAGATTCAGATCACGTCCTTGCTTCCAGCGAGGTCAGACAGAGTTGAACCTCTCGAAATTTAACTAATCGAACCACAAGACAGCCTAAATCCTAGGGATCCCGTTCATGGGAAATGAAATCTCTTCACAGCAACAGTTCCCTCAGGGGTGATCCTAACATGAACTGTACACAACACAAAATCCAAATGTGAGATGAAAATCTTTGGGTATCTTGCTGGATGATTATCATGCATTGTTGTGTAATGTGCTCAAGGGCCAACTTGTTCGGTTGCCCCATCACCAAATCTGATGATTATATGTTGGATGTTGGCATCAAAGTGTTTTGGAACGTTGTTTGATTGTTGAGATGAAAATACCCTATGTAAATGTCTCCTGCATCATACATGCATGATGCAGAAATTACTTCATTGTTGTGTGGATGGTAGATTAATTCACATGATCAACGTTAGCTATCGAAACCAGGTATATGTTTATCTTTTGCTACAGTAGCAAAGATTTCAGATTGCACTCCAATATGTACGAAGGAACACAGAATTCAGTGCTACTACTGACTGCTCTATGCAAAATATATTATGCTGGTAAGATAAAAACATCTGAGAGTAATATTAATAGATCTCCTTTCGACAATAATCAAATTCTTCATAAGACTATCTCATGTATGTAGTCCTACAGGTAGTTGAAGTGATGCCGAACTTCATTTCTTAGGTGCCTGTTTGATCGTCTGGTCTCCACTTTTCTTCCTCATAGACGCATGTTGAACCAGTGCATGAATGAGTTGTCTTACATGACTCTTTAGCCGAAAGGAAATTTGCCTGAAATTTTCAAAATGCAGAAATCAGATTAGCATAGAACAATCGCACTAAGTAATGATTGCATTACGTATAACTGCTTACATCATCCATATCATCTAATATCTCAAGAGAGAAACGGTGTACCTCTTCCGTCTGGAATCTTGGCAGACCTAGTACGGTTGGGCCACCAATTGCCTCTTTGAATCACTGATGGCGTCCTCAACTTTAGTCCTATGATTGTATCATACCACTTTTTAATCGACATGACGGAAACTATAATCCGTTCTATTCCGACTCTCAAGTTCTGGGGATGATGTTGGTGATATAGAATTTACGCGAGGAAGTATCGTCTTGGATCTTTCTTTTGTGGTCAGGTGACCACATGTCTATTGAGATGGAAAGGGGAAGCAGATGATGTCGCAATGGTCCAAGGAGGTCGAATAGGGTACAAGCAGATTGTAAAGTTGGTGTGGAACTGATTGAAAACACAAAAGCATGAGAGAGATATAGGGTTGCGGGAAGGAGAGGGGTGAATAAAAAGCAAACAAAACAAGGATTACAGGAGCTAATATATATATATATATATATATATATATATATATATATATATATATATATATATATATATATATATATGATTACTTTCATATAGGTTGATGAAGGTTTGTAAAAAAACCTATCAATGAGGGGTTTTTAGCACCAATGGTACTTGTTGTAAATCCTAAATAGATTATGTACACATGTATCAACTAGGAATATGTATGATATCATCTTGAGGGTTTGACTTCAATGGTAGCATGGCATGTCTAGTTAACACGTGTGTACCTAGACCTAGATTGACCTAGGAAATTTGACAGGATGAACATGAGTAATGAACTCTCTATAAGGAGGTTGGCAAGTGTTAGGACTTGTTAGTCGTCCCCATGGAGGGACAAACCCTAAGATGGAAAACTTCAAGCGTAAAAGGCTAGAATTTATGGTCAGAAAACCTAACCTCAAACTATGAAGGAATGCATGATAAAAGTCTTAAGCAAAGTTACACATAAAATATAAGAGTTAGAATACCCTCACATATAGATAGGATGATACTGAAAACCCTATATGTCATGAAAGGACGTACCAGATATATATATAAAGACTATGATTCTTATGCTCGGTGGACTTTACATCTTGGTGAGGAAAGAGTTCCAAGACCCAAGAGGAGGTGGTATAACAGACCTTACATATGGGTGAGGGAGGAATCCCAAGACTGTGGAGAATATAATTTAATAGCCTTGTACTAGTGTATGTTGTCCCTAATATAAGAATCTAGTTGTTATAGCCAAGAAAGTGGGATAATATGTGGTCATAAGTAGATGTCTTGACTTGAGTAGACCCAAGCTCAAGTAACCTGAGCCTTGAGAGTCCATCCTAGTATGTTTGTGAGGTAGACCTTGAAAATGTATATATTTAAGGAGCATTATGTTCCTCACATATAAAAATGATGATATAAAAGTCTTATTGAGAGATCAGCACTGATGTGTGAAGAGTCACTTGATAATTTTGGCTTAAATTAATTTGGTCGATTAAAATTGTATGTGTAATACTGATGATTTTACATCCAACTCTGACATGTTGTTGAGTGTAAGTGCCCAATCACAACAAAAATCTGAAGCTAAGGCATGATACATGGACTAAGCCATCTACTTGGAAAACTTATGTCCTCTTAAGAACCAACATATCCATGCCATCACCCTAAATTGGGGACCACCACACATGAAAGTGTTGTGATGTTTTGGAACGGGTGGATAGCATTTCCCCACCAACCATGTATGTCTTGATGAGTTATGAGTTATGTCAAACTGACTTAAAGTACAATGTGATTAATTATGTCTGTGTTTTTCAAAACTTTATGTGCTACAAGGTAGTTGGATCTACCCATAGGCACCTATCTGGATATTGGATTTAAAGGACAAGGATCTTCGATCTAAATGATTAAGGTTCAATAGCATCTCCATTGAGAGGAAGAAATTACATGAGAACTAAAAGTTGACATGGTAAAATATCACCTCACCCTTTTTGCTAGATGATCTGAGTTTTGTGGGAAAAATCATTTAATTAGGGAATGATGTGAGGAATTGGAATTTATCCTTTTTTATTTAAATTTGTAATTGAAAATGATTATTAAACATAATCATCTTAATAGAATTATGTGAATGTTTTGTTTACTTTCAAATAATTTGGGACATAAATCTAAAATCGGTGAATAATCTAAGTAGATGTCAATTACATGTGATCCTATTTGGCATTGATTCTACCATATAAATTTATATTTAAGTTTTGAACACTTCGTGAGATCATATTTGTTCTTGAAGACTTATAATTCAATTTAGTATAACAGTGAACTGAGTGAGAATAAAAACATATTTTACTGATTATTTTAGTTAATTGTTTCCATTTTTGATAGCAGGATGAGCGAGAAAATAAAGAAGATCCTAAAATTAAAAGTCATTGAGACTTTCCTAGTGGCCTACATAACTTGTAAAATGTGACAAATTATTTGAACAATGTTTTCTTTTGGGTTAATTATCCAGGCCATCAAACCCTTCCTTGTTGTTTTGATTCTTGGCCAAATGTAGTATTCATAGAAATAAAGGAATAGTCAAATTTTTTTGTGATTGGACTAATTTTCAAGATATGAAATTTAAGAAATAAAATCCGTTTAGTTACACTATTTTTTTAGGCATCAATTCAAGCAATTATTGTGTTGCAAATAAATGTTATATATAATTCCTTTTATGTGGCATGGTCAAGTGTTTTCAACAAGTGAAAGTAATTGGTGACATTGGCCAATGATATCTGAAAGGAAATATACACTAAATAGAATACATTTATAATCGTGAAGCCTACCCTTTCTCACAAGATTATTCTTTTGGGATCACCTTTCCTTAAAGAAAAAAGATTCATGGGGGAAATTGACTTGGTCCTGCAAATGGAAGAAACGAAACCCATATATCAACTATTTTCTACTATTTTACTCATCTAAACATCAACACTCGTTTCCATCCACCACTCTTTCCTTTTGAGTGGACTCTTACAAAATGTAGTGGTCGTTGGACTCTTCAGTAAGAAAAAGCCATTCTTCATTTCTCATATCATGATCTGACAACGGACTGACAAAGAAAAGGCTCAGGAAGACAAGCCTCTATTAAAATTGGACTCTGGAGTGATGACGAGAAGGCGAAGCAAGCTGGAAGCCTCATCTGACTATTAACGACATCTTCAGTCCAACCTATAGCAAACAACATGCCGTCTTTCCACATGGAATTTTAAAGTGAATTTGCAGTCACCCTCCGCATGACCTAGGCAGACACACTTCATTTAGAGAGTGGAAGATACGCATATCCATCCTGTATTGAGCATCATTAAGCCATATCGCTGGTATATGTGGAGAGTTGGTATCAACTTCAACTTCTATCCTAGAGAATTTGCCTCGATGGCCAGACTGGGTTGTGGTATCCATCTTGATTGTTTTACTAATCAAGTTTCCAATGTTTTCTAGCAATTGGTTTTGATACAATTAGATGGGCATGTCGGCTATCTTTGCCTAGACCACCAACTTCTAGGGGATAGGATCGGATGGCCTAAAATATATAGATCAAGATTGGACTAATAGGTAGTGATTGAAGATCATCCACGAGCCTCTTGTCAAAGCACAGATGTAGTCATCATTGTTGGCGAGTTGAATGATATAATATCCCATGTTGACATCGATGACTCTGAATTCATCTGATAACTATCTTAGGATGGCAATTATATTAATTAGGACCCTAAATCTCACATTTGATCCAATGACCTTGATGATGACAACAAACTTCCATGGTTCTAGAAGGGAGGGTAGGTTCTTCAGATTTACCGTGATGGAATGGAGGTTGCCTCTCTTGTCAACGTGTTTGTCTTCATCCTGAAGCAGATTCGGGGAGACCTATGAGAGGGATGAAGGGATCCCATTGGCTCCATTTTCAAAAGGAGAAATTTAGGCCTAGTAGTTAGTTTAGCTTTGCTTTTCCTATTACCCTCACCATTGCTCTTCTTTATTTTGTATTGTACATATTATTTGTGCATATTTGTTTGCTAACTTGATCCTCTTTAGTTTGGTTTTGACTTGTGCATGTGACAAGCAACCTATGGAAGACAAGATGGGAGACCATAATGCACCTCACAAGCCACTTCATGCATACTTCATGCCAAGAAACTGCAAATCTCCAATTGCTTATAGAGTTGATCAAATGCTAGGGGAGTAATTCTCCATCCTTCCAGGTCTTCTTGGGCTCCAGCTCATCTTCTACAGCTTGGAGAGTGTGAACCCCTACAACCACCTGGATTCTTTTCTTGAAGTATGCTCTACCTTCAAAATGCCAACAACCAGTGATGACTCAATGAGGTTAACCTTATTCTCATTCACCATCAAAGACAAGGACAAATATTGGTATCACTCGAGAACATACATCATGAGATGGAGAGACATGAATAATGCCTTTCTAAAGAAATTATACTCCATTGCATGGTTTACACAAATGTGGTGTGCCATAGTTGAGTTCCATTCAAGTAGGTAATCAGAGGTTTTATAATGACCCTACCTCCCACGAGCCCCAATTAAGGAAGGCCAATAAGCTAGAGTCATTATCCCAAGTAGGATCATATGATTTTACAAATAATAAAAAATAATAAACAAATTTTACCGCAACTAAGCTTGATGCATGATATAATTTTTTTTCTTTTCACATACCTTTCAAAAATGGGATTTTAGAACTTTACCCAAGGAGAGAATTATCTAACTATATTCCTTTATACATTATATAGCCTTGTTCTTTTTCAATGTCACCTTTTTTTAATATCCATTTTCCATTAAGTTGGTAGGCATATTACCCTAAAAGGCTAACAAACAAAACGTCGATCAGTATAACAAGTTATACTAGTATGTGGGGGAAACAAAATGTTTTCATCTACTTATAACAACATATTGCAACAAAATTATTGTTTAAAAGATCATACTTTACATATTAAACATAAGTACTCAATCCTAATCTATCCAAGCCCCTATGATGTCCCTACAATGGACACAGATACTACCTTTCCTCATGTGGTAGATCCTCAATAGCCCCTTTTTGTCCTACCCTAAAGGTAGACCAAGACCTAGAGTTGTATAGTTGTATGATCCTACCTAAAACTTGACTCATGATAATCTGTTGATCCTACCCCAAGGTAGACCAATACCTAGATCATCAATTTCTCACATATACACAAAGCTATAGAGGAAGGATTAGGATTTGAGCTAGTCATGCACATATATTGGTGATAGCCATAGTCACTTTATAGTTGCAAGAATTAAATTTCATCCAAGCTGTTACTTTCAAGCAAAATTGTGAAACCTCATAAAACACCATGAAACTAAGACGAGTAATCTTAGTCGTAGACACATACCTAATTTGGCAGTCTCAAAACCAAGCAAGATAGTAAATCCAACCAAGAAGTCCAATCAATAAAGCCAAGTAATAAATCAAGCAACTTGATCTTGAAAAGTATTTATAACATCTAATTGTTATAATCACATCCAAACATCTTTTATTGACTTGAGATTTCATTGTAGTGTTTCTAAGCCTTATTATGGTTTGCTTTAGGGTTTCTTGGTTTTAATTTCCAATTTTACCCTTTTCAGATCAACAAACCTTAAAAGCACTTTTCTACTCATAAAAACCCTAATTACTCAAATTATCCAAATTAAGAACTTTTATCCAAAAATTAGTTGAAGAACATCAATTTCATGCCTTCTTGATTGATTTGCATATTTAAATCCATTAAACCTCATAACCATCAATGTTAGGGATTCTAAGTTCATTAATGCACTTTTATAATCATGGAACCCTAATTATCATCCAATTAGATCGAATCCATCCTTTTATGTCAAAAGGCTAAACTTTGCTCATAATAGCCAGGGAACATCATTATATCCATTAATCTTCAAAACTTAGGTTTTCAAATTAAATAAAACTATTAAACATAGCATATACACACACTTTCCAATTTACAAGTAGATTTAAGCCTCATATTTATTTTTAATAAATTCTAAATATTTTTCTCATCAAAATCCACATGTTACTTGTTATTATAGGGTCATCCTATTAATAGTTATGATTTTGGCAAAAATAGTCATCATCAACCAATTATAGGCTGCCACATTGACATCTGGCCAACAAAACAAAGGAGTCGGGGGGCCAGGGATGAGCCAATGGGCTCTTGCCATCTCAACACCCCGCGCCCAAAAAGAAGCGCTTAAAAGAAAAGCCAAAAGCCTTATAGACCCTCTTACCTTCCATGAGCAGACAAGGGAAAGGTGGTATAAGCACGAGAGATCATCTCCCTCCTTTGTCTTTTGGACCTGTGAGCAAGTAAGGGTAAGGCAACCTTTTTGAAGCCCAAAAGAACTTGCTCGATGTCTTTAATTGCTCGACGAAGTCATCCAAGCACAGGTCGAGGTGGCCATTTCCTCTGTGGAGAAGGTGGTTCAAGTAGGGGTGAAGGTGAGGGATGGCCAGTGAACTGCTAGTGAGGGGTTCCTCTCTCTTGTTCTGGGATCGTATGGGTGGATTTGGCATCCTCGTTGGGGGTCTCTGACCCTCCTATATATAGTTGGGACCATCTGGGTTAGTTCCTACCTCCATGGTATTTTGGCAGAATCTTCTAGGGCCTCCAAAACCCTATCAAACCTAGGATAGATCCATTCTTCTCGTGCTCCTAAAGGCATTAGACCTATTTCCCAATTTGTTCGTGCATTGAATCGTGAGAAAAATAATTTGGAAAATTTTGTTCTTTTGTTCTTTCTTTCCTAATTTCTTGTAACCTAGAAGAAAACTGAACCACCATTGCATCAAGATCCAACGGATGCTGAGCCACATGACAAAATAAAAGAACCAGATGTAGTTCTAGTATGAATCGGATATTGTGACATTTAATACATTTATTCCATTTTCCTTTCACTTTAGTTATTTTCAAAAAATCTATATCTTTGAGATCGTACATCCTTTTAATCCCAATTTTAAGGGAAACTATTTAATGACTTCAATTACTTGTGTGCAAAGATTGGATCCAAAACTCAAAAATAAAAGAGATGATATGTAAGTCAAAGACTTTTAAGGCATATATTATGCAATGAAAATTCGTGTTTCTCTTTCTTTCTCTTCTATTTTATTTATTTTGATTCCTTTTCTTAGTAAAGACATTGTTAAATTGAACATCAAACAATAATGGCTATCCATACCACTTTCTAGAGAATTCTAGATAATTCTCACATATGCACACAATTATCTTTTAATTTTTTCCCTTTTCTTATCATAGGATTTTCTTTTATCCTTTTTCCCTTCTATCATTATTGGATTTATCAAAATAGTATAAAACCATGAAGTCATGCATCCAAGGGAAATTTTGCAAAAGAATCCATTCTTTGAAAACAAAGAATACAATTTTCCATTCAAATTCCATTTATTTGCAAAATTGCATTTCAATCAATGCAAGAAAAATTGAGGTTATAACATGTTTGAAGATGCTTGGGAGAGATTCTAGAAGATGTTGAGAGAGTTTCCATTCCATGAAATTCCTTTATGGTAGCTTGTTCAATCCCTTTACACTAATATTCTTTAATGAGTCAAGATATAATGGATTCTTCTTGTGGAAGATCTTCTATGGCCAAGCAACCTGAGGAGACATGGCCCTTATTTGAGAAGTTAGTAGAAAATTCAAGGATTCAAGCTTGTAGAATGATTAATGATCTTGACTAACCCTTTGGTGTGACATCTCAATCTCCTAGTGGTTCAATCCCACAATTGATGAATATTATCAAAACAATGATGAGATTTACGAAGAATGAAGTTGGAAGTGTTCCTTGTCACTCAGTTAATTTCGTTGAGTCCTTTGGTGAAGAAGTGAAGTTACCTCATTCTCAAATCTACCCAGAACAAAAAAGTCCAAGATATATCTCCACAATTGAGGATGAGATTTTCTTTAGGTTGAAAAGCTTTGATGTAGTGCAAAAGAATGTGACAAAGCTTGAGGAAAAATTGGAGCAGCTCTCTTCGATACTTCCTCTTCAAGAAGAAGTAAAGTTGTCCTCCCAACCCATAATGGACTTGAATGAAGCAAGTGGACCGATGGGTGCCTCACATATTTACTAGAGTCCACCTCCAATACAAATGCAACCCATATATCAATTTCGTGTTCATCCTACCCCTTATACGCATCCACTACCTCCATCACAACAAAAATCTCAACACTTCACTTACCACCCTCAATTTTCTTCTCCACCTTAGTTACAATGCCAAGGACCACCTCCCCCTCCTTTATAGTGCCAACCTGCTCCTATCCACCATGAGCAAGGTCATGTTGTGATAGTTCTAAGAAGTGGAGAAGTGATAACACCAAATTTTGTGATGTTTTTGGCCCTTATTTTGTTATCAAAACTACCCTTTTTAACTGTTTTCCTCTCTTTTTATATGTACTTTTGCAATAACAGGCCACTCAACGCTCTTAACCCAAATCTATCATCTTTTGTAGAGTTTTCTCCCATTTTTAACCCATTTATCAGCAACAAGGCCCGTCCCAGCCCACAAATGTGTTCTACATATATCGGCCTTCCCACCTGCCGGCCGATACGCTCACCACCCGACAGGGCAGCACAATACACCGACGCGTGACACAAGGATGCCACGCAAGAAGGAACCAACAGGCGACGCGCCTCTTACCCGAAAGGGAGTCGGGCTCGCCACGACAACTTAAGCGTGTCGCGCGATACGGCCACCCACCGGCAGGTGTCGCCCGTCACGATGACCGACAACCGACATCCTTGTGTCAGGCAATAGTGATATCAGCCATCCACCGACCCCGCAATAATGGAGCTGATAAAGAACATGTGGTGTCCAGAGCACCATAACGTCTTCCAACCGCTGCCTATAAATAGCAGCTACAGGACTCCGATGGGATAGGTCGGAACCCTGCGAGAGCTACCAGAGTAAAGAGCTTGAAGCTAGCGTATCGTGCATCAGGGTGTGTTGGGCGATTCTAGGTGAGCACTTCCCCATCCCGAGAGGGTGGGAATGGTTCACTTAGCATCATCTCGGGAACCATTGCAGGCCGATATCGGCCAACGAGGATATCCGATACAAGTGACTGACTCTTCAAGCGACACTCTAAGTCTGACACGATACTGAACCCCGATATGCATCGCCTATCACGGTCCGTCACCCGAGAGGGTACCGCCCGATAGGAGCGTATCGGGCTAGGGCGCCTCGCACGATACAATTCGCCCGTCGTTAGCGTGTCGCTCGAGAGGGTGTTCCTCCCGACATGGGTGTATCGGGAAAGGCTCCTACCCAGTATCGGGTTGGAGAGTCTGCTATAGTCTGTCGTCCTTCTATATCAAGAAGGCTAAATTTATCTTTATTATTTCAGTCATTTACTTTATTTAATCATGCAATGTAATCAGACCTTTATATGTTAATGGAACTAGAAGAATTTAATTATCTACTGCTTATACTTGGTACCTTTGTTGGATGATTGCTATGTTTAACATACGAACTCTAGCTTGTATGTTTGGATCGCGTTTCGATTAGCTACCGAATCATGTTTTCCCGTTGCAACAGCCTCGAGAGAGGTGTTGTGGCTCTAGGGTTTGGCCTGATTCTGGAGTACGAGAGTGCCCAGAATCGGAGTTGCTTTAGTAACATTTCCACTCTAACTTAAGCCCAGCAACCTCGAGAGAGGTGTTGATGCTTAGTTAGAGGTACCCACTTCGAGAGGAGGGGTACAGGACGTTTCTGCTGCCACTTGTTTTACCGTAGTTTTCTCCTTTGTGCTTTGCTTTAGCGCTAGTATTATCTCTCTGTTTCCGTTGCACAAAAATCCCTAAAAACTGATAAATGCTTAAAACCTTAATTTTCCTCGTAGCTCTAGTTGGAGATAGATTTCTTTTGTTTTCTCGACCTTATCTTGTTGTTCCCTTATGGAATTTTACCATCTCTTTACCCTTGCCGGAGTGTAGCATGTCAATTCTGTGTTCTCAACACTACCACCCTTTTCCCTGTGTTCGACCCCGTATATCTACTCTGACCCCATAAAAAAAGTTGTGGGGGCCTAGAAGGTTTCAGGTTATAAATGTAAAAGTCTGACTACTTCAAATATGCCTCCAATTTTAGGACGCGCGATTTAGGCCGGTCAAGAAGTCATTGAGAAACCCAAGTATCAAATGGGTAGTGATCATGTGTCAGGGTTATGTTGATGACAGTAGACCGAAGTAGTAAAATGGTGATATTGTTATTGATATTATTGACAATGATTCCATGACATTGTATGTTCCACCTTATTCTCCATATGCCGGTTCTATAGTCCTTAGTGTTCCACCCTTGACTTTGACAATTCCTCATGTCATGCCACAAGAAGAGCATGTTGAACAACAAGTGAGCCACCATTTCATGTAGCATTGCATGAGCTTCCATCATAAAAAAGGAGTCAAAAATGCAATGTTCACATTCTATAGGTGTTTTGGAAAGTGAAGATGAATATCCCATTGTTGGATGCTATCTGGAAGATTCCATCTTATGCTAAGTTTCTCAAGGGTATGTGCACTATGAAGAGTAAGTGAATGGGGTGGATACATAAGAAAATCAAGTTAAATATAACAAGTGAGCTCTATCATACAATACTCATTTTTGTGAGGAGAAAAGACCCCGTAGCCCTACCTATACCTAGATATATAGTGGGACATTGAATAGTTCAATCTCTTCTTGATTTGGAATCTAGTGTGAATTTGATGTCATATAGTGTGTATGTGGATCTAGGATGGGGAAATTTGAAATTGGATCATTTCACTCTCCAAATGGCGAAGTACTCCATTAAAGTGCCTAGAGGAAGAGTGGATAATGTTTTGGTGATGATAGAAAAGGAAAAGCCAGTAGTGTTCCCTAATGATTTCATTGTTCTTGACATGGATCTTGAGGATTGGAAGATTCCCATCATCTTGGGAAGGCCATTCTTATCTATAGATTGATGTTCATATACATGTGTGTAGTGGAACAATTATGGTATCTTTCATGGACATGAAGATAAAGATCAATATGTTCTAGACCCGAATCTGTCAAGACCAAGATGAGGATGTTCAGCATGGTCAGTTGAGGAGTCCAGCTAATTACTTGAAGGATATAGATCTGAATGAAACACATGTTGATAACTTTTGTGATCAATAGGACAAGGAAAAACTATTGAATGCAAATGAGGGAGGTATCTATTTCATGAGTGGATCCACAAGGATTCCAAATGTTGATTGATTGAAAGAACTACAAGAATCATGGTTGAAAGACTAAAACATGGTGCTAGTGGGAGGCAACCCACCTTGGTTTGTGGAAAATATCACCCAACATTCAATATTTTATACGGTTTGGTTTTTTTTATAGTTTTCCATGAAACAAACACACTATATTTTAGGGTTTTGTTGTTTGTGAATCATTTTAGAATAGGTACATTGGAGGAAAGATGATACATAAAGGATCTAGCCAAAGGTAAGATCAATATTGAAGAAAATTTCAAGTCAATAGAAAAGCTATAGGAATCTGACAAACACAGTCATTATACACATCACGACCATGGTGATGACAAGCCAGAACAGCCATGGTGGCTTTTCCCTACTCACTGGAAACCTTGATATCTCTATCCTCTTTACGATTGTCTACCATGACTGCATGCCCTCTACCCAACCATTCTAAACTTCTATTTCATGTTGTTGTCAACATGGTTTAAAAGTTTGGGGTGGTAGGGTGGTAAGCCCTTGCTTTACCTAATTTCCTTCTATGTTCCTTGTTCTAATCTTTTTCTCAAGATGATCAAATAGTATAATTAACTCTCATACTTGTTTATCCATACTTTGTGTTCTTGCTTTGCATACATGCATACCATGTAGTTCATATTCATGCATTTTTGCATTATTTTCAAAAACTTTCCTCTTTTTTCATGCATTGCATTCCATTTAGACTTTTATAATTTTGCATGTTTGTATGTAGGACTTGCTTTTGTCATGATTTATGTTTCATAATGAAGGATTAGATTTGATTGAAGGAAATTAGGCACCATTTTGCCCAATTTTGCCATAATTTAGAATTTCATTCCTATAAGCATGTTTTGATCCAACCTTAACTTATTCAATTGAAAATATTGACCTTTGATAAATGCATGCTACATTATTATGATCTACTACGAAATGGCCTCAGTTCTTATCTTTTTACATGTGAATCATCTATTTCATGCTTGTGAATTTCTTGATTGAATTGTGAGTTATGAAAGCCATAAATGCTTATCCTTTGTTGAATTTCATGCTTAAAATGTGGTTCTCATATTTCTCATTCATGTGGTGTGTCATTGCTTGATGAAATTGTTGGAGTAATTTTCATGCAGGCGATATCAAGTTGAAACCCACACTAGTGACCACTTTTTGTCTCACTTTTATTTCATCATTCCCTATCACTCCATCTGAGGAAAATATGCCACAAAGCACAAATTCATTCTTGGCCACCATCCAAAAGTTTGGGGTGCCCATATCTATATCTCCTTGCTTCACTCTCACCATTGTGTTCACTACCTACACCATGGGCAAAGAAAAAGAAAAAGAAAATGCATAAAGAAAATAAAATATGCTCCTATGTAATAACACCTAAATAATGAAAAGATGAGTGATCCTATGTAATAGCACTTCAAGCTATTACCAAATTGTCATTCTTCTATTTGCATGTCAATGCAGCTAGGAAACTACAAACCTAACACATTTCACCCTTTTTTGCAGCCATGTGGGATACTTAGTGTGGTTTGATATATGAGATAGAATGTGTAACCCCCCTGACCTGGGTTATGAGCTAACCCTAGGTGTTTTGCCTAAATATGAAATTAGATGTTTGTAATTATCCTTTAGTATGTAATTAAAGCTCCTATGGGACATATGTTTCCATTTTTGTCCCCTATGAACAATGTTGTAGTATTGTTTTGCATACAGGGACCTATGTGTAATTTACCCAAGCAGAGGGGTTAACTTGAAAATTACACATGTTTATATGTTCCTTTAATGTTGAGACAACATAAGAATGAATATGATGAAGTATAATTGATTTCCCAAGCCTGGTCATCAAGATGCAACTTGTGGAATGATCCTTATGCTTAAAAACCCTAATTTTGGAGTAAAGTGCAATTTACCCAAATTATGGGGAGAAATTTGTAAAATACATCTTCTAGAACATCTAGTATGACTTTTGACATCATTTAGAGTAGAAATTATGAAAGGAGCACACCAATGAAGTAATCAGATAAAAAGAATGATCTTTGTAGTAGTTTCACCTAGTATGAGCATGAAGACCCTTCATATATGTATTCTAGTTGAAAGATGGCTTTCTTTACCCTTAGATCTTGAGTTTAGATTGCATAAGCTTTGATGTATTGGACGTTCCTTATAAATAAGGAGGGACTTGGATGAGAATTCCATGTTCTATAGGTCCTTAAAGTGGAAAATAGCCTAAGGTATATAAGCA
Source organism: Alisma plantago-aquatica (assembly GCA_963693085.1). Lineage (NCBI taxonomy): Eukaryota > Viridiplantae > Streptophyta > Magnoliopsida > Alismatales > Alismataceae > Alisma > Alisma plantago-aquatica. The sequence continues at coordinate 144,643,805 of OY856413.1, read as the reverse complement.
TATTTCCCTTGCAAACCAACTAAACGTATCTTTTCACCTCTTCACTTCTCATCTTTCTCAAAACGTCCAAGGCTGAGCTCTGGACTTCAGGGAGACGACCAAGTAGTTCTAAGGTGAGTAGGAACCATCTTCTAGCTCAGATTCTAGGATGAATTCATCATATAAGGTTGGTTCTATGGTTAATTTACTTAGATTCTTTGTTCTAGCTGATCATCCCCATCTTTTCCTTGGAGAATCACCTCTGACCGAGTTGTGGAGATCAAGACGCCATTAGAGGCTTGAAGCTTGGAAGCTTGGAGCTCTAGGAACAACGTTTGAGGTGGGTTTTATAACTCTAAACTCCTTCCTTTATTATGCATATGCATGTTCTTGCAATTTAAGTTTAGTTCTTCTTCTACCTCCCTTCTTCTTCCACTTTTGCAAGTAAAACGGTGGAGTAACCGACCTGAACAGAGGTTGAAGATTATGGGCGTGAATTTCTAGGTAGCTTTATCAACCGACCTTGGACCCTTTTTGGTCCAAACGGTTGCAAACCGTTTAAGGTCAAACGGTCTCAAATCGTTTGATCTCAAACCATCTTGCAAGACCGTTTGGATCAAAACGGTCTCAAGACCGTTTGATAGGGTTGACCAAGGGAAGACCATTTGAGGGTCTGTTGGAACATACTGAATTTCATTCCTATATAGAATCATAATCTAATTCTTAACCAATTGAGAGTTGAAGGCACTTCAACACCCTAATGCTAATCGGGTTGAAAATGCTGATTTCAAGTAAAGATCTTGTTGCGTTTTGGTTTGAAGGACCCAAACGGTCTCAAGACCGTTTGGGGATTCATCAAAACGGTCTCAAGACCGTTTGGTGACAACCCAAGACCATTTGAAAGTCTAGGGTTGAGCTAATTTGATGAATTGAGGGTCCAATTGCAATAAGTTGAAGAATTGATTAAAATTGCTGACTTTAGACCTAATTAGGGTTCAACCCTTATCCAACCGACTTATTTTTTGGTCAAACTTTGGGCAAACGGTCTCAAGACCGTTTGGAGGGTGTCCAAACGATCTCAAGACCGTTTGGGCCAAGTTTGGGCCCAATTGGAGGTCAATTGATGGGTTCAACCTCGAATTGACTCACATTGTTGAACATTGATGACCATCCGATTTGAAACCTTAATTGAGTTAGAATTAACCCTAATTGGTTTACAATTGAGGGTCAATTTAATGTCCAATTGATTAAGGCTAATCCTAGTTGACTCATTTTATAAGTGGTTGTCATGGACTTGACCAATTGAGGGCTTCAACATACATATCCATGACCAATTGCAACTTTTGAACCTCTTTGGAGGTCCAAACGGTTTGAGCCCATTTGGACCAAACGGTCTCAAGACCGTTTGGATCCAAACGGTCTCAAGACCGTTTGGGGCCAAACGGTCTCAAAACCATTTGGGGCCAAACGGTCTCAAGACCGTTTGGGCTCAAACGATCTCAAGGTCGTTTGGACCAATCGATCTCAAGTCGTTTTTGATCAAACGGTTTCAAACCGCATAAGCTCAAACGGTTTGGAGGTCAACTCTCCCCAAACGGTCAACACACCCAAACGGTCTTAAGACCGTTTGAGGGCAAACGACCTTGGGTGTCATGTAGTCTTGGAGTCAAACCTAGCAAACGGTCAACACATCCAAACGGTTTCAAACCGTTTGGAGGTTGAATATGTGTAACCGACTGGAGACTTTCAAGGTTGTTTATACTTAATCATTTGAAGGTGTAATTGGTTCAATGGCGGTTTAACCTAAACCCTAATGGTACCTTAGGACATTAAGGGACTAAGTGACTAATTAATTGACCCATGATGGTGATCAATGGTGTACTTTACTAAAATGCCCTTGAAGGGTTAAATCAAAGGATACCTTGTTTTAATCAAACCCTAATGACATGTTAGTGGTGACATGGCTTATGTTAGTCAATGAGGACTTAACCCAACCTAATCTAGAGTGGTGTAATCACCATATACTGGTGAGACGAGAGAGAAAGTACCTTTTATGGTTGAAATTCAAGTAAAGTACCTTTAATACATATGAATGTGCATGATTAGGGTATGATCCACCTATGTGAGATCATGGAAACCCTAATTATGATAATTGATGAATCTTAATTTTTATCTGAGGGCTTTAATGATGATGTTTCTCATACATGATGATGTTATGAGTTCAATTCACCAAGGAGTGTATAGTAAACCCTAATTCTAGGGTAATAAAATATATTGTGAATAGTAAACCCTAATTTAGGGTGATCTGATAAATGTAATAATTTAGGGTTATGCTTTTGAGTATGAAACCCTAATTACAAGTTGTAATATGAGGAATATTTATGCCTTGTGAGCTAAGAGTTCAATAAATCTAATCCATAGGAGATGTGATATGAATGAGAACCCCAAAATTGGAAATGAAAATATGGAAATCCTAGTGGGATGAATAGTGAGCCTAGTTTATGACCTGGAAATTATGAAATCCTGGAGATGTCTACAAGGTAATGCATTTAAGTGAGGTATAGTTAAATCAATCTTACAGGATGAGTTATCCTACATCAACAATGTTTAAACCTCTGTACCTTTTAAAAAGATGTAAGAGGGAATTAGCTATGATAGGGGCACAACGAATTCATATACTTAATAAGTATAGAGTATGATATAAAGGAGAAATAGATTGATACTTAGAATTGCTAATCTATATGATGTTTGATAAATGTTGAAATTAAAGGTAGATACTCATCATATCCTAGTATGCTTCCAAGGATGGTAGAGTTTCATACTAGAGTTAGACTCATAATATGAACAGGAAATATTAAATAATGAAGGATGGGGTATGTTAACCTTAGTCCTGTGTTATGCTTTTAGGTATGAAACTCTGTGAATATATTACAAATATGATGCCTTATAAGATAAAGGGATTTCAATAACCTTAATTGAATAGGGTAAAACCCTATTTCCAAGTTATGCTTTTAAGCATGAATCTTCATGATTGAAGTATGAGATGAGGAATCAAGATTCCTAATCATAAGCAAAGGAAATGAATAACCCTAATTGATGAGATTTAGGGAACCTAACTCTTGTAAGAGTAGGAAGGTACAATTTCTTTGAAATGAATTGTTTACTGTTATCAGTTAAATTAACCAAACAGGTTTTTATATGAGGATGATCATATCCAGGTAAGGATGATGATTTCATGTTCAGTGAAAGCATGTTATTAACTTTATGAATAGTGAAATACCCTGTTACCTAGCAAGTGGCATCTTATGAGATTGTTAGGCTATGAGAGCCATGAGTATCATCAAGGTCATGCTTAACAGATGACTTGTGATGAGATGATTGAGAAATGATAATTGATGTGAGTTAGACTTGTTACATTTAAGTATTCTACTTTCATAGTTGCTATGCTAATGATTAATGTTTGAGAACATGTTTGATGTTAAAAGAATACTGAAATGTACCTAACTAATCAAGTACAATCATACTATGTAGAGCCCTGATCATAGATCCATCATTGTCAGAGACCAAATGATGGTGAAACAGGTTTTCCCAAGGGAACTCCTGGATCACATACTTTTGAGTATGTGGGGGAAATGGATGCGTAAATCCTTACATCCTAGTGTAGGAATTGATGTAGATATATCACAATCCATCAACCCTTCACTACAAATCCATATCAAGAGATGTACCACAAATCTCCCAAAGAAAACACAAATACCGCATCGATGAGAGATAAACAAGAAATCTTTCGATGATGAAGAGAGTACAGAATGCCACTGTAACTCTAAAATAGCGAAGGACCAGATTACCCTGGTAAGCTATAACAGCAGAGACACAAGATGTCCTGCAAACAATCCTCTTACTGACTGAGGAAGATGAGGTCGTAAGAATCCGGCTCTTTTGATGACCTATGTATGATATCGATGCGACTTACTAGTGATCGGTTGGAATATGAGCGGTATACCTCATATCCGCAGGGCATAATAATGTTTGTAAAACATAATCAACCGCGTAGCATATCTGCTTAGGTTGAACTATGAGGAACAATGTTTGGTGTTACATTGATTACATTAATAATCAGTTCAGATATTTTGTATACATGTTCTTTATATGCTTTAAAGACATGATTGCTTAAGTAGAAGTTGCTTCACTTGTTATTAAACCTGCTATTGCATAATTTAAGTTACCTTGTCTATGATATTCCTTAATGTTATAATAAAGCTTCTAGTTGAGAGTTATAACTCTCGCTTGGACAATTTATACATTGTCTCACTCCGTAGATTTCAACTTTTTAGGTGGTCGTCAAAGACGAAGGTTCCCGTTTAAGGATGAACAACCACAGCAACAATAGTACTAGGGGCAGCAGTGAATCTCAGGTGGAGATACTGTCTGCTGAGTCATGTAGTTAGATGGTCCTATGCCGTCTCTGTACTCTCAGGTCCTAGGAGTTAGTGGTTTGAGATTTTGGTTTTGTCTCTTGATATTTTTGAATCATGTTGTATATAACTACACAAGAAGTGGTTTAACAGAGATGTAAATTGTTTACTTTGTTTCTTATAAAAGGAGTTTTATGATTTCAAGATCTTGTCTCAAAAAGTTTTAAATTTCCAGTAATTTTCATATTCCGCAACTAATCGAACGATTCACTGAGTTTATATCGTGGTTTTGGAGATCGGAGCCCACAATTAAGTGGTATCAGAGCTCTAGGTTCGCTGAGTCTACAGAGACATAGGACTTAGGATGTCGAGTCTATATTTAGTGTTTCTTCTTCATCTAATAGAATCTTCTGCTCCTCAGGAGAAGAAGATATATAAGGACGAGGAGTTTGTTGCAGAAAGCAACAATGCTACACCTAGAAGAAGTGCAGAGGAGCAAGTAGTAGAGGGACACTTACCTGAGGTTCCCCTAGTTAATCCAACCATGATAAGGAATCCTTCCTTAGGAATCACTGTTGGAGAGTTTAAGACAACCATGATGTATCTAGTGGATCAAACACTAGCAATACAACCCAGATTACCAGCTCCTAATGATGATGTTTTGGATATCCATAGAATATGTAACCCTCAGCAGCAGGTTGAAGCAGAACTAAATGATGAAGCTTTGAACTCAGAGCAAGCTTATGCTCAACCTGAGCCTGATGAATCAGTCCACAGTAATGTAGGGATTAGAATACAGCCAGAGACTAGGACCTGTCATAATTGTGGGAGGCCTGGACATATCAGGCCTAATTGTCCAGAAAGGAAATATAAAGGAAGAATTGAGAAAAGGCCTATCCAAACCCAGAAGCAGAAGCCTGGTAGTTCCAGAAGGAAGAAATTTCTGGTGTCACCGACACAACCAGGACCTAGTACACCAAGGCAATGGTTATCCAGAAAGGGTAAGGATCCCTTTAGACCACAACAACTGGAGAGAAGCTGCTACAACTGTGGTAAGGTGGGGCATTTGATGAAGGACTGTCGATCTAAGCCTGTCAATGTGACACAGCCTCCGAGACAAGGTCAACAGGGATCACAGAGGAGGCAATCTCAATGACCAGCTCAAGGACGTGGACAAGAGTCCCAAGCTAGATCATCTGCACCAAATCAACCATAGGCGACAGCGAGGTTCTATGCTATGAACCCACCTGATGCAGTGGTCAATCCACAGGTTGTGGCAGGTCAGATGAAACTTTTATATTCTGATATGTCTAAATCCTGTGTAGTATATGTTCTGATTGACCCGGGTGCTACGCACTCTTTTATCACTCGAAGAGTGATCCGTAACTACAATATGACAGTCAGTCATAGGGCAGATAGTTTGTTGTTGGAGACTCCGTTGAGTGGGTCTGCCATTTTGCAGGAGGTATGCTCTCCCTGCATCCTCTTCTTTTCTAATCATCACATTCAAGTGGACCTTATACCACTTGATATGCAAGGATTTGATATAATCCTTGAACCATGATAGGTTAGACAAGATAAATGGAATTTCTTATAAATCTCTTTATGATCTTTTGGATAAAATTTAAAGAGTAATTGATTGAACTTTCCTTGATTGGTCTCATAAAGACTTTTAATGTTGCATCAGATAGATGTTTCATGTTACATGCTTACTTCTATAAGAAGATAAGGTATTAAAGAATTGATCTGGATATAGAATTCAGTAAAGTTATTATTTATGTTTGTAATGATGAGAAAAGAGAAGGGACATGGTAGTATACAAGTGCATATTTTCTTACCTCAGTAATTATATACCCTGGCCAGGTATACAATTACTGATGATAAAGTAAATATGGAAACTCTTAGATTGTTATCTTTTGATTACTCTGATCAAGTAGTCAATTTGAAACATACTAAAGAGTATCATAAGATAAGAAATATGAGAATAAGGAAGGTCAACCCTGACTAGTAAAGGTTGAAAGAATATATGTAATAAGCAATATCCCATGATAAAAGGAAGAAAGAGATACAAAGTGTTGATAACACAAATAATTAATACCAAAGTAAGAATGTTAAGAACATCCCTTGTTAGGGGTTTATGTTCTTAAATAAACATATCCTTCTCCAGAATATCTGTTAAATAAATCCTTGTTTGACAAGAAAACTTTTCTTTATGATAAGAATGTATAACTGATGAGATAGTTAAAACATATAATAAAGGAAGTTAGTCTGCTGATTATCAGATGTGATGATACACTCAGGGTGCAAAGACACTTATATGGTCTCAAATAAATATCAGAGCTTGAATTTGATCTTAAGGAATGTTGATCAAAATTCTATAACATCTCCCTAAAAAAATGGAATGTTACCTAAGGATGTAATAATGTAATGTTGAAACAATATCTGCTTTCCCCTTTTCTTCCTGAGATTTCGGGGACGAAATCCTTGTTAGGGGTTTATGATTTGTAACACCCCTGACCTGGGTTATGAGCTAACCCTAGGTGCTTTGCCTAAATATGAAATTAGATGTTTGTAATTATCCTTTAGTATGTAATTAAAGCTCCTATGGGACATATGTTTCCATTTTTGTCCCCTATGAACAATGTTGTAGTATTGTTTTGCATATAGGGACCTATGTGTAATTTACCCAAGAAGAGGGGTTAACTTGCAAATTACATATGTTTATATGTTCCTTTAATGTTGAGACAACATAAGAATGAATTTGATGAAGTATAATGGATTTCCCAAGCCTGGGCATCAAGATGCAACTTGTGGAATGATCCTTATGCTTAAAAACCCTAATTTTGGAGTAAAGTGCAATTTACCCAAATTATGGGGAGCAATTTGTAAAATACGTCTTCTATAACATCTAGTATGACTTTTGACATCATTTAGAGTATAAATGATGAAAGGAGCACACCAATGAAGTAATCAGATAAAAAGAATGATCTTTGTAGTAGTTTTACCTAGTATGAGCATGAAGACCCTTCATATATGTATTCTAGTTGAAAGATGGCTTTCTTTACCCTTAGATCTTGAGTTTAGATGGGCTTTGCATAATCTTTGATGTCTTGGACGTGCCTTAGAAATAAGGAGGTACTTGTATGAGAATTCCATGTTCTAGAGGTCCTTAAGGTGGAAAATAGCCTAAGGTATATAAGCCTAGTTCCCTTGCAAACCAACTAAAAGTATCTTTTCACCTATTCACTTCTCATCTTTCTCAAAATGGCCAAGGCAGAGCTCTGGACTTCAGGGAGACGACCAAGTAGTTCTAAGGTGAGTAGGAACCATCTTCTAGCTCGGATTCTTGGATGAATTCATCATATAAGGTTGGTTCTATGGTTAATTTACTTAGACTCTTTGTTCTAGCTAATCATCCCCATCTTTTCCTTGGAGAATCACCTCTGGCCAAGTTGTGGAGCTCAAGACGCCATTAGAGGCTTGAAGCTTGGAGCTCTAGGAACAACGTTTGAGGCGGGTTTTATAACTCTAAACTCCTTGCTTTATTATGCATATGCATGTTCTTGAAATTTAAGTTTAGTTCTTCTTCTACCTCCCTTCTTCCTTGCACTTTTGCAAGTAAAACGGTGGAGTAACCGACCTGAACAGAGGTTGAAGATGATGGGCGTGAATTCCTAGGCAGCTTTATCAACCGACCTTGGACCCTTTTTGGTCCAAACGGTTGCAAACCGTTTAAGGTCAAACGGTCTCAAACCGTTTGATCTCAAACGATCTTGCAAGACCGTTTGGATCAAAATGGTCTCAAGACCGTTTGATAGGGTTGACCAAGGGAAGTCCGTTTGAGGGTCTGTTGATAACATATTGAATTTCATTCCTATAAAGAATCATAATCTAATTCTTAACCAATTGAGAATTGAAGGCACTTCAACACCCTAATCCTAATCGGGTTGAAATTGCTGATTTCAAGTAAAGATCTTGTTGAGTTTTGGGTTGAAGGACCCAAACGGTCTCAAGACCATTTGGGGATTCATCCAAACGGTCTCAAGACTGTTTGGTGACAACCCAAGACCGTTTGAAAGTCTAGGGTTGAGCTAATTTGATGAATTGAGGGTCCAATTGCAATAAGTTGAAGAATTGATTAAAATTGCTGACTTTAGACCTAATTAGGGTTCAACCCTTATCCAACCGACTTATTTTTTGGTGAAACTTTGGGCAAATGGTCTCCAAACCGTTTGTAGGGTGTCCAAATGATCTCAAGACCGTTTGGGCCAAGTTTGGGCCCAATTGGAGGTCAATTGATGGGTTCAACCTCGAATTGACTCACATTGTTGAACATTGATGACCATCCGATTTGAAACCTTAATTGAGTTAGAATTAACCCTAATTGGTTTTCAATTGAGGGTCAATTTGATGTACAATTGATTAAGGCTAATCCTAGTTGACTCATTTTATAAGTGGTTGTCATGGACTTGACCAATTGAGGGCTTCAACATACATATCCATGACCAATTGCAACTTTTGAACCTCTTTGGAGGTCCAAACGGTTTGAGCCCATTTGGGCCAAACAGTCTCAAGACCGTTTGGGGCCAAACGGTCTCAAGACCGTTTGGGGCCAAACGGTCTCAAGACCATTTGGGCTCAAACGATCTCAAGGTCATTTGGACCAATCGATCTCAAGTCGTTTTTGATCAAACGGTTTCAAACCGCATAAGCTCAAATGGTTTGGAGGTCAACTCTCCCCAAACGGTCAACACACCCAGACGGTCTTAAGACCGTTTGAGGGAAAAAGACCTTGGGTGTCATGCGGTCTTGGAGTCAAACCTAGCAAACGGTCAACACATCCAAACGGTTTCAAACCGTTTGGAGGTTGAATATGTGTAACCGACTGGAGACTTTCAAGGTTGTTTATACTTAATCATTTGAAGGTGTAATTGGTTCAATGGTGGTTTAACCTAAACCCTAATGGTACCTTAGGACATTAAGGGACTAAGTGACTAATGAATTGACCCTTGATGGTGATCAATGATGTACTTTTCCAAAATGCCCTTAAAGGGTTAAATCAAAGGATACCTTGTTTTAATCAAACCCTAATGACATGTTAGTGGTGACATGGCTTATGTTAGTCAATGAGGACTTAACCCAACCTAATCTAGAGTGGTGTAATCACCATCTACTAGTGAGAGGAGAGAGAAAGTACCTTTTATGGTTGAAATTCAAGTAAAGTACCTTTAATACATATGAATGTGCATGATTAGGGTATGATCCACCTATGTGAAATCATGGAAACCCTAATTATGATAATTGATGAATCTTAATTTTTATCTGAGGGCTTTAATGATGAAGTTTCTCATACATGATGATGTTATGAGTTCAATTCACCAAGGAATGTATAGTAAACCCTAATTCTAGGGTAATAAAATATATTGTGAATAGTAAACCCTAATTTAGGGTGATATGATAAATGTAATAATTCAGGGTTATGCTTTTGAGTATGAAACCCTAATTACAAGTTGTAATATGAGGAATCTTTATGCCTTGTGAGCTAAGAGTTCAATAAATCTAATCCAGAGGAGATGTGATATGAATGAGAACCCCAAAATTGGAAATGAAAATATGGAAATCCTAGTGGGATGAATAGTGAGCCTAGTTTATGACCTGGAAATCCTAGTGGGATGAATAGTGAGCCTAGTTTATGACCTGGAAATTATGAAATCCTGGAGATGTCTACAAGGTAATGCATTTAAGTGAGGTATAGTTAAATCAATCTTACAGGATGAGTTATCCTACATCAACAATGTTTAAACCACTGTACCTTTTAAAAAGATGTAAGAGGGAATTAGCTATGATAGGGGCACAACGAATTCATACACTTAATAAGTATAGAGTATGATATAAAGGAGAAATAGATTGATACTTAGAATTGATAATCTATATGATGTTCGATAAATGTTGAAATTAAAGGTAGATACTCATCATATTCTAGTATGCTTCCAAGGATGGTAGAGTTGCATACTAGAGTTAGACTCATAATATGAACAGGAAATATTAAATAATGAAGGATGGGGTATGTTAACCTTAGTCCTGTGTTATGCTTTTAGGTATGAAACTATGTGAATATATTACAAATATGATGCCTTATAAGATAAAGGGATTTCAATAACCTTAATTGAATAGGGTAAAACCCTATTTCCAAGTTATGCTTTTAAGCATGAATCTTCATGATTGAAGTATGAGATGAGGAATCAAGATTCCTAATCATAAGCAAAGGAAATGAATAACCCTAATTGATGAGATTTAGGGAACCTAACTCTTGTAAGAGTAGGAAGGTACAATTTCTTTGAAATGAATTGTTTATTGTTATCAGTTAAATTAACCAAGCAGGTTTTTATATGAGGATGATCATATCCAGGTAAGGATGATGATTTCATGTTCAGTGAAAGCATGTTATTAACTTTATGAATAGTGAAATACCCTGTTACCTAGCAAGTGGCATCTTATGAGATTGTTAGGCTATGAGAGCCATGAGTATCATCAAGGTCATGCTTAACAGATGACTTTTGATGAGATGATTGAGAAATGATAATTGATGTGAGTTAGACTTGTTACATTTAAGTATTCTACTTTCATAGCTGCTATGCTAATGATTAATGTTTGAGAACATGTTTGATGTTAAAAGAATACTGAAATGTACCTAACTAATCAAGTACAATCATACTATGTAGAGCCCTGATCATAGATCCATCATTGTCAGAGACTAAATGATGGTGAAATAGGTTTTCCCAAGGGAACTCCTGGATCACATACTTTTGAGTATGTGGGGGAAATGGATGCGTAAATCCATACATCCTAGTGTAGGAATTGATGTAGATATATCACAATCCATCAACCCTTCACTACAAATCCATATCAAGAGATGTACCACAAATCTCCCAAAGAAAACACAAATACCGCATCGATGAGAGATAAACAAGAAATCTTTCAATGACGAAGAGAGTACAGAATGCCACTGTAACTCTAAAATAGCGAAGGACCAGATTACCCTAGTAGGCTATAACAGCAGAGACATAAGATGTCCTGCAAACAATCCTCTTACTGACTGAGGAAGATGAGGTCATAAGAATCCGGCTCTTTTGATGACCTATGTATGATACCAATGTGACTTACTAGTGATCGGTTGGAGTATGAGCGGTATACCTCATATCCGCATGGCATAATAATGTTTGTAAAACATAATCAACCGCGTAGCATATCTGCTTAGGTTGAACTATGAGGAACAATGTTTGGTGTTACATTGATTACATTAATAATCTATTCAGATATTTTGTATACATGTTCTTTATATGCTTTAAAGACATGACTGCTTAAGTAGAAGTTGCTTCACTTGTTATTAAACCTGCTTTTGCATAATTTAAGTTACCTTATCTATGATATTCCTTAATGTTATAATAAAGCTTCTAGTTGAGAGTTATAACTCTCGCTCGGACAATTTATACATTGTCTCACTCCGTAGATTTCAACTTTTTAGGTAGTCGTCGAAGATGAAGGTTCCCGTTTAAGGATGAACAACCACAGCAACAACAGTACCAGGGGCAGCAGTGAATCTCAGGTGGAGATAATGTCTGCTGAGTCATGTAGTTAGATAGTCCTATGCCGTCTCTGTACTCTCAGGTCCTAGGAGTTAGTGGTTTGAGATTTTGGTTTTGTCTCTTGAGATTTTTGAATCATGTTGTATATAACTACTCAAGAAGTGGTTTAACAGAGATGTAAATTGTTAACTTTGTTTCTTATAAAAGGAGTTTTATGATTTCAAGATCTTGTCTCAAAAAGTTTTAAATTTCCAGTAATTTTCATATTCCGCAACTAATCGAACGATTCGCTGAGTTTACATCGTGGTTTTGGAGATCGGAGCCCACAGAATGCATCAAGGTAACACAACAACTCTAGTCATTTATTATTGTCACCATCATGAAATGGTTTACCCAAACTTATACGGAAGCCATATGGATTGATTGCGCATTCTATGCCTTATATTTGAAGTGTGTATGTTAGTCCTTTAATCATGATTGGTGTGTGAAATTGGATAGGAGAGAAGTGAAATACATGTACTTAGTCATCATTAAGATAATTTAGTCAATATACACTTTTTGCAATGCATTAGTCATTTGTTGTTTGTTGGAAAATTAAAGAGAGATTGAGTTAGATCATACTTGAGGACAAATATGTTTTAAGTTTTGCGTGGTAATGGAGCCCCATTTTAGGGCTATATCTTGAGCCATTTTGTACTTTATTCAAATCTAAACATGTTAGAATGCACATTACTTCCCTCAAAATGCATATATCTATAAAATGCATTTATAGATTCTCTTTGCATGATTTTTAGGTACTTTGACCATGGTTGGGATGGAAGGAAGGAAAGGAGGAGAGTCTAAGGGTTTCGTCACTTCTGAAGGAGCCTAAAGAGAGTCCAAGGGCTTCACCTACCTACCCCAAGTGGTCAATAATCAAGCCAAAGAATGGAACCTCAAAGATGGGCAAGTTGAAGGTCAAAGTGCAAGGAAGAAGCTCCATCATGGCTATGGAACAAATGCCCATTTCAAAATTAAATTACTAAATTGAAGTTGCTAGCCACGAAACTAGATGTGGCCACTAGGCCCATGGTAATCAAGCTCCACAATGGACGTGGTAACCACAAGACACATGGTGACTACAATGTTGGATGAAGAGGATGACCCGAAAAGCCTTTTTGAATAGTATATAGAATCGATGATGTCATAATACCCAATGATGTATGAGAACTCTATAGAGTTGCCATCAGGCATAGATGACTTATTTAGTGCCATTATCATATAAGTGGATAGAAATTCTAGAGCAGTAGGAATTGTTCTTAGGTGTTGTAGTTGTTCAATAGACATAAGAAGAAAGCGAGCTGATATGATGTCAGATACCTATTGAGAAAATTGATGATCCGATCTAAACATAGACAAGAAGTGAGAATGATCTAAGTGTTGGATTTGTATGTCATCAGTCACCCAATTTCCAAATTCATCTTCTAGAATAGTAATTTTATTTTTTAGTCTTTGTCTCTTAATGAAAGAGTGAAAAAACTCTATTTTTAAGTCTCTAGATTTAGCCATGATAAATGTGATTTTCGTTTGAGTTTCATTGCCTCCCTCAAAAGAATCATGGCATATTGCTTTTGGTATTGGACATTTAGGTCAACCATGTGAGGAGAATAATTATTAGCTATAAGCATCTGAGTGGACTTTATTAAGTGAAGTAGTTGAGATTTAACCTCATGTTGCTTATTATTATAATCCATATCCCACTTATAAAGGAAAGGTTGGACATGTTGTATAGCTTGTACCAGATCAAGAAGTTGAGGCCAGTGAGATTGCAGTAGACTGTAACATTATTCATTTAAATTCCAAGATGCCTTATCCTGAAAAAAGTGAGATCCGTTGTTGTTGCGAGAAATCAGAAGAAAGATAGGATTATGTTCTAGACAAAGAAGCATGGGAAGATGTCTAATTGTATAATGAAATCCTTTGATAATCCAATGAGAATTTTCCACAAAATGGTCCAACCTTTTATGTAGAAAACTATGTTTGCATGTAAATGGAAAACCAAAAAAATCCAAGGTTAGATAAATCAGCCTCTAGTAACGTCGCCTGAAATAAATGTGATTCTCTAAAGTCAAATCTATTACTACCTCTTTTCTCAAAAATTAGAAAGAAGAGATTTAAAGTCCTTACAGACTAACCATGGCTCTAAACTACATCTATCAAGCCTAGGAAGATTTTTGTAGAACATATGACATAGTTGTAGATTAGAGCTAGCATAAACAATTGTGAGGAAGGATATGTTATTGAGAATGCAATGTAGGAATTGCGTGAGACTTTCAACAATAATGATATTGCATCTTTACTACTTTCATAATGGCCAAAAACCTCGTGAAAAACCATAGACCTCTATTAGATGAGGTGTTAAATAACTTGCTCAATAGATGACTACATCTGCAGTATCTGAGGAGATTTGACGTTGTAGGTTCTCAAGAATGTTAGGTTTCAATATTTGGATATGATATACAACAACATTAATTGTGTTGTCATGGCCTATGCCATGAACATTCCTGTTGGCTTTTTGGATATGCCACACTCATATTTCTATCATACAAATATTTTCCATAATATATTACTAACATGTGTATTAAGTATTTTAGGTGATCAAGAAACATAATCAAGATTGAACTACAAAAACCTTACAAATTCATAAGTTTGGATACTTGCAAATCAAGTTGTACCATGAATGTATTTGTACTTACATGTTTTTATACAAATTGATAGATAAAATGTAAGGACAAGTGATTATCTTCCAAAATCGAACAAAAACCTATCCCATACTCATTTGAAGCCTTTAAGGTTATTCATTTTTTTTAAAACTATTACCATCTATTCAATCAAAAGAAACGTACATAGCAAGAAACCTAATCTGTGAATAAGAAACATGGTATTATCAATACAATTACAGCTTTTTCCTAAATTAACAGTGGACACTAGGTCCACCAATCTCTCAAAGACTTGAGAGTGATAAGGGTTTTTTTGGTGGTGATTTACCAGATCTCTATGAATCTAGAAGGCTTCACATGCCAAAATATACTTCAGACACTGGAAGGACGAGTGATCACGTGATATAAACTTCTGTCTCATAGGCTGCATAGATTGATATAATTGTTTAACACGTATCAACTTCATCATCCTTCAACATGATCCTCTTGGTTACTCTTGGGACTATTCCTCAAGTTATATGACCATGCATTGGTCTTCTTGAGTTTAGTTCCACTTCCCTTAACCCCTCCTCCTTTTTATTTGTGTTTGTTGGAGCAGTTTGGTGTCACAGTTTCTTCACCTTCAGACCCAATTTGTCCATAACCAACTTGAAACGATATGCCTTCAATTACCTCATCAACATCTGGGAATACCACTATTTGCATCCCATCTCTCACTACCTTACTCATGTTAGGATGACCTTCATTATACATTGAATTCTCTACAGCTTGAATAATATCTCTACATTCTATTGATGTGTCCGCCTGTGTTTCAGCCTCATGTTCTGATGCATGGGAAATTTTCTTTCTCTTCCATACTTTCGACCCTCTAGGGTCTGGCATGGAAACATCAACAGTCACACTATTTTCTGAGTTGTTCACTACTTCATCCTCCTCTAGTGGGTCCACTTCTATAGGTTTATATCAATTGCCATCTGCTTGATTGTTGATGTCTTTCTGTTTGTCCCTCTATCTTCTTCTAGCATGGATACCTTTGCCATAATATTTCTTCCACTTACCCTCTTCGTCGGACCATTTCACCCCAGATGCCTCCTTAGAATCACAGGCTTGCTGTTCCCTATCTCCAGGCTTAAGAAACTTTTGAATTATGTCCTAGTTTGCCACAACTTAAGTAGAGATCAGGGAGCACTTCATACTCAAGCTTATACTCCAATCCATTGATTAATATGGCAGGTTGAATCGGGCTTGAAGTATCCAGTTCAATTGCTAGTCTCGCGAAATGGCTTCTCATCCTCTTGATGGTGTGATCATCCACCTTTACCAATGTCCCTAGAGCTCGGCCTACCGTCTCGAAAATAGTTGGCACATACAAATGTAGAGGTAGATTAAATATCCTAACCCATGTGACTATATGATCCAATAATCCCTCTGATGGTTGGAAGCTTCCACTCCACTTCCAAACCATCAAACAACTGTTGAACATGGACCAAGGCCCACCGGTAATTGTGGTTTCATAATCAGTCCTGCAAGAAAACCGAATAGCATAAAAGTTCAGGTTCATTTCATACATCTTCATCCTCCCAATGGGTTTCCACAGTAGACATAGGCGATCTTGCATTGTCATGTATCCTACACTCTTACTAATCAGCTTTATGATGATAGCAAATTTCCATGGATGTAGCAAGTTCTCTTCTATGTCTGGTTTGATATACAGCTCAGGACAACCCTTGTCGATGATGAGCTCTACATCTTCTGAATGTAGATCTATGGACTCTAGTTCATCCACGAACTCTACTTGTGATGTACCTCCTTGACTGCCCATCATTGCCTCTTTGAAGGATCCTCGATTCCAAGCCATGCATGCATCTCCGACATGATCTCTCCCAACTTCCTTGGTACCAGGGATTTCAAATCCCATATTCATGCCTTGTTGGACTGACGGACTATCATCCGACATCCAATCTACTGCAACGTTGAACACCTTCTCGTACCTCTATGTTCCACCCTGAGATCTCGGGTCTTCTTGGGTTGCTTCCCCTCGCATGCCGTCGTATTGCAGGGTAAGTCTGACTTTTGCCACATTGACGAAAACCCCTCTTGTTTCTCCTAGATATCCACCGCCTGGGTTTCCTGATGTTTCATTTTTGTATCTGGTTGATTCCTCAACCCCCCTCCCATGCGTGGGTGTTCTTCTTCCGTCACCGTTTCCCAGGATCTCTCTCCCGCAGCCTCCAACAAACAAACCCTGCCCTCGGAACCCGCCGCACCCACAAAATCCTATCATTCCCCTAGCCATCATAGAGGATTCTAGAGCTACCCACTTTGAATTTTATCTCTTTAGGTTTTATTAGATATATCATTAGATAACTTTTCCTTTTATTTTTGGTTTAAAATTGAGATCTGGGTCACTCTCGATCAAAGTTTTTCTTGATCGAGATATAGTCACACATTTGACTGGAGAGCTCAATCATTAAATAGTCATTAGAGAAAATGTCAAACTAGAGAAAATCTCGATCGACAATATTGTAGACCGATATGGTTTTCGATCGACAATATTATGGACTGAGAATGTTCTGGATGCAACTCAGAAAATGGTCAAATTTTTTGTTGTAATTCAATTTACTTAATCCTAACGACTAGTTTTCATCCTAGAACACTCTAGACACTACCCATAGTTTCTCTAGCCATGTGTAAACATTTCCTATAAATAGGAGTGGTCTAGGACACCAAATCATCAAGTTCTGCATACAACAATTGAAATCATTTATTCAAACTTGCATACTAGTGCTTGCTATCATTTTCAAGAGCTAAGGCCTATACTTTGAGTTGCCATAACTCTAGCCTAAGAAAAATAGTAGAATCCTTCTCCACCAAATATCAAGCTTACCTAAACCTTTTTTTTGGAGTGGATCATCATCACTTGTCCATAAGAGCTTGATTGTATATATTATGAAAGAGTATTGTAATCTTCTTCTTCTACTCTTATTTTTGTTACTTGTGATTGTGGTTGGTCTACTTTCGCACGTGGTGTTTCTCTTTCCCGGTCCTCGGTGCATCCATAAAAGAAGAGGTGTGGTGGTTCTCTTCCTTGGCCCTAAATGACTCTGTAAAAGAAGAGGTGTTGTGGTTCTCTTCCTCGTCTGTCAAAGTATCTATGAAAGAAGAGGTTTAATGGTGCTCTTATGTGTCTGGTAAAGAAGAGGGATTTATATTTAGCAATCATCTTGTAATTTGTCCTCATCGATAAATTAATAAAAGTGTTTATTGCAAATCCTAGTTGGCAACAACTAGGTAGTGGACTGACATCATAGACGGAACCACTCTAAATCCTGTCTCTCTCTTTTGGTTACCTATTTTATTTCCATTGCACTTTAAATCACTTTAAGTATTTTATAAACTCTATTCACCCCACCCTCTAGATTTTTCATTTGGTATTAGAGCAGCTCTGCAAGGATCCATTACAGGTCTTGAAGCAATGGGGGATGGTGTGCTTAGGAACCTCAATGATTGAGAGCTACCAACAATATTTGACGGATCCAACTACAATCCTTGGAAGTGGGATATGCAATCCTACATTCAAGGTGTTGAATTTGATCTTTGGATCATGGTCATCCACCCGTATGAACCTCCTACAACCGAGTTTGAGGAATGGGATTAACCAACGGTAAGAAAAGCCACACTAAATGCCAAAGCTATAAGTATCATATATTCACATTTATCTCCTAAAGAATTTGATAATATATCCTCTTGTGAAACTGCATATTATATATGGAGAACACTTTCGATTACACATGAATATATTTTGCTAGTTAAGAGTAATAATATATTTCATATGCAAGAAAATGAAATTAATTCTGACATGTATGCTAGTTTTCCTTCTATAAAAAATAAATTGAGTCCCTCAGAGACATACATAAGTGAATAAAGTAAGGATGCAGAATGCCACCATGTAGTCAACTTCCTACTTGATCAACATGAAGAAGGTAATAATGAAGAAGAAGGAGCACATATAGAAATACATGCACATGGTGCAGATGAAGATGAAAATAGTGATGATGAGGTATCTCTTTCTACTGTATTAAAGGATAATATTATTGCTATGATTGAAAAAAGGCTTAAATGATAAATATTTTATGATTGAAAAATATCTTGCAAACCAAAGTTTGATTTCTACTAAAGAAAATTAAAATTTAATGTTGACATTAGAAAAAATTTCAAATAGTAAAAATGTTTTACATTTTCACAATCATGGTCTTAGATACATTCCAAAACACTATGAAAGAAAGAAAAAGAGGAATCCTATCTTTGATAAATTAAATGTCTCCATCAATTATGTGACATATTATGCCTTTATAAAGTTAAGACATTATGTATGCCCTATCATTGAAAATAATGTACAAGAAAAGGAAAGAACAAAAAGTGTTGATAGTGATGTATTTATTTATACTTTATCCAAAAATGAGCTTATTGAACTAAATAAAATCACCTTGGATAGAGTGTAAAAATATAAAAATAAGAAAAGAAATTTGAATACTATTGTTGATTCACTTTTAAATGTTGATGAGAAAAATGATATCAATATTTTTTTCTTAATTTGGTTTAAATTAATTGAGAATGGATAATTGTTTTGGACAGACTATCTATCAGTTGAAAAGATGTTTGACCGAGGGGAAGTTCGGTCGATATCCAATTCGATCGAGCTATTGGTTGTCAAGTTTTGTTTTGACAAAAGTTTTGTTTCAACAATATTATAATTAAACATTTAAAGTCAGTTTATTAGATGTTCATTTAGTCTTTCATGCTACAAATGTTTTATTTTGCAAAAATGATATTTTATCACCCGCTCGATCAAAGATATTAAAATTGTAACATTGTTGCAAGGAATGGCTATTAGAATTAAAAATATTTTTGGAGTGAATATGAAAAAAATTTAAATGCTCCATGGAATTGCTTTGCAACATATTCACTTTTACTAATGTCGTTCATTTCTAAAATTTTGTCAAAAGAGTTGGTCAAAATTTGTTGCAGTCAATTGTTGAATATATTTAGATGTTTCAAATTACATTTAAATAATAATAATAATTTGATTTTATATAGTCAAGCCAAACATATTGAAGTAAAACATCATTTTCTTCATGATCCTATTGCTAAAAGTGATACATGTATTCATCATGATCAATCAATAGACATTTTGTGTCTAAACCACTGGCTTGAAAACAATATTTGTCTCACATGCATTATTCAAAATGTGCATTTTTACCATTGCAACTTTGTTTGGCCCGATTTAAATGATGGATTATTTTGAATCCCCATATAATGCTTCGTGGGTAATATTTGATATTTCCATCTTTCACCACAATTTTTGAATATTTTTAAGAAGCATTAAATTAAAAGGGAATGTACTCTTTTGAGGAGATTTTCTTGGCTAAATAGGACATTATTAAACTCTTTGTTTTGATGATGACAAACATTTCATTCTTTTGGATCTAATTTGTTATTTGAGTATTTTAGGGATAAACAAATAAAGAAGTGGATAGTTGAAGATCAATACATATTGGAAGATCAACTTGCTTAGATTACTTTTATTTTCATGATTGTACTCAATGTAAAAACTTGTACAAGAATATAATGTACAAGTACATAGATATCATGTAAATCAAGTGTTAGATCTTCCCTATCCACTCACAACACTTAGATAGATCCTTTCCTAAGATATAATCATAATTACACATTGATACACACAATTAGTAAATGATTTAACATGTTGAAAAAGGGACTTTCTCAGTCGACAAACTTCTCGACCGAGACACCCTCGATCGACCAAATTATCGACTGAGAATAGTCCTTCCAACAGATTCCATATACGTTAGACTGAGTTGGAAAAGTGGTTGGAAGTTGGAAATGAACATTGCAATAAACCTTCTCTTGGTCGACGAAGTGCTCGACTGAGACACACTCAGTCGACAAATTCCTCGACCGAGACAGGAACTGCACTTTTTAGCACTAAACAACTTGCCGTTGCAAAGCAATTTATGGACACCTAACGGCTAGTTGAGCACTAAGATCACCCTAGAAAGTGTCTAGAAAGTCCCTAGACCTTTGTAAGCCATTCCTATAAATAGGACATGCCTTAGGACACCCAAATCACTTGAGCATACACAAATGCAACTTGAGAATCATCCTCTATGAGGAACAAGCAAAGTTTCACCTGCAATTCAGTTTCCTTGAGCTCTTCATTAGTGTCCTATAGCTTAGTATATCCTAGACACCATACTACCACATTTGTCTACAGTGGGTAGGAGATCAATACACTTGATATAGGACCAAAGCATTGTACTCATTGGTAACATTGTTTCTTTCTTTCAATCTTGTTCCTTTTTATTGTATTTTGTTCTCCTTGACTACTCCTATGTTGGAGGCTATTGAAAGGAGGTTCGTGGAGCTACTTCAAGTGGTGAAGGCTGCTCCGGGTGACTTGGAGTTACTTCAGAAGGCTGCCTCAAGGATTGAAGCTACTTCAAGTGAAGGCCACTTCTAGGGTGAGCATAAAGTTACTTCAGAAAGATGCTTCTAGGAGAATTGAGGGTACTTCAGGTGGAGGCTACTTCAAGGGTGTAGGAAAGCAATTATATTTTGTGTATCAGCCTCAATAGGTAATAAAATAAGTTGCTTTCAAAATTCTGATTGGAAATAATCAGGTAGTGGACTAACTACCTTAGATTTCTAAGGTAGGAACCACTCTACATCCTTGTGGTTTCCTTGTTTCCTTCTACTTCTTATTCAAGTGTTTAATTGTTTTTAATTATCTTTAAAAACTCCAAAAAGATCTATTCACCCCCCCCACCTTCTAGATCTTTCAATTGGTATCAGAGCAGGTCTTCAAGGAGCCTTAACAGGTCTTGAAGCATGGGGGATGGTGTGCTCAACAACCTAAACTTGGAGGGAACCTACATATCTCGTCCACCACCGTTCGATGGAAGCAACTACAACTATTGGAAGAGAAGGATGCAATTTTACTTTCAAGGAATCAGCTGGGAACTTTGGAGGATGGTGTCTACTCCGTATGAGCTTCCAAAAATGGAGTATGTCACATGGGATGTCAATACAGTAAAACAAGCTCAACTGAATGCCAAGGTTGTAAGTATTTTATATTGCTCTTTTCGGTAAGTGAATTCAATAGAATTTCCTCATGTGAAACTACATATGATATATGGCATAGACTTTCCATTACACATGAAGGAACCATACAAGTTAAAAATTCTCAGATTAGTATGCTTAAACAAAAATTTGAACAATTTCATACACAACCAAATGAGTCTATTAGTGATATGTATGCATGATTTTCTACTATTGTTAATGGCTTAAGTGCATTAGGAAAATTCATAAGTGAAGAAGATCAAGTCGTGAATACTCTTAGATCTTTGTCTCCAAAATACAAGCCAAAAGTGACAGCATTGAAGAAGCTAATGACCTAACCAAACTAAAGATGGAACAACTCATTGGCAATCTGGGAACTCATGATGTCACCTTATAGGAGGAAGAAAGACGGGAGCTTGAACTTCAAAAAGAAAGAAGGAAGGACGTATCCCTAATAGTAACAAAAGTCATCACTCAAGAAAGTGATGAAATAAGTGAAGGAGATGATGAAGAAGATGCACTTATTGTAAATGGTAAGAAATATAAAAGGTATAGATCTAATAAGAATTCTATTGTTTCTTATTCTTCCTCTCTTAGGTGTTTTGAATGCGGCAAGAAAGGACATGTAAAAAATGAGTGTCCTAAGATAAATAAAGTGAAGAAAGTCTCTTCCAAGAAGAAGGGAGAGAAAGCATACAAATCTGCATGGGATGAGTCAAGTGATGATAGTGAAAGTGGAGAAGAAAATGTAGAATGTCTTATGGCCAAAGAAGATGAAAATGAAGACTCAAATGAGGTAAGTCTACTTGATTTATCAAAAGAAGAATTAGTTTCTAGTATTGAAAAATTACATGACAAATATATTGACTGTAAAAAGAAACTAAAGAGAGTTACAAAAACTAATGAAGAATTGTATGCTCAATTAAATGATCTTTCTTCTGAAAAGGAAAGTATCATTTCTGAAAATTCTACCTTGAAATCATCTTTTAATGATTGCAATACAAAGTTTCTTACTCTTGAAAGGAACAATAATTTGCTTTGTCAAGAAAAGGTTGAATTGCTTGCAAAATAAAATGATCTTCAAACTCAACCTATCTTGTGTACTCATCTAGATTATGATACTATCATCAAAGAAAGAGATGATTTATCATATAATCTAGACCAAGCAAAGTCAAATATCAAAAAGAAAATGGATGAGATTGCTAAGTTACAAAAGGAAATTAGTAGCTTGAAAAATAATGGTGTTCTTGACAAGATCCTAAAGGATTCTTCTGGTCGTATTGGAAGGAGAGGTTTAGGATATGTTCCAAAAGAAAAATCTCATCAACCTAAACCTAGGAAAGAAAAATCACCCAAGACCAAGATCATATATGTACCCAAGAACAACTCAACTCAAAACCATAGAAAGAGAAATGAAATAGATTCCATTTGTTGCCATTATTGCTTGCATCTTGGACACTATTTTTTCTCATTCCCTTACAAACAAAAGGATGTTGAATTAGTTTGGGTTCCAAGACTCCAAACCTAGAAAAATTGAATGTGATTAAGTTGAGATTTGACCTAAAACTTCATTTTGAATATCATAATGTCATATCTCAACTAAATGTACTGGTACCTTAGCATATTGCAGTAAATTGGAACAAATGAGATTCCTGAAATCAAACAGAAACACACTGGGTCAACAAAGAGTTTGACCGAGAAGCTCATCAGTGGAGAAAATATTCGACTGAGAGAATGCCTGTATCAAACCTAAACTTTCTATAACAACAATAACAATCTCAGTCGAGCAAATCTTTGACCGAGATATTGTTGGTCGAGCAAATAGTCAACCAAGAAAGTTATTGTTTCACGCATATATCAACCTATAAAATAGCAACACTCTTAGTCAACAAATCTTCGACCGAGAAACTCTTCGATTGAGATATTTGTCAACCGAATGTAATTCTTTTCAGCTTAAACATTCAGTTGTTAAATCATGTATCAATATTCAGTTTGTTATTAAATGACTCTAACCAAAGAGGACCATCACATGGATACCAAAATCTATCTCTTTTGTAGGATTGGGTGGTAGATAGTGGATGTTCTAAGCATATGACCGGCAACAAAATGGCCTTTCAATCATTTAAAGAAAAGAAAAGTGGCACTGTCACATTTGGAGAAATGGAAAAGGAAAGATTGTTGGAATAGGTAACATTGGTACAAATCTTCAAATAAAAAATGTTTTACTTGTTGATGGCCTACATCATAATTTAATTAGTGTTAGTCAACTGTGTGATAGCTATGATGTCTTATTCAATAAAAATTGTTGTAAACTATTGATTGAAAACACTAATGAAATTGTTTACTAGGAAAAAGAATAGGAAATCTATACATACTTAGGCCTAATTCTATGCAAGCCATTATTGGAAAATGCCTTCTTGCAAAAGATGAATCCTTACAACTATGGCATAGAAAATTAGGCCATTCAAGTTCACATGTTATCAAAAAGTTGATTAAATATGATCTTGTACGTGGGTTACCTAAAATATCTTTTGATAAACCTAAAAATTGTGAACCTTGTACCCTAGGAAAGCAAAGTAAAACTTCTTTCAAATAAAAAACAAAGCTTAGCACTACTAGATCATTAGAGCTTATTCACATGGATTTGTTTGATCCTATGAGAACTCAATCTATTGGTGGAAAAAGATATTTCTTTGTCATTGTAGATGATTATAGTATATACACATGGGTTAATTTTCTTACAAACAAAGATGATTCAATCCAAACATTCATGAAATTTTGTTCTAAAATTGAAAATTTATTATAAAATAAAATATATAAAAATTAGGAGTGATCATGGTGGGGAATTTGAAAATCACACATTTGAAGAATTTTGTATAGCTCAATGATACACTCATAATTTTTCAATCCACACACTCCACAACAAAATGGCATAGTGGAAAGGAAAAATAGATCTTTACAAAGAATGGCTAGAACAATGTTACTTAAACATAATACACCTAAAACTTTTTGGGAAGAAGCAGTAAATATAGCATGTTGTGTGTTAAATAGAGTAATAGTACATTCTCATCTAAAGAAAACTCCATATGAACTCATCTTCAAAAAAAATGAAGAGTTGATCATTTTCATATTTTGGTATAACTTGCTATATCTTAAATACCAAAGATGATAAAGACAAATTTGATTCTAAATCACATAAAGCATTCTTTTTAGGATATTCAACTTCTAGCAAAGCATTTAAAATTTACAATACTAATACTAGAAAAAATGAAAAATCCATCCATATCACTTTTCATGAGGTAACAACTCAAAATGTTGAAAATAAATATGAGGATATAAATAACATTACTCATCAAATTGAAGACTTTACTATAACCACAAAAGAGGATCAAAATACTGAAAATAATCAACAAATTGAGGCACAACAACCTGTTCCTAGATTAATCAAAGATCATCCCCAAGAATTAATCATTGGAAATCCTCATGATAAAGTAAAAACCTGATCAACATTAAGAGATTTTACAAATATGGCATTTGTATCAATCATTGAACCTAAAATGGTAAATGAAGCACTAAAAGATGAATATTGGATAATGGCTATGCAAGAAGAACTAAATCAATTCACAAAAAATGAGGTATGGGACCTAGTTCCTAAACCACAAGACAAAACCATCATTGGGACTAAATGGGTTTTTCAGAATAAACTTAATGAAGTCGGTGAGGTAGTAAGAAACAAAGCTAGATTGGTGGCTCAAGGGTATAATCAACAAGAAGGAATAGATTTTGATGAAACTTATGTACATGTGGAAAGACTTGAAGCTATTAGAATGCTTTTAGCCATAGCTTCCCACAAAGACATCAAACTATTCCAAATGGATGTAAAAAGTGCATTTTTGAATGGAATCATACAAGAAGAAGTATATGTTGGCAAACCACCTGGATTTGAAATCCCTGGTAAAAGTGATCATGTATATAAACTTAGGAAAGAACTTTATGGGCTTAAACAAGAACCTCGAAACTAATATGAAAGACTTAAAAATTATCTATTTGATAATAGTTTCACAATTGGAAATTCAGACTCTACATTATTCTTCAAAACATATGAATCAGGTTTTCTTGTTGTACAAATATATGTTGATGATATCATTTTTTGTGAATCAAATGATTTCCTATGCCAACTATTTAGTGAAATCTTGCCAAAGGAATTTTAAATGAGTCTTATGGGAGAATTGTCTTTCTTTCTTGGTTTTCAAATAAAAGAAATGCCCACTGGGATTTTCATAAGCCAAGAGAAGTACACAAATGAAATACTAAAACACTTTGGAATGGAAAATTGCAAGCATGCTACCACACCAATGGCCACCTCTTCTAAAATTGACAAGGATGAAGATGGAGAACCCATTGATGATTCCTTATATAGGGCTATGATTGGTAGCTTGTTATACTTAAGTGCTTCTAGACTGGACATTATGTTTTCCGTTGGACTTTGTGCTAGATTTCAATCTAAACCAATGCAATCTCATTTTCAAGCCATTAAACATATCTTAAGATATCTCCCTGGTACTATCAACTATGGATTATGGTATCCTAAAGGTCAATCGCTAGATTTAAAAGCTTTTACCAATGTCGATTATGTTGGTTGTCGATTTGATCACAAAAGCACAAGTGGTGGTTGTTTTTTATTAGGACGAGCTTTAGTATAATGGTTTAGTAAGAAATAAAACACAATTGCCCTTTGTACCACTGAAGTTGAATATATGGTGATGGTTCATGTTGTGCTAAAGTTCTTTACATGCAACATGTTTTGAATGATTATGGCTTTACATACACCAATTTTCTGTGATTATGAAACTGCTATAAATTTGGAACACAATCCTATTTTACATAGTCATGCTAAACACATCAAAATCCGACATCACTTCTTAAGGGATCATATTTCTAAAAATCACATATCTCATCATCATGTTGACATTGAAGAACAATTGGCTAATACTTTTACAAAATTGCTTTCACATGATCAATTTCAATATATTAGAAAGAAGCTACTTATTACTCCCCTAGATGATATCTTCTTTGATATATGTGCTCCACGCTTTTAAAATTTATAAATTAATACAATCTCATACTTGATTTTCATAACTATTACTAAAAACAAGCTCAAACATCCTTCACAATAACCATTCACAGTAGTTCAGTCGGTCTACAAAAACCTTTGACCGAGAACTGTCTTGTCGACCGAGAATCACTCGGTTGGTCATCTTTCTATAACGACACCCACTCAATGTATTTTGCATATTCTAACTCAGCAATGGTCTCAGTCGACAAAATGTTCGATCGAGAACATCTTGGTGGACCCCCTATTCGACAGATATAAGATGCAACTTTTGATTTTTTTTAAATGTACAACAACTATTTTTTTAAAAACACTGACCAAACATTGGCTCGACCGAGAGGAGTGTGTTAAAAAATGACCATTGGGACTCTCGGTCGAAAAATTCATTGATCGAGAAGGGTTCTGGTTTGCAATAAATAGAGCCCAAAATGGTCACACTTCTTACCAATTCACAATCTCACTTCTCTGGCTCCCCTCCAGTGCTCTCTTATGCGAATTTTCAGCCATTCTCTACCATAATCTTGCCTTGCTCCTCTTCCATCTCATATTTTCAAGATGGCTTCCTCTTCTTCGCGTGGAAAGAATCAAGTTGCAGCAAGGAAAGGAAGGACGGTCTCTCCATCTTTGACGATCTTCAATGACATTGCTGTCAGAGATCACTATCTAAAGCTATCCTCAAAGACTCCTTTTCCTCGACGGCTGGTGGATGCCAATGACTTCATCACTATTGTTGATCTTGATGAGCTCTTTGAGGTGCAACATATTTCTGAATTCCTTACTCCATCCTTCCGCTCCTACTCCTCCCAAGCCGTGAATGAGTTCTATGCCAATCTAGCCACAAATCCTGACCATGCTCACTCTTTCTCTTCTGTGGTTAGTGGGTTTGGTTTTGACTTTTATGAGGAGGATAGTCTTAATATGTTAAACATTGATGTAGAAGAGTATAAGGGGTTTATTGACCTAACCACTGTAAATCCTCTTTCCAAGCTATCACAAGATGACACCACCATTAGTTTGAGTGATATTAAGAGAACCATTTTTGTACCCAACACATCCTTCCATGAAGAATTGGGTACCTATTATGCAATTAATCTAAAACCCGAAGCTAGGATAGTGAATCTAATTGTTTCAACCAATATTTATCCTAGAGCCAACAAATCAGAGGTACCAACATTTAGAATGTATCTCATTTTTGCCATTCTCAAAAGCATTCCCATAAACTTCGTCTGCCTTATGCTCAAAAACATGGTCAAATTTACAGGCAATCCTCCATATGCTGACTTTGTTTGCGAATTACCCAACATTGCCTTAAGAAAAGCCATGAGGACTTAGGATTTAACAGTGATAGGAAACCTCAAAAAATTACCAGAAATATAGTTGAGAAAATGGGCTTGACTTTGGACATAAAAGGGCTAGGAATGAAGGGGAGCCATCCACCAAAGATATTCCTCCACCTCCTACTACTCCTAGCCAATCGATTGATAACTTATCCCATAACATTACCTAATTAACTGGGGCTACCTATCACTTAGGAAGAAAAATGGACTATAATCATCATGCCATGACCTACATAAACCAAATAATGCAATCCCTCACTCCAAATGACCCAGACAACTATCCTTATTCACGCTATCCTGGTCCTCTCTATCCTTATAATCCATCTCACAACTACACTCAATGTCCACCTCCACCATCACTTAACCTCTCCCACACCCAATTCTCACCAATGCAACTTCAAGATATTTTTACCCACTTCCATTTTGATCACATACGCACCTTCTTGGAAGCTTACGCCCTCACCAAGACAGGTGCCCTAGACTGGCAGTCAATGGTGAAGTACTATGGTGTTGCTCCTTTCCTTGGAAAGGATCCTGAGGTTGATGTCATTCTGAGATCTTTTTAGTGAGGTGTTATCATGTAGTGAGATGCTTGTAATCACTTTGTAATGGACTATCTTTCTACTATGCACTTGAACTTGTTGTCATTATTATCATAATAATAAAAAGTGGTTACTTTGTGGCTTGAATTGGACATCTCTTACCTTTGTTTTTCAAATTTGAGTATCATATTGAGGGGGGGCATCATATTTAGAGGGAGTACTAATTATAATGCTTGGTTATCTTTTTGAAATGACAAAAGGGGAGAAGTAATATAAATAAAAAAAATTTATATAACTTCAAATTAAATGAGTTTCATAATCTCTTGGCTTCACATAAAATGTTGTTGTATTCTTAAAGAGTTGGATACTATGTTCCACATCTCTTTGGGAATAACTAGCACACACTCCATAAAGAAATAAGAGAATGTCTACATAAGGTAAAACTCAGGTATGAAACTCATGCTATTTAAATTCCCTTTATTTATATTTTAGAAATGTTTGTCATCTTCAAAAAGGGGGAGATTGTTGGCTAAATTGGACATTATTAAACCCTTTGTTTTGATGATGGCAAACATTTCATTCTTGTGGATCTAACTTGTTATTTGAGTGTTTTAGGGATAAAAAAATAAAGAAGTGGATAGTTGAAGATCAATACAAATTTTAAGATCAAATTGCTTAGATTACTTTTATTTTCATGATTGTACTCAATGTAAAAACTTGTACAAGAATATAATGTACAAGTACATAGATATAATATAAATCAAGCGTTAGATCTTCCCTATGCACTCAAAACACCTAGATAGACCCTTCCCTAAGATAGAATCACAATTACATATTGATACACAAACTTAGTAAATGATTTAAGATGTTGAAACAGGGACTTTCTTAGTTGAAAAACTTCTCGACCGAGACACCCTCGCTTGACCAAATTATCGACTGAGAATAGTCCTTCCAGAAGATTCCATAGATGTTAGACTAAGTTGGAAAAGTGGTTGTAAGTTGGAAATGAACGTTGCAATAAACCTTCTCTTGGTCAATGAAGTGCTCGACTGAGACACACTTGGTCGACAAATTCCTCGAAAGAGACAGAATCTGGAACTGCACTTTTCAGCACTAAACAACTAGTCATTGCAAAGAAATTTATGGAAACCTAACGGCTAGTTGAGCACTAAGAACACCCTAGAAAGTGTCTAGAACGTCCCTATACCTTTGTAAGCCATTCCTATAAATAGGACATGCCTTAGGACACCCAAATCACTTGACCATACATAATTGCAACTTGAGAATCATCCTTTGTGAGCAACAAACAGAGTTTCACTTGCAATTTAGTTTCCTTGAGCTCTTCATTAGTTTCCTATAGCTTAGTATCTCCTAGACACCACACTACCATGTTCATCTACAGTGGATAGGAGATCAATACGCTTGATATAGGATCAAAGCACTATACTCATTGGTAACATTGTTTCTTTCTTCCAATCTTGTTCCTTTTTATTATATTTTATTGTCCTTGACTACTCCTAGGTTGGAGGTTGTTGAAAGGAGGTCCGTGTAGCTACTTCAAGTGGTGAAGGCTGCTCGCAGAGACTTGGAGTTACTTTAGAAGGCTGCCTCAAGGATTGAAGCTACTTTAAGTGAAGGCTACTTCAAAAGTGAGCTTGGAGTTACTTCAGAAGGCTGCTTCTAGGAGGATTGAGGGTACTTCAGGTGAAGGCTACTTCAAGGGTGTAGGAAAGCAATTGTATTTTGTGTAACATCCTCAATAGGTTATAAAATAAGTTTCTTTCAAAATCTCGGTTGGAAACAATCAGGTAGTGGACTGGCTACCTTAGATTTCTAAGGTAGGAACCACTCTACATCCTTGTATCTTCCTTGTTTCCTTCTACTTCTTGTTCAAGTGTTTAATTGTTTTTAATTATCTTTAAAAACTCCAAAAATCTCTATTCACCCCCCTCTAGATCTTTCAGATTCATGATAATAACGCCAACCTTTTTGTAAATAATAATTCTTATCAACAAAATCTTTAATGTTCTTGAAGTCTCCTATACTGACTAAGATGGATAATAAATTCCCTCTCTTATGTTTTCTTTGGTGAAAACATATTTCAAATTTATTGACTAGTTTAAGGCATAATGCATATTACTAATCGTTTCAGCTTAAATGTGTTGCACTTTCCACGTTTTCCAAAAATGCAAAATTATTAATTTATATGACAACTACCTTGATAGAAATAGACATAGATAAATAACGTCAACTAATATGTAAAATTGTTGTGGTTCTTGCAAGCCAAAAATTATATTTTAAGCATGTGCAAATTAAAATGGTATGACACTTTTGATAAGACATTGATACTAAAAGAAAGTGCTTGGTTTCTACTACTAAAGGTTCTTTGACGCTTGGCAAGAAAAATATTTTGGACTAAATAATAGAAGTTTCGTACATGATTTTTATTTCTTCTTACTTTTATTTTTATGGAATTTGTTGAAAATATTTTGTATAACTTGTTACATTCTTACATTGATATACATGTACTTGACTATATTCCTTAACATGATTTTATGAAAATTACATTAGTCATGAAACATGTGTTGCTCAATATTATGCACTCTCATACCAATAAAAGAAGGTAAAAATATTTTTTTTGAGTATCATAACTTCTCTATGCATAAGGAGTAAAAAGATCATGAGCCTTATATTCAAATCATTTTGATATATGCCATCACATTCATGCTTATTTGGTATTATCATGAAATGTTTTAATACATTACTTTTTATAGTGCCCATACTTCTTGTGGCTACATTTGACATTTTTGTAAGGAGTTTTATAACAAAGGCTCTTTGTGAGAATATCATTCGAATAACATTTGGACCGATTAGGGACTCAATCAAAATATTTCTCACCTTAAATGTTATTAGCAACATAGATTTTTTCTAAAACTTGCTTTTCAAATTCACATTTTACTTGATATCTTTGTTTCTACATATGACATGATTGTTTTATCATGAAGTTTGGGATCTTATATGGATATCTTTTTAGTAAAAACTTTTCTTATGTTTGAGCTCATTTTTTTTCTTGTTATGAGATTAAAGGAGAGCTCAAAATCTATTGATATAAGTTACATATCTTTTTACCTTACACTTAATGGCTTCTCTATATCAATATGGGCTTAACATCCCTTATATTTGGTCTAGAGATATTTTTGACCTCATTTATATGCTTTATTGGTTCTCTATGTCAATATGGGCTTAATATCCCTTATTTTTGGTCCAGAGATATTTTAGTTGACCTCATTCTGAGCTCGAAGGATTCTCTAATCATTTTCCGGCTTAACATCCTTTGAAAATGGTTGAAAAATTAGTTTTTGTTTGTATACTTTTTGTTTTTCATGGCATCTCTTTATCATAGTGGACTTAACATTCCTTACCATTTATCTAGAGTATCTTTATGATATTATTTCTTTATAGGGTCTTTTAATCATGAGGGATTTAACTTTCCTCTCATTGGTAATTAATCAATATTTTCGATCGTTCCTTGATCATATATGGTTTTTTGACTATGCCTTACTATGCCTTAATGTCTATCTTTTTGGATTTTTCCTTTAAATTGGTATTCTCTTTAAATTGATACATCGGGCATAAAATTTTCCTCTCCAAAATAACTAACTTGTTGAGGGGGGGTGTCTCCTTGAGAGGGAGCACTGGTAAGTGTTGATCTTTTTATTTTGACAAAAAGGGGGATAATAACCCATGAGATAAATTGGATATCAAAGGTATGAACTTCTACATTTTCTGCTTTCAATTTATGTTATGGAAATATTTGTCTTCATCAAAAAGGGGGATATTATTGGCTTTTTGGATATGGCACACTCATATTTTGATGATACAAATAGTTCCCATAATATATTACTAACATGTGTATTAAGTATTTCAGGTGATCAAGGAACATAATCAAGATCCAACTAGAAAAACATTGCAAATACATAAGTTTGGATACATGCAAATCAAGTTGTACAATGAATATATTTGTACTTATATGTTTTCATACAACTTGATAGATAAAATATAAGGACAAGTGATGATCTTCCAAAACCTACCCAAAACCCTATTCCATATTCATTTGAAGCCTTTAGGGTTGTTAGGTTTGATTAGAAATATCATTATATAAGTTTTTCCTATTATTTTTTCTTTAAAATTGAGCTATGTGTCACTCTCGGTCAAAATTTTTCTCAACTGAGATATAGTCCTTGCACATTTGACTGGAGAGCTCGATCGACATATAGCTATTGGAGAAAATGTCAAACCAGAGAAAATCTTAGTTGATAATATTGTGGACCAAGATGGTTTCCGATCAACAATATTGTGGACCGAGAATGTTCCAGGATGAAATTCAACAAATGGTCAAACTAGCCGTTGTAATTCAATTTACTTAATCCTAACAGCTAGCTTTCATCCTAGAATGCTCTATACACTACCCATAGTTTCTCTAACCATGTGTAAACATTTCTGATAAATAGGAGTGGTCCTAGGACACCAAATCATCAAGTTTTGCATACAACAATTGAGATCATATACTCAAACTTGCATACTAGTACTTGCTATCATTCTAAAGAGTTTAGGCATATACATTGAGTTGCCATCATTCTAGCCTAAGAAAAATAGTAGAATCCTTCTCCACCAAATATCAACCTTGCCTAAACCTTTTTGTGGAGTGGATCATCATCACTTGTCCCTAAGAGCTTGATTGTATATCTTCTGAAAGAGTATTGTAATCTTCTTCTTCCATTCTTATTTCTGTTACTTGTGATTGTGGTTGGTCTACTTTTGCAAGTGGTGATTCTCTGTCTCGGCCCTTTTTGCATCCATAAAAGAACATGTGTGGTGCTTCTCTTCATTGGCCCTCAGTGACTCCTTAAAAGAAGAGGTACGGTGGTGCTTTTCCTCATCCATCGGTGCATATGTAAAAGAAGAGGTTTGGTGGTGCTCTTCCGTGGCCGGTAAAGAAGAGGGATTTCTTTGCAGAAATCATCTTGTAATTTGTCCTCACTGAAAAATTAATAAAAGTGTTTGTTGCAAATCCTAGTTGGCAACAACTAGGTAGTGGACTGACGTCATAGAGGGAACCACTCTAAATCTTGTCTCTCTCTTTTGGTTGCCTATTTTATTTCTATTGCACTTTAAATCACTTTAAATATTTTATAAACTCTATTCACCCCCCTTTAGATTTTTCAATTCCAACATAGTATACTAGACATTCAGTAGACTGCGATTGTACATCATGAAACTCCTCTTCTTCAATAATTTTAGCCAACTATTTAGTCTAGACACAAGTCATATAAGGTGATTCTTTCATTTTTCTACTAAAACTGCAAACTTGCCTTCCCATCATACCTGAAGTGATTCAAGTCAAGGGTAGGATTCACTTACATACTCATTAGATAATATAGGTATGATGTTAGAGCAGTATACAATTACTTCATCCCCAATTGGATCCACAAAAATGTGTTGTGTTTGGAGATCAGAGCTTGAAGGAGAAGGTATGGTTTTTATACAATTACTTCATCCCCAGTTGGATCCACAAAAGTGTTTTGTGTTTGGAGATCAGAGCTTAAAGGAGAAGGTATGGTTTTTCTTGTGGATTCATGTACTAACGTATAGACGAATAAGTCTTTCTCGCCCCTTGCTTCATGATATTCATAAGAGAGAATTTGATTGTCTTCACTGGAAATAGAGGCACTTTCATTTCATGTCGGTGTTTTTTGAGAGGGTTGTTTTCTTTTCATTATCCATACTTTCGTAGATATAGGAGGTTGTTGTTTTTTGACTTGGAATGTCAATGGTTAAGTATCCTCATCCATGTCCTCCTGAAATCCCAGATTGCCAAAATTGTTAGAATAATTAGAAGCCATATGTTGGACTTTTAAAGTAGAGATAGGTGGTGGTATCCGGGGCTGTTGTCTGGAGTAAATACTCTTCCCATAATAGACTTGCCATTGTTTATCATGTTCATTCCATGCCACACCTGCTTCATCTTGTTGTGCATTAGAAGAAGAGGTGTCCTTTTTTATTGGTTTAGATGGAGCTTTTATAGGTACATGCCCCATGATGCCACACTGGGAACAAATTGATGGGATGGATTCATATTCGACTTTGTAGATCATAACATTGATGATAACTGATGTTTTAACTTGTTCATTTGTATCAACTTCTATATCCAAATGGGAAAATTTACTTCTAGTACACATCATAGTATGGTCATACACCTTGAACAATTTTCCTAAGATTTGACCAATCCTCTCAAAGATGACAGGGTTATAAAGAAGCAATGGCAAATCAATAACTCTGGCCGAAGTGATTACCTTTGGTGGCAAATTATTACTAGGAACAAAATCATCAGTCTATCTTGAGACAATAAGTAGACATATAAAAATTGCCCATGGTCCTTTAGTAAAAGAACAAGAGAAATATTTCTCACATGTGAATTGAACAACAAAGTAATTCATGCTGAGTTCAAACATGCGCCATATAGTAATGGGTTTCCAAATAAGTTTAATCATGTCACAGAGGGAGAAATATCTGATGTTCTCTCTGAGAAGTTATACATCAACCTTCATTGCCCAAGGTTTGTGAAGTATAGTATATGCCTTTAGTGAGATATATAATTTAAGAAATCGATGGTCTCTCACTACTAATTACATCTTCAAGGTTAACTGATTCAAGGGGTACATCGTCCAAGAAATAGTTAGTATGAGAATGATAGATAGCCTGAAATTGTATCTGTGAATGACTTAATGAATATATTAACAACTGGTGTCATTTCCAATGATGAATATGAAAGATCAGGAATCCTTCAAAATTTTGCATTAGTAATTAAGTTAGAAGAAGAATTTAGTATACACGCTTCCACTTCCACAGGCGGTGACTGGGGATCCCATAGTCCTTTGTAGTAGAGATGGAAACCCACTTTATGCAACAGCGAGAGATTATTTTTTCCACTTGCATATTCGTCTAAGATGGTTGATCAGGAAAAGAAGAAACAGTTTGATCCACCATGTCATTATTCACCAAAATAGGAGACCCTATTGTTGGAATATCATTAGAAGAAATATTTGATGATAAAATTGTCATCCCCTACATAGACACCGCCTCTATGGCCATGGCTGCCCACCTTTCTCTAGTCGTAACTGCTATGGTCACACATTTTTGTTGTAGAAAGTTGCAGAGCTTATTCCTGAGAAGACTCCATCGAGTTCTAGCATATCCAGAAGTTGATTGTTGATTATGCTAAAAGAAGGAATTAAATGTGCAAGGAAACAATATTTCCACTAAGAACAATTTAAGGAAAGGATTAGACTAAGAACAAGTAAAAAGAATTTATTCTAAGAAAAATATTATTTATAGGATGTAAAGAAAGAGATTGAAAAGGGTGATTGAAGAAATTGAGTTAAATTTATGGAAAAGGATATCGAGGCTATGGGTTTTACCATCACTGACAATGTGAAACACGATCGATGGAATACATATGATAAAACAAGATAGAAGTGAGCATGTAAAAACATTTGTGAACAAATCTACAAAAGATGAACTCCATATGGACCCATTGGTTCAGGGGTCCATAGTTCCTTGTCTGAACATCCCAATAAGGATCTTTCTGAGGTAACATCGAGATCCTTATGAAACTAGTTAGATTGTTCTATGTCTTGGGATCCACAATCACATCCTCCAAGACTAACGTATGGTAAAAATGAGAGATCAAGTTGTTAAAACTGGTGACTATACAAGACAAAAACCATCTATATAATAGAATCATATAGGGAAATTGATTTATGTAACACTGTGGTCGGTGGGTTACTCCCCATGCCTTGATATGAGGAAATACTCGCTAGACATAACTAGAGAAGGAGAAGCAAGGGAAAGAAGGGAGGAAGCCATATACCAGAAAAAGAAGAATCTCAAGGAGATCTAGCTAGTGACAATGAAATGACTTTC
The DNA here is from genome assembly GCA_963693085.1 of Alisma plantago-aquatica. Lineage (NCBI taxonomy): Eukaryota > Viridiplantae > Streptophyta > Magnoliopsida > Alismatales > Alismataceae > Alisma > Alisma plantago-aquatica. The sequence goes on along the minus strand of OY856413.1, from coordinate 144,607,014 downwards.
TCCTTAATATCCCCCCTCTAAGGAAAGAATAAGAAAAGAAGAACCGGATCCAGAAATCCAGAGATGAAGAACTAATTTTTATTCCAAAAGTAAAGAGTATACAACTAAGAAGTGAAATAACAATACTTAAACAGAATTACAAGTACAAAAGATTGGATCTCTTTCTTTGTGGAGTCCCCCCTACTTTAATATGGGAAGGAGGGGTGGAAACCCTAAAGAGGGGAGAGAAAAAGAGGACTGGAAGCTGTTGAAATCTGTTGTTTGCATGCCATGAGCAGACCATCTTGCAAGCCGAACCGGTTTGTGGGCTAGTGACGTGTCATGGTCGTTTCAGCAGCATGTCCAACCCTAACCAAAGGGCGGTGGCGCCTTTGGATGTGTAGTCTTGGTCAGGAATTAACCCTTGAGCCAACCGTCTAATAGTGTTGAATGGTCTGTTGGCTCCGTTGTGCGCGCCCGCCTATTGAGAAACCTTAATATTAATTGGTGATACCTTAATTAAGTGTGGTCTAGTAATGGAGTACTTGAGATGGTCATATAGGATGCACAAGTCGATCATGTGGTGCTTCTTAGACCAGTGCTTGAGTAAGTGAAATGCTCATTTGAGTTCTAGCATCAGAGTGGAACTGAGGACAAGGACAATCTTCTGGCTCTAAGATGTGGACGAATTGATCATTTGGCACATTGGATGGTCAGGAATTTATCATTGAAGGTAAAACCTACTAAATGTGAAGGAAAAAGATAAATATTTACACATTTAATCAAAAAGTGGGTAAAATACAATTTGTCCTAAAAAAATAATAAAAAGGGATAGGTTCTAATAAAAAAGACTGTAAAAGCTATGTAAAAAGAGAGATGAATATACATTTATCATCTACCCTTTCCATCAATCGATAGTGGAAACCCATACAACTCCTCTTAGTGAATTGATCAACATGTATGTTCATTACCCTTACTCAAAGAATATATCATAGCATCTTATATTACCATGAACCCAATTGCAGTTTGATAAAGATATGTGAATAAATGAGAAGAGGAGTATAAGAATGGAGCCTTCTTTTAGGAAGAAAGATCCCTTCATGTGAATAACTTCATTTAAGGTTTCCCTCTACAAACAATCCCCAAAAATTGTATTAGTGACTCGTTATAAACCCTTATACCTAGATTATATTATGTACTAACATATGCATACTGATATATACATATATATATACATATATATATATATATGAAACATCGCCTACAAGGAGCGTCTCAACTAGTCAAGAAAAATGTCTCCTAATAAAGGGACCCGAGTTTGAATCCCAATTGCCACCTTGATTTACCACCCTCCCAAGAGTTTGGCGACCACCACATGCGTGGGAGAGGAGGGGAGGGAATCATTCTCTCTTAATCCCATATATATGACACCTGACCCTCCATTAATCCCAAGTTATGCCCATCAAATTCCATAATTTAACCCTAAACATATGTGGGTCAAATTAAAACTAACATCTCATATTTCTTTTTGATCATTCACAAATTTTACTATTTTTTTCATTACATATAAACTTCTTGATTGTTTCACCTATATTACATCATTAAAGATTTATACATATCACCTATGATTATAAGATTATCATAAAGAAATATGAAGTCTTTTAACAGTAGTTTCATGAAATAAATACTCCCAGTAACTAAAGGATTCATAACTAACAAAGTGACTATAAACCAATGATGATTCTATCACAAGAGTCTATTTCTTGAACATTCGACATGGAATCCAGTATTGAAATAGAAAAGCTAAGTCCATGGATTGAATAAGATTGGTACCCCCAGGAGATAGATAAATATGGGTCACAAATGTAAATTGGAAGTACAAAGTTTGATACTTGCAAATAATTGATAGTTCTGCAATATATGTTGTTACACTTATATGCAACAAGTTTTGCTTCACCCATGTATACACTAGTACATAAATGGCTTATAACGTCACATTTAGAGGCGTCGGTTGTATCCATGAAACCGACACCTAAACCCTACAATGTCGGTTAAATACACAAACCAACATCTATCTGTGAACAGCATCCAGACAAGGGTATCACTTTTTATTTAGCGTCGGTTCCTCAATAAGCAACCGATGCCTAAAATTGACCGCCAAATCCAAATTTTCCAGTTTAAAAAATTACCTCCAAAATTTAACATACGGTGTCAGTTGTTAAAAAATCAACCAATGACTAAAGGTTTTTCACAAGATAGAAATTTGGCCCACTTTTATCGTCAGTTATCTTGCAATAAGAGACGTCGATGTGTTTTCGCGTGCTATCCCCACAAAAATTTTCACCCCCCTTTGGCGTCGGTTTTTCTACGGTACCCGACGACTATGTTCATAATTCGAGAACATTTTTTTGTCGGCACATGTAGATAGACGTTGGTTTTTCTAGTTGGAACCGACGACTATCATTGGACATAGGTGTCAGTTTTTGTGTGATAACTGATGCCTAAAGTTTTCAGTGTCAGTTGTTTTGAATAACCGACGCCTATTGTTAACTTAATAGCACCCATGCGAGCCAGACTCTTCCCCTTTCTTTATTTCATTCCAGATTTCAATTGTTCCACATCCTCTAGTGATTCCATCCACCGCTGCTCTGCCGCCGCTGCTCCGTCACTACTGGTCGTCGCTGCTCTGCCGCCGCTGCTCCATCGCTCGTCTACTGCCGCCCTCCACTATTCTCCTACTGCCGCCAGCCGCTTCTATCCTTTTCTTCTCCACCACCAACCTAAGCAAGTAAGCTATACCCCTCCTTTTCTAAGCTTAACCCCTCCTTATCCGCTTGTATACCCCTCCTCTACCACCGACCTGAGTGGTACGGGCACTCGCCCTCGCCCAGGAGTTCACCTAGGGTCCCAAACCCAGGCGCCCAGCCTAGTTAGGCCTTTGGGTGGCTTGGGCGGACTGGGTGGATGCTTGGGCGGTGCCAAGGCATGCCTAGGCTGCTGCTGGGCATTTTTTATTAATAATTAAGTTATTTACTTATTTTTGTTTATTTATGTACTGATTTTGTTATTATTTAATCGTCTACTTATTTAACTTTATTTATCAACTGATTTAACTTTATTTATCAATTGATCTGTATTTATTCATCTACTGTTTGTATTTGTTTATGTACTGATTCAGGAATTAATTGATCATCTACTGATTTATATTAGTTTATCAACAAATTTGTATTTATTCATCTACTTATTTGCATTTTTTCTACTATTTTTTCTTTAGTCATCTACTCATTTGAATTTATTTGTGTACTACTTTTGAAATTATATAATCATCTAGTGATGTAACTTTATCATAGGCTCATTATGAACCATTAGATCTAGATCTTCGGGTATCTCTACCATCTTAACTATGAAATTGGTAACTTGTTTCCTTGTTGAGTATATTGAGGATCCTAATCACCCTTGTTTCTTAATGATGAACTCTAATGCACTCACGTGACATGCTTGGAATGTAAATGATGAACTTTGCCCTAGATTGCCAATCATGCTTCTAAAGACATCAATAATCACCCTAACTTGAAGAACTAGGATATGAATGGTGCAACTAGGATTGTAGGTATAAGAATGACAACATACATGTATTTGTTGGCGTAGAAACCCATCCAAAATTTACTCATTAGGAGTAAATCTTGGATAGTCCCCAGTTTGGGACTGTTCTTGAACACCTAATCTCACTTAGGATGTAAATGTATAATGTGTATTTGGTTTTCAAGAAAATTTTGATAGCATTTCCCCATTTGTTCTCATAGTACATATGTACTTGGAGAACAGTGGGGAAATGCTGTCAAAATTTTCTTGAAAACCCAATACACATTATACACTTACTAGTGAGATAAGGTGTTCAAGAATGGGATAGGTGGTACACATTTATTATATGTAAGACCTTAAACCCTAAAGTTTTAACCATAAACCCTAATCTTTTAACCCTAGACCCTAATCTTATACTAATATATACTTGTTTTCTCTTTGATCATAGAATGGATAGATCATGGATGTCTATTCCAAATCGCTATACCCCAGAGTTTATTTATGGTCTTGATCAATTTATTAGATTTGCCGAGGAACATTGGAAACAACCTAGAGATAGGTTTTACTGTCCATATAGGCATTGTGGTAACAACTTGAAAGTCAACACTGGTGATGAAATCAAAAGTCATGTCATGTGCAATGGGATTGTACAAGGCTATACAGACTGGAACTGGCATGGAGAGATTTCAAACCTAAAATCAGTGGATGTCAATAGCAATGCTTGTGTGGAAGAAGAAATTGCCTCTGATGATGTAGATGTTAATGAACCAGTTCCAGTAGACATCGTTGATGTGATGCTGGATAGTTGTAGGGTAGAGCACACCAATCCACCTCCCATGTTTAGAAACATTGTGCATGATGTTGAGATACCGTTATACATAGGTTGTAAGTTTACAAAGCTTAGAACTGTGTTGAGATTGTATAAACTGAAAGCTAACAAAAGATGGAGCGACAAAAGCTTCACGTCATTGTTGTCTTTGTTGAAAGAAATTCTTCCTGAAAGAAACGAGCTTCCAATCTCAACATACCGGTTAAAGAAATTGTTGTGCCCAATGGGAATGGAGGCCAATAAGATACACACATGTCCGAATGATTGTGTATTATTTCAAAAAGACTATGTGGATTTGAAATATTGTCCCAAATGTGGTGCGTCAAGGTATAAATTGATGACTTTGGGGGAGTCCAAAACTGGTTCTCCTGCCAAGGTGATGTGGTATCTACCTATAATACCACAGTTTCAATGCTTGTTTGCCAATCTGATAGATGCGAGGAATTTGAGGTGGCATGCAGATGTTAAGAAAAATAATGATGGGATCCTACAAAATGCATCTGATTCCCCACAGTGGAAGAAGATTGATTTATTGTACCCTAAATTCGGTGAAGAAGTCAGGAATCTAAGACTTGGGCTTTCTACAGATGGGATGAATCTGTATCGGATATTGATCAGCGAACATAGCACTTGGCCAATTATGCTTGTTATATACAATCTACCTCCCTGGTTATGTATGAAAAATAAGTATGCGATGTTGTCATTGTTGATATCAGGCCCTAAACAACCTGGAAAGGATATCGATGTTTATCTTGAACCTCTGATTGATGACTTGAAGAAACTCTAGGGTGAAGGTGTGATGACCTATGATGCTTCACGAAGAGAGACATTTCATTTGCACGCTATGTTATTTTGCACTGTGAATGACTTTCCATCATATGGGAATTTGTTTGGATATAGTGTCAAAGGATATAAAGTGTGTCCTATATGTGAAGAAAACACTGATTCAATATGACTAAAACATGGCGGCAAGACTGTATATCTTGTTCATCAAAGGTTTCTTCCAAAAATCCATCTGTATCGTAGGTTGCACAAAGCATTCAATGGACGGAATGAGGAACGGAGTGCACCTAAACCTATAACAGGGGAGGATGTTTATGAAAGAGTAAAAGACGTTGCCAATGAATTTGGTAAGAGATCACAATGTACAATGGCCACACTGAGTGACAAATCTTTATTCAAGAAGAAGTCAATATTTTGGGATCTTCCTTATTGTAGTTCTTTGGCAGTCAGGCATTGTATCGATGTCATGCATGTTGAGAAAAATGTCTATGATAGCGTCATCGGTACTTTGTTGAATATACCAGGTAAGACTAAATATGGGATAAAATCCAGAATGGACCTACATGAAATGGGAATAAGGACAAAATTAACAGAAGTAGTTAGTAGCGATCGGAGAACATACTTACCTCCTGCTTGTTACACGTTGTCGAGAAAGGAGAAGAAAACTTTTTGTGAATGCTTGGTAAATGTTAAGGTGCCATAGGGTTACTCATCCAACATCCATACATTGGTATGAATGAAAGATCTGAAGTCGACAGGTCTTAAATCTCATGATTGTCACACTCTAATGCAACAAATATTGCCTGTGGCAATTCGATCTATATTGCCGGAGCATGTAAGGTTTGCAATCACCAGACTTTGTTTCTTTTTCAATAGTGTGTGCATCAAAGTTATTGACCCTGATACTCTCGATAAATTGCAAAGAGAAGTGGTTGTTACCCTATGTCAGCTTGAGATGTATTTTCCTTCTTCGTTCTTTGATATCATGGTACATCTTGTTGTCTACTTGACTAGGGAAGTGAAAATGTTAGGACCAATTTTCTTGTATTGGATGTATCCCTTTGAATGATACATGAGCCTTTTAAAAGGTGATATTCGAAACTGTTATCGGACTAAAGGGAGTATTATTGAGGGTTATGTGGTGAGATAGGTTACAAATTTTTGCAATAATTTTCTGAGTGGTAATGACACTCTTATTAATGACAAGAATATTGAGGAGCATTTTGGCAAAGGAATTTTGGGATCACAGATGAAAGTAATCAGTTGTGAGAAGTTGGAACAAGGTGACTTGTATATTTTACACAACATCGACGAAGTGAGTGTTTATATCGAGGAACATACCAATTTCATCAAGAGACAATATCCTCGAGCCAATTCAATGTGGCTTGCTAGAGAGCATAACAAGACATTTATTAAGTGATTTCAAGATAAAGTCTTACATCAACTATCTCAAACACCAGATAATCTTACTGAAACTATCAAATGCCTCGCCTTTAAACCAAAATTGAATGTTATGTCTTTTTTTTTGGAAAAGGTAAAATATTACTAAACCAAAACCAAGTATAGGGGACACAACAAAACCCTGTATACTATATAGACTTTACAAGAGACCCCACATTCTAAGAGCCATGGTATCCAACCCAACCATGCTCTTCGGGTTAGCTTTGAAGAACCCCAACATTTTGTTACTAATTACATCAAAGATGGTAGTATTATCTCTAGGTCTCTTACCATGAAGTCTACTATTACTTTCTCACCATATATGGAAAAAGAGAGACGTTACAAAAATCCCTCCCATAAATCTATCTTTAGACTTGGAATTTGTTATATCCATCATCCACTGTAAAGCATCATCCATTCCCAGAGGGGTGAGCCCACCCCAATCGCATTTAAGGCAACCACGTCTCCATATGTAGGCTGAGAACTTGCACTCAAAAAAAATGTGGTCATGAGATTCCGGCACTTTATTACAGAGAAGACAGATCGGATCACAAAATAGCCCCCATTTGATAATTCTATCTCTGGTAGGCAATCTTCTCATAATAGCCCTATACGCTCCAAAGCTCCATTTCAGACATCTGGGTTTGGACCAAAAGATATCATACCAACTGACCTGAGGCATTTGCTTCTTCATATTCCAAGGTTTGCTATCGTCATCCTACTGCTCCTGCATTTTATAAAAAGGGCCCAGATCATGGAAGACCTTTCTCATCCTCATCCAGATTGTCGACTCCCCTTGCTTCATCTCCCCTCCCATCTCTCCATACCTCTCTTTCATCTAGCCAGTCCACGGAGACTCTGGAATGCTCAAGAGACGGTCCACTCTCTTGGCAGTAGCCCCCCACGCCACATCATGGGGACAAACAAGACCCAACCCACCCACATATAAAGGTTGAGCCACCGTTTTCCAGCTAATAGCATTCACACCTCCACCCCAAAGAAAACCCGCTATGATGCTTCTGAACTTATCCAGAATGAAAGTCGGCAACTCAGTCTATCTGCACCAGTAGTTAATTTTAGCATTTAATACAGCTTTAATGAGAATTGTACGCCCAGCCATCGAGATATTGAGTCCACACCATTTGTCCACAATACTTCTCAGATCATCCACACATTGAAAGAAGTCCACACCTCTTCCTCTCCCCCCAAACAGAGGAACCCCAAGGTATTTGGTAGGAAACCGTCCCACCGGAATCCCAATTGCCTCCTTCAGCCTCCCTCTTCTACTATCACAAGATCTGGACAAGAACACATTGGATTTCATCTCGTTCATATACAGGTTGGAGAGCTTCCCAAAATCCTTCATAAGCTTCTTCACATTCCTAAGGTATTTGTAGTGCCCAGCGATGAAGAACAGGACATCATCAGTGAATATCATATGAGTCTTGACTTTAACCCCTCTAACTTTGAAGGCTTTAATACGCCCCTCCATCTCAGCTATTTCATTCATGTGTGTAAGATTCTCCATAACTATAGTGAACAGTAAAGGAGAGATTGGGTCTCCCTATCGTAAACCATTTGAAGCTTTAAACAAACCATAAGGCACTCCATTGATCAAAATAGAAAAAGATGTTGTTTGCACACATTGTTTGATCACATCAATCCATCTCTCAGAAAACCCCAAAGCCTCCAAAGAACTCCATAAAGCTTCCCATCTCACACGGTCATAAGCTTTAGAAATGTTATGTCTTATGAAGGGTTTGACATAAATGGATTCTCATATTACACAAAGCATCAAGATGATAATAGTGTCATCCAAAATAGTGGGGTCACCCTTCAAGCATCTTCATTGTTTTTTGCAAGTGCAAAGGATAAGAGTCCGCGTGAAGCTAACATGTCATATTACAATGTCATTGAAGACATATGGGAGTTTGTCTACGTAGATTTCAGAATTCCTCTCTTTAAATGTAATTGGGTTGATAACACCAAAGGAGTTGTAGTGGATGAATTGGGTTTCACATTAGTGAACTTTAAAAAGATTGGGGAGAAGGGTGAACCATTCATATTGGCATCATAGGTAAAACAAGTATTTTATATCGATGATCCTACAAATGATAAATGGTCGGTTGTTCTTCATGGTAAAAGATAGTTCATTGAAGATCCTATAGATGAAGAATTGTACTATGATAAGTATGATGACTCTAGTCCATTCTCAGTTGGGTTGCCAACACCATCAAATATTGGAGCTAATGATGACTTGTATGTGCACGAAAATCAAAATGAAGGATTGTTAATTGATAAAAGATCACAATTTTAGAGGCATGCATGTTTATATTTTTTATTTGTTTTATTTTTATGAATGTAAACTTTACAATGTGAACTTTACAATATGAATGTGAACTTTACAATGTGAATTACTTTACAATGTGAATGTGAACTTTACAATGTGAATTATTTTACAATGTGAACTTTACAATGTGAATTACTTTACAATGTGAACTTTACAATGTGAATGTGAACTTTTAGATGGTTGAGCATTCTCCTAATGACCGTGCTGATGATTACCATGAGGGTGAGGATGTCAATGCACCGCTTCATAATGTAAGTTTTAAAAATATATCCCCGAGGTTTCTATCTATATGTGCATTTATAGTTATATCATGTAAGTGTGTTTTTTTTGTAAACTTTTAGGTTGGTGATGTACCCCCTGAAGAAATTGGGGCACTTGATGAGCAGAAAAAAAATTGAGAAAGTGAGGGGCATCACAATGATGAACAAGTTACTACAGCAAAGGGGCAATGGACCCAAACTGGCTGTGGATTTCGATCATGCAGGAAATCAAGTTGTAGTGAACCACAACTCATATATTTCATATCTTGGGGTTCTTACTCGCAACCATTGTAGTCCTATTTTTTAATCCTGGCATAAAGTTCCTAAGGGGAAGAAAGACTTAGTATGGAAGGAACTATGCATGAGTTATTATTATTTGCAATTCTATTTTTGTAGATTACTAATTTTTAGGATACTAGTTAATAGCAATTCTATTTTGCAGAGTATATATGATCTAGATGAAAAGTTTCATCGTAAATGCATGATGAAACACTGTGGAAGGGTCCTAAGGAACTATACGGCAAATCTCACCTAAGATTACATACACGATGCTGAGAACATGTTATTGATTGATTTCCAATTCTAGACATTGATCACTTTTTGACTAACTCTGCAGTAATTTTTTTTTTGTATTCTCTTTAAAAAATAAATTTAGGAAGAAGGCATCCACAGAGAAATGGAACTACTTGGACACCAAAGACTGGGAGGAGTTTGTTACCCAAAGAAAAATAGATGAATTCAAGGTATTAAGTGCCACTCCCAATTTAATTAATATACGTTCTTATGTATTCACCTATTCAAGATTAACCTTTAGTGTTACTAACCAAATCAATGTGCTTACTAACAAGGCTATCAGCAATGCTCAAAGAGAAAGGTGTGCAGTGAATGTGCATGACAACACAATGGGTCCAAGAGGATATGCAAGCATTTGCCAAAGACTACAGGCTGAGTCTACTGCTTAGTTTGCTACTACTCAGGAGTCCTCCACTATTGGTCCCGCACTTCTGCCTCGCCATGCTATGTGGATAGCTGGGAGGCAAAACAAGAAGGGAGATATAACGAAGCCCGCAACTGCTGAGGCAGCTGCAAAAATGGTAAAATTCAACTCTTAGAGCAATATATATTGATTATTGTTATGTTTACTTACCAATTTCTATTGACGGCGATTAGCGGGAGCTGCATGAGCATAGGAAGGAAGGCAAGTTCATCCCTGAGGGCACAAGGGATGAATTGACAATTACTCTGGGTAACCCAGAGCATCCTGGACGTGTTAGGGGTGCAGGCACTGGTGTGGGTATCAAAGCGTTCTTTGGGCCATCCCAGCACAAACCAGTCCCAAAAGCGGGACTTTCACAAGTTGAGGTAACCTATTCTTTTTTTAGAATGTTATTACGAAAGAGAATTCAATAATCAGAAGCTAGTGTTTCTTTTATCCATGTATAGGTAGATCAGTTAATTGATAGGAGAGTCGAGGAAGCACTTAATAGGAGAGTCGAGGAAGCACTTGATAAGAGACTCAATGAAGCAATTAGCAAGTGGCAGACGTCTCAGCCTTCCACTCAAACAGTACATGTGGCATGCTGCTCTTCTCCTACTATAGAGGTGGTTGGGAGTAATCCTATAGACCCACCACCTAGGACGTCTGCTGTAAGTATTTTTATGACATATATAGTATCTAGTCTTTTCAAGATGATATGTTTATGTATATATGTATATAACATTCTTTACGTAAATTTGTAGGGGTTGAAGCCATGTCGTCTAAAAAGTCAAGAATATATCGTTGTAGAGGCACATGCTTACCCAGCCCTTCCAGGGGAGATGTTTCATGGGACTCCAGTACCAATTGGTGAGGTTCGTGTTAGCCTGATACATATACTCCCCGATTGGAGGGATCTTCCACTGCCATATGCCCACCCAAATTCTGAAATTCTTGGTGAGGCAGAAGGCAAAGTGATCATGTGGCCCAAAGAGAATGTCGTCTATACTAATATTGTATGGTAAATTTATATTACGTTAATTTGTTAGTGTATATATATGAGTCAATTGATCTAAAATTATATATATATATATGTCAAAAGGAAGACACCCGCTACATCTCAGCCTCCACCTCCACCTCCTAAAGTACCAAGTTGGCTTCCAAGGGACCTACACGCCTCGTTAGGTCCTAATTGTAGGGGTATGGTAGTAGGGATAGGTGAGCATGATTCAAATTGCCCTATAAATGTTACTATTCCAGAGGATGTTGTAGGTCAATCATACAATAACAATCTATTTATACAAGTTTTGCATACATATTAATGCATACGTAATACAAATTTTGCATACGCATTAATGCATACGTATTAATGCAGGTCAATCATACGATAACAAGCTATTTATACAAGATATTTTAGAGTTGTTTCGTTATGATTGGTTGAACACATCTATGATAGAGCTTTGGATATGGTGAGATCTTGTTTATACATCCATATACCTTGTTTTATATACAGTGATCTGGTATCTTATATATTAATGCATATGTAATATATGTTTTGCAGCCACTTACACACGATATGGACAGATTTTGCATTTTCCCATGTGGGATTTTTGGTTCCATCTTTGATTAGTCTTGTAGATACAGACCCTTCTTCATTTACTTCATATTGTTGTGCTGCTTTTGAATATTTTGGTAAATATAAGAAGACGGTGATAATAGCTCCATTCAATGTCAAGTAAGTTTACTTTGCTTATAATTTGGACTTAAGAAAATTACATTTTTATTGTGGATTTTGAGTTATTAATTTTTTACTTTCTTACCTATAGTGGTAGGCATTGGGAGTTACAAGTTATTGTCACCAAGACATTCACTGTCTATTATCTAGATCCTGCGGGGAAGGAATTGAATACATTATATGGACACACAATGAAAAGGCCATTATTCCCTAGAGAAATATTTCATATTTTTATATATGTTAACATTTGTTATTATATTACTATTTAATTATGCAATTTAATGTGTTACATTAAGGTGTAGGGCTTTAAAAGAGTTCAGAAAAGCTGGAGGAAAGGTCCCCAGGACAAAGAATCAACCACTAATTTGGGAGAATGTGAAAGTAATTTCCTGACTCCAATGTGTATATTATTTATGTGAACTGTGCTTATTTGTATTTTTGAATATTTTGTATATTTCAATTTATAGTGTGTTGCACAATACAATGTCTGGGCATGTGCCTACTATGTGATGCAATTTATGGACCTAATCATCAAATATGCCGCAATGGAAATTGATACTATACATAAGGTATTATATATAGTCTCAATAGATAATATGAAATATATCAATCTTATTATATATTATTAATTATATATATACGTCATTATCTTTGCAGGTTTTTAAAACTGACTTCAGTATAGGTGGAAAGTTATTAGATGTACATACCCCCTATACGAGGGAGGAATTAGATGTTGTAAGAGAATAATGGGCAAAAGCCCTACAAGTAGTGGGAATTTTTAAATATAATTGGGGTTCTGATGACAATGATGATGATAATGAATAAAGAATGATATTTCTAAACTTTGTTCTCATAATTATTTTTGTGTGAATGTGAATGAATTTTTCTGAATTGTCATATGTGTGAATGTGAATGACTTTTTCTGATCAATACATGAATGTTTCTACATGTGTCTAAATGTGAAAAGAGATGAAATGAATGGAACTGAATGTGAATGTAAATGACTTTGCAGGTTTCTACATGTATATGATCAATACATGTGTTTGAATGTGAATGACTTTACATGTTTGTGGCTTGTTTTTGGATGATATCAATGGATGTTGTAAACATACAGTTCAGAACTGAACTGCAGGTTCTACATCCTACTGACCAGCCATTCAACATGCCTGCAAACTGATAAGAAAAAAAATTAGAACATAGGCGTCAGTTATTTGTATAAAACCGACACCAAAGACATATGATGTCGGTTATTAGTAAAAAAACTGACATCTGTATGCCCTCGCTGGCTTGGTGGGGGGAAGGGTTATAGTGTCAGTTTTTGTTCAATAACCGACATCTTTAACAATGATATAGTGTCAATTTTATTTACTAATCGACGTTTATAGTTCCCTTATTGGCGCATTTTCGGTGGCGGGAAGGGTTATGCCATCGGTTTTTGTTCAATAACCGACGTCTTTAACAATGATATAGTGTCAATTTTATTTACTAACTGACGCTTATAGTTCCCTTGCTGGCACATTTCTGGTGGTGTAAAGGGTTATAGCATCGGTTTTTATTTATTAGTTGATGTCTTTAACCATGATATAGTGTCAGTTTTCTTTAATAACTAACGCCTATAGTTCCCTTGCTGGCACGTTTTCGATGGCGGGAAGGATTATGTCATCGGTTAGAAACTGACGCTGAAGGTGTCGACTTTTAGCAGTGCCCACTTGAGTTTCGCTTGGAAACCGACACAAAAGGCTCTAAATAACCGATGCCAAAGGCCTTTTCTATAGTAGTGATACAACATAGAAATATGCTAATCATATTTTGAACTTTGATGTTTTATTCTAGCTGCTTATTCTGGATATTGAACAAATGGGCTTCCAGAAGAATGCCATAAAAGACATTAAATCTATACAACATCAAGAGGATTAGCAAGTTTATTTCCAATTATTTATTGCACATAGCATGTTTCCCGTTGAAATGTTTATGTAACTTCTTGGAGGAGATCGTATCTTCTCAATTCTATCATCAACATTATTTAGTTTGAAATTATAAATATTATTTGTTGTTTATTGGATCTTGATCCTTGAAATATTGAGTATTAGTCATTTTCTTTCTATTCCACCTTTAGACAAAATCATAAGGGAAGCATTCATCGTAATTGGTGTTAGAGCAATTTTTAACAAATAATAATAAATGTAAAAGTTTCTTAGATCCATAAGGGAACATATTAGGGTGTTTTCTAAAGAAAACGATGTCAAGAATGGATCACAACCCAAAGGCTGGAAAGATTTCCCTCTGCACCATTAGTTGGTTTACAAGGACTCTCAGATCATTGTGATTCTAGCCTGGAAAAAATTTGGGGTTCTACCCAAAATTATATACCTATAGGTTTTTTTCATTTAAATCTCCATCTTATTCACCCCCATGATGTTCCCTAAATAATAAGTATATATTAGTTATTCCTTTCTTGAAATAAGATTTCCTTAAAATGAGCGCTATGCAATTATACACCAGTTAAAAATCTATACAAAATCAAAATATGAAATAAATTTTGATATTTATATAAAAATCTTGCTTGTTATAAACACAGACCAATATGAGCTATGTGTGCAAATACAACATGTACCTCACTAGGACATGTGGGGTCTTTTATGGAGTTGGAGCTGGCCCACAGCCCCAAGGAAGAGCCCCTACCAAGAAGAAGTTCATTACTAAGGAGAAATGGAGGCCCAAATGTTATAAAAATGGGAGGATCCACCCAGATGCATGAATTGTGGAAGGAGGCACAAAGACAAGTATGGTTTGAGGAATCACTTTTGTACCAGGAGATAGTAGCGGCATTTTGTGTTCCATCTTCACCTTTCCTCCTTAGCAAAGAAGTGGTCCTATATTGACACAACTGTAGCACAACCTATTGTAACCCAGTTTGTTCACAAATCGGTCTATTGTGGACCATCGTTAGGACTAAGTATTCACCATATACAATGAAGAGGTCTAGAATAATGAAAACAAACTTATAGATGATATTTCTGGTATACCAGATAATTTTGGTCAAAATTTAATTTGAATAAGGTGTCATGAAAACATTCATTTCCTAAAATCTCACCATTATTACAATTTGGAATTCAAAGACATAGGATATGTCCTACATGCCACCATCCTAGTGGTAAATTTCTCTCATCTTTGCTAAAAACATTGATCATACCTATTTATTTTCATAATTTTCAACTCTCTACCGATTTCATTCTTCTCAATATTAATGACATTGTTGTCATAATGGGAATTGATTGTCTTTATGATTATCATGTAAAAATAGACTATAGTGAAAACTAGATAATGGTATAAAGATAGTGTTATCCATCTTTCACCACCTATAGCAGGAAAATGCCACTACATGTCAAAATGGTTCTGTCTTACAATAAGAAGGGATGATATCTAAGGGTTGTCTAGTGTTCCTAGAATAATTAATTTGTTAGATTCTAAGGTATGCCTCATTAAGGAAATGGAGATATTTGATGACTATAATGATGTGTTCCCATAAGATTTTCTAGGCATACCATAGGAAAGAGAAGTCAATTTCATTATCAAACTATCTCACATGACAAAACCCATGTCCATGAACATCTTATAGAATGGCATTTAATGAGTTTCTTGAGAGAAAAAAGGAACTCTTAAACAAAGGCTTTATTAGACCTGACACATATCCTTGGGGAGAGAATGTCCTCATTTTGAAAACAAAAGATGAATCACTCTGTATATGCTTCAATTAATGTATGTCGTACTAGGCCACAAAAAAAAGTACCTTATACTTGGAGTCATTGACCTCTTCAACCAACTTAAAACTACTCGGGTCTTTTCAAAAATTAATGAATGATTCACTTACCAGTAGTTTCATGTCAAAGAAGGTGATATCATAAAAACTACATTCAGGACCTGATATATTTATTATGAATTCTTAGTAATGCCTTTTGGTTTATCCAATGTATTGGTGTATTCATGAACCTAATGAATAGTGTATTTGAACCCTTCCTTGATAAGTTTGTCACATACTTTATTGACAATATCTCTATCTTTTTGGATAGTATAGAACAATAGTGAGAAAGCTTGTGTAGGGTCCTTGACATCCTTAGGAAGTATAGATTTTATGAAAAAATACTGAAATGCAAATGTTGGATCAACCAATTCATGTTTTTTTGGCACATAAAATCAACAGGAACTATTGTGAGATTCCCAATCAAAGTAGTGACAGTTCACCAATTGGCAAGAACCCAAGCAAGTAATTGACATTTGCGGATTCTTTGAATTATCTAGTTATTATCACATATTCATCATGAATTTCTTGAATATCTCTCTTCCCTTCACAAAGATGACACAGAATAATGAGCAATTTGTCTAGTCATAAGTATGAAAATCCCAATTTCAAGTGCTTAAGGAGAATCTTACTTATTCTCTAATGTTGACCCAACCCTCAGGTAATGATGGGATTAATCATATTCACTGGTGTGTTGAGGAAAATCTTAGAATGTTTCATGGAACAAGACAAAATTTTATCGTTTTTTCCTTAGGATGACTCAAACCCAATGAGTTGAGTTCTTGACTCATCACTGAGAGTTAGTGGTAATCATATATGCCCTAAAAATTTAGTAACACAATCTATACAAATCCACATTCAATATCTTCACTAACCACAAGACCCTCAAAATATCTCTTGACCTAAAAGGGCCTTAATTTCTGACAAGAAAAATAGGTGGATTATTAAAAAAAATCAATATAGCATACCATCATGGTAAGGCTAATGTAATGGTTGACATCTTTAGTAGTAAGTAGCTCAGTTGTGTGGCCAGAATTGCCACTCACTGGAGGAGACTCGAGCTAATTACCAGGTCAACCTTAAAATGCCTATCTGGTCAATTTCTCTTATTCAACATTCCAATCATCCCCAATATGATTTATGAGTCACTTGTAACTCAGTTATCTAGTCTTACCCTATAGAAAATGAATTCCCTTCTCTCTAAGCATCAAGACCACCTACATGTGGACTTCAATGGAGGTATTATATATAAGAAACATATTTAGGTATGTGAGGATTCTTCATTGAAGGTTCATAATATTGCATGGGTCTAAGTATATTGTACATTTGGATACCATTTAGATGTTTAGGGACCTGCAACAATTTTTATGGTTACAGAATATGAAAAGAATCATAGCCTCATTTGTATCTAGCCTCCTCATTTGTTTGATGGTGAATGAAGAGCATCAATGACCAAGTGGTTACTACAACCCATCAAAATCCCTAATTGAAATTGGTATCATAATTTCATGTATTTTTGGCAAGTAATCCCGGGTGCAGGAAGAGGTATGACATGTTATAGGTCATGGTGGACCATTTGAGTTAGTGAGCACATTTCCTATCCTATAAAACCACCACCAAGGTGTTTGACCTCAACGATCTATACATTCAAGAGATTGTTTGCCTTCATGGAGCTCCAAGTTCCATCATCTACGAACGCAATCCCAAGTTCACCTTGAAGTTGTGGAAGTACATTCAAGAGGAACTCAACACAAGACTAAAGTTTGGTACCGCTTACCATCCTCAAACATATGGATAGTTTGACCATATGATCTAAATCCTAGAAGATTCTTTTTGAAATTACGTCCAAGAATGAGGAGGATCATGGGGACAATATATGCTTTTAGCTAATTTTGTTTATAATGACAATTATCAATCCAGTTTCAAGATGTCCCCTTATTAAGATCTATAATGAAAGACATGTAATTTTCCATTTATCCGGAATGTCATCAGAAAAAGTATTTTTCATATGAAAAATGTGTCGATTTACATTCTCTGTGGGAGATCATGTCTAATTGAAATTTGGAACCCTTGATTTCATTGATAAAACAATGGAAAACTAAGTACCTAATATGTGGTTCCAATGAAGATCTTGGAATCGATTGGTAAGACAGCTTAGCATCTGGCACTACCACCTCATTACAATTTGCTACATGATGTGTGACATGTGCCAACCTAACACACTCTATGAATGATCCTACAAATGTGTTAAACATTGAACCTAAGGACCACCAAGATATCTTGACCTACCCAAATCAACCAATGAAGACCTTGGATTCAATGGTTAAGGAACTCATGCATAAAATAACTGAGATGGTTAAAGCAGTATAGAAATTATGGAGAAGATGAATCCACATGGAAAATGAAGTTCAACATGAAGACATTAGATGGACATCTTTTGTCTAGCTAGGACAAATTATTAAACAAATCCACAATAAGGATGGAAGGATGTAGTACCATGTAATTTTGATATGTTTGGAAGATCTAATAATAAGAAGGGAGTTGATGAAATTAAATGAGTTGTCTTGTAGGTACCTGATTTTTTACATATTTGTTTAGAAAATGAGTTTGTTAAGTGCAATATTTCCACATCTGTAATTCCTTCATTCAAAATAAAAATAATATTTGTAGTCCATTGGTAAATGGATTTTGAGATATTAAACAATCCCAAGTCGATTAGTTACCTGGATAATTATTTAAATAATTAATTAATAACCACTCCATCTTTTCCCCCTTTATTTACTTTTGTCGGCTCATTTATTCTATTGCATTTTTTAAAAAGAAATATGAGAAGACAATCTATTGACAAGAGGGACTCAAATAACATCCTAGAACCCTAACTTTTTCTCTTTGTAATATGGGGAAATAAGTGACCTTTCTCCACAAGACTTGTCTTTATAAATCTAGACATATGAAATGCAAAGGGACATATATCCTAGTGAATTGGTTGATTATAAAATGAATAAAATGTTAGTAGGAGCCCACCTAAACCCAAACATTGGTTCCTAGAAGAGTTTCTACAAGGGATTTATCCTCTTCGCCCAACCTCTATCCTCCCCCAAGAAAATGGGAATCCCAATACCATCCCCAAATTATCTTTCCCCCTCTCTAGACCTTATCATTAAATAATTCTCAAGTCAAAGATTGAGATAAGATGAAACATCCCCTAGGGTGTCATTATCTCTAAATTATATATATTTTCAAAGACCATATTACCCTAACAACTAGGGATGGCCTTTTCTACTATTTCCCTTAACCAGGATACTATATAAAACCACTAGTAGATCCCTCATGACCGCGTCTTAACAACCCTACTCTCAATTGCTTCTAAATAACCCTAAGGTTAGTCTCTCGATCTATGATTCTAGGGACCTAAATCTAGATGTCAAAACACCAAATCCAAGAACCATAGCCTTGTCAAGTAGTTGGGAAGCTTTCCATGGCCTCTATTGACCTCACAAAATCTACATACCACCCTCTAATAAGGTAATTTAACTCATCTCAATCTCTGGTTTCTCCTACTAAGCACGACCTTGTTGTCACCTTTTGTGATCACTCTACATTGAGTCAAAGCATCCACTAACATCATGGGAAATGGTTGAAGGAAACCAAACACCTGACCATGACTCTCAGTGCATATAGCCCAGATTGAACTCCCCACCTACTTCATGTCTACCAGTATATAGGACCATGGAGGGAAGAAGAATCCCCTTATGAATTTTATCCTGATCCACTCATTTTGTGTGATCAAACATGATCACTACATAGGGGGAATATGGTTTTTTCACCAATTAAAAATGAGTCCATGCCTACAACTAAAAGTGGCGTGGAAAACTATGATTGGTCGTAATATTTTTAAATCATAAAAAATTATAAAAACAAAACCATAACTCTAGATATAGCCAAGTTATATGTCAAATTCATTAGAAATATGTGGAATCCAAAAAAATACTTCCAATACCTAGTATAGCCTTCAATTCAAAATTATATTTTGGATGCATAAATAAATAGATATTATATGAACATTAGCCTAGATCAATTAAATGTCTATCTCGATTTAAAATATTTACTTGCTCATATACTATAACAAAATCTGATCTTTATTGAAAATAACAAAATATCATTATAATTACCAAATTACAGTTGCCTTGATGCATAATTTGGGTTTCCTAATATAGGGACTAATAAGGTAAGAAACTTAAGATTTTAGAGTTCAACCTTAATTTATCCCTAATCCAAGACCACTAGCACTAAGACTAAACTCTAGATCACATCTTTTTAATGTGTTTCTGGCACCCAAGTGCTATGTGTTAAATTTTAGATAAATTGAGAAAGAGTCTTGATTAAACCTAAACCTTGAGGTCTTGGACAACTTACCCTCTAATATAACTAGGTGGACTAAATAATGAATAACCACTCATATCTTTCCAATAAATCACAAGGTTTACATATGTTTGTTCATTACATACACAATGATTGTTTCTTGAAATTCCTATCCAACTTCAAATAACCATGTGTATCACATATGATCATACAATTACCTAAACCTAACATGTAGTCTCTTAAGGGTAGTTTAGGGAGACAAAATCTCCTAGTAACTAAAGGGTTAAACTGTAACATCCCGCAAGTGTAGTCCATATATAAAAACAACATCATGGAAGCATGTACCAACAAAATCACACTCGGGAACGTCACAAAAATCGTATACCATTCATTGCAATAATAAAAATAACTTTACACGGGATATTCTTTCATTGATTCTCATAAATACATTCTTTTCACAAATATTACAACAAGGAACATAATACATGTTAAAACTAGTAAACTAGTTAAGCCTCCTTTGATCTTATAGATGGCAACTCACCATGTCTTGAACTCATATGCAGATCCTTGAGCTAGTCCTTGCATGCCAGATTACTTTTATCCTCTACACTTGCTCCTTACCTACGGGAATCACTCCCCCAACCATGAATACTAGAAACCGATTACAAGTGTTTGGATTTTAGTAAATATAAGAAGATAACGTAACATAAATCTTTATAAACTAATATGAACTTGCATAAACATTATTCATTACTTTAAGATGCATTCATAACTTGATTAAGCTTTGTTATTAGTGCACCTACTCAATGAATCATATTTGACCTAATATCACAATACATAATAGGTGTGAAGGCGTCTAAACATAGTGAAAGCGAACAAGGTTGGGCTTGAACCCAAGAAACATAAACATGACGAGCACATGAAAAGAGAATAATCTTTTGAATACACTAAAAATGAATAGGAACATAAACATACCAAACACACTGAAAGCGAACAATCATTCGAACACACTGAAAGTGACTAGGAACATAAACATACCAAACACACTGAAAGTAAATAGGAACATAAACATATTGAACACATAGAAAGTGAATAGTATTCTAAATACACTGAAAGTAAATAGGATTGGGCTTGAACCCAATAAAATGAAGGGGCTCATGAGAACTAACCTTCCATAAAAATGTTAATGAGTAGGGACTAATTTTTGTTGTTTGTCTGATTTGATCTTATCTTATCTTACTTAGGGTTTTCACTGATAATCACATTATTGATCTTAAACACGAAGAGGTATATTCTTTTATCTAATCTAATCTAACATGAATATTAATACAATAAATCTTAAAAATATGTGCATATAATAAATACCTCTTAACACATTAAAGTGCTCACATGATGACATATATAACATGAACTAAAAACATGATTAAGCGAGGAAATGTGTATGAAAATAAAGTATTGAAACCCCAGGCATTGACCCCTTACCTGAACTAGTAGAAACAATCGCTCCTAAGATCCTAATCTTAGATCTTTAACTTCCCCTATCCATGTAACCCAAACCCTAACTAGTGTCTCAAAAATCCTAATTAGTTCAAATCTTGAAATATGAGAAAATAGAGTTAGAATCATGACTTATAACCTAGATGAAATGCTATATCATGAAAAATTGATCAAAAGTCATATATTACATGGACCCATAGGACATACCAATTCAAAGATATTAATTATCTTGCATTGGCTAATTAGAATTTAGATAATTCCATTTATCTTAACCTAGGAACAGATAAACAAAAGTAAGAGATGAGAATGCCCTTCGATACAATCCTAAACTTTGTGTGTGACAAGGGGTACCTTTATAAATTAAGTACATTTCATATCATACCCAAAAATACTCTACATCGGTGCATAGTCTGAAGTTTGATTATACCAATCGTGATACAAAAAAAATGTAGTACAGGAGATTGAGTCCTTCTGCCCTTCTTCACCCCCTACTCCCCGCCCTCACAGTTAACCTTGGTGGGAGAAACCCTGAGCATGAAACTTTGGACCTTACTCATTTTGCTCATGACTAGCTTGGGAAGGAGACCTCCATTGTCTCTGTGGTAAACTTATGACCCCAGTAAGACATGGGTTGGGTTCTGGGATGACAGGTTACACAAGCATGCACTAACACCATCAGAGAAAAGAAAATAGTTTAGAACTTGATAGGAAGCCGCAAACTCAGTGTGGAAGAATACACTGATCCATCCACATAATTAACCTTGTACGGTCGAAGGCGTTGGGTTATGTGAGAAGAAAGCATACATGATTCGTGTTAGTTCCTCTACTACTAGAACTTGGCATGAGACACGTTTTGTGAAAAATGAGAATCATAAGAAGAAATGAGAATCAAACGACAACCTTGACTTCTTTGTGATCTATTGAAGGTTGCAGAGGAGAAGATGACGCGTAGACACAACATGGGATGGCCTGACAACCATCTCCATCTTCAGAAAGGCGGAGGAGTTTTTTTACTTGCTATTTGTCAAGTTGGAGACACCAAAAGAAACTTTAAATTGGAAGCACGGGTGGTCAGAAATCTTATGGGAGATCAAATTTGAAGATGTTGGCTGAACATGTTGCATTGAGGTCATTTTTGACAAAGAAGGATCTCAACCCCTGGATGGCACTATGATCAATATCTAGATCAATTGACATATGCAGACACATCCTTAATATGTCACACAACTTTTTGGAAAATTAGGCATCAACCCTAAGGCATGCTCCTCTATATACTACTTGTTTTGTTGAAAGGTAGGGACATCCATTTTGGGCATTTTTCCAATAGAGTGCATTATGATTCATAACTGAGTTCTATATAGTGCATAATCGTCTCCTGATTCTAAAGGGGTGCCTCATTTTTGCAAAGGTTGGTAGAATTGTGAGAAAATTAGAGGAGGAGGGAGTCCAATTCCTTCCAGACTCTCCCCCTCATGAGTAAGCAGGTGATGGGTTGTCCCTCAGATCCTCATCTAACAGCTAGGGCATGGGTCAATTTTAGTAACACACTGTGAAAACCATATAAGTTTAGATGAGTTACAATCTCTGAGAGTGTGTAATGTTAGCTCTTCTTCATTCTCACATCTTAGGCATAGTTGATGAATGGTCATGCATTTGAGGTATCACATTTTGTTTGCAAAAATCCTATCATGGTGTACACCCCATAGAAATGTTTTCAGGCATTATGGAAGGGGGAAACCCATATGTCTCTGAAATAATTGACTTCACTGATTGAGTTATTAGTGTTAGTGTGCATGTGATAAGTACAATTGACTATATATGATCCATCACCTAATTTCTTCTATGCATAAGCATCTGACTTTTATTTAGATTTAGTTGTATGTATTCTCTTTATTATGGTTATTGTGGAGTTTGTGAACCAAGAAATTAAGAAACCTTTGTCCTAGTTTCCTATGTCCATGGCTAAGCTAGAGACATGAAGATCCTAATTCTTTAGTAATGGTTTTCTAGGTTTTAGTGAAATAACATGCCCTTCATATATCCACTCGTCTGTCCATACATTGGTTCAGTAGTTGAGAGAATATATTTTTTATTGAATTATGTATGACGTTTGGTATACAAGATATCAATTTCTCTAGATGTGGGAACCTAACTTGTTGAGACTTTTATCATAAGAGTACTTTGCCTTCATGAGGGAAAACTATGGGATTTCCTTATTATGTATATAATCTCAATCCATCTTCAATAGAATTTCATTATTGAAATGTCTTATACATGTGATTCTCAAACCACCTTGACACTTTGTTTTGACAAGTTGTTTCCAAGTAAATAAGGTTGACTCTTTTGTTAGCTTCGACTCCATTCCATATGAAGTATCTAACCAATTGATCGATTTTTTCACAAACTGGGATTGGTAGTAAGGTTGTTTGTAGTGTGTAGTTTGGTTGTGAGAGAATTACTAACTTTTCTAGTGTTACTCATCATTCCAAATAGAGCATTTTGTTTTGATATGATTGGATTCTTTGCTGGAATTTCTCAACATAATACTTTAAATGTTGTTTGCTTTTCCTTTTATGGATGATTGGAACTCCCACATGGAGGCCCATGTTACTTATTTCGTGGTATGTAGAGATTCTCAGTGTATTGAAATAAAAGAAGGGATGTGATTTCTCTTGTGTTAAGGTCTCGGTAAGGAATTTGTCATTATGTTTATCTAGTTGGTAGTGACTTCACTGAACATGATAAATTATCATCAAAGAAAGTAGGATGGGTGAAGGTGAGCTTGTTCTAGGTGAGCATGATTGGTCTCGAATTTCCTTTTCATTGTTCATATGCAATCGGTTGACAAAATCTTTCCAAGAATAGGTAAACAGATATGGGGATAGAGGATCCCCTTGGTTTACCCCACAAGAAGGTTTGAAACATCCTCTATTTTCTTCATTCCATAGTAGTGATGTGTTACCAGAAGTGACAATCTACATGATCACTGCGATTAGATTGGGTGGTAAGGGAGTCTTGTTCAGGGTGTCCTGGATGAACGAACAACTCATTTTTATAAAGGATTTAACAACATTAATCATTAATTCCATATATATTTTCTTTGCATGATTTAGACTCCATGGAGTGGACTGTCTCTAGATCCAAAGTAAGATTGGTTACAAATGTTTTCTATTCGAATAATAGGGTTTTGTTTACTAAAAGCATCTTTGATTTACAATTACAACTAATAACCAAGACATGAGCATGTTTCTAGGAGATTTTCATTCATTTTCAACTCTAATTATAATTATATCATGAGTATATGTAATGAAGATGATATTTTTCATATCTAGAATAGTATGGAAAAGAAAAATGGTGGGGGTCCAGATGGCACACATTTTGTGTTCCTACTATCTCATTGGTCTACAATAAGACAATCTCTATTGCAATCTTTGCAACATGCATTAATTGGTCTTTCTATTGTAGGAGATGTGAAATGTAGTTGTTGCTCTTATACCTAATTAAAACACCCTACCTCTTGCAATGATCTCTAACCTATTTCATTAAATAACAATTTCTTAAAGTACCTCTCCAAAATCGTTGTTTAAAGATTAAAAACTCATATGACAACAATGATACCTACATCACAAAGAAGTTTTGTTCCATGAAGAAGTATTGTTGATAACATAATATTAGTACATGAAATTATCAATAACATGTGAGGTCCTGGTTAATTCTCTTCCATGGTATTTATTTTGATTTTTCAAAGGCCTATGACTGCATATCTTAGCATGTATTCTTGATACTTTCATATCGATAGGTTTTTTGGATAACATTATCAATTACATTATGAATTCCATTACTAGATGCAAGGTCAATATTTTGTGGAACTATGATAAATTACAAAATTTAAGACAACTAGAGGCATGAAATAATGATATTTTGTTATCTTCATATTTATTCATTAGGTGTCTTAATAGATTAATCTAATTAATTGAATTCAAAGTCAAGGACAGAGAATGAAAATAGACCTTGCTAATAGACAAATAATACTAGAGTACTTTAGAATATTTGATGGAGGTTCTGGAAATCTATGTCAATGGATAAGATTATGATTTATTTTTCTCCTTATATCTTGGATCAAATGAAGCACAAAATTTGTTATCATGTTGTTGTTCATATGACTGGTGAACTTGGAAAATATGTTCGGACCATGCTATACACAATAGGGTTACAAAAGATACTTATGAAGAGGTTAAGCTCAAGATTGGTAGTAAAGTTAATGGTTGGTTGGGGATGAAATTCTTTGTATAGGTCGTATTTGCCTAGCTAAATCATTATTCAACACCATTTGATCAAACATTACTCAATTATGTTCTCTCCCTATGGATATATGTTCTAAGCTTAATCAGTTAATACTTTAGTTTATTTGAAGGAAAGGACCTTTTGTAACAACCATTAGCATTAATTCCTTGAAACTAGGTTATTGTTGATAAAGACAAAGATTGGCATGATATTCCTTCTTTGTGGGATTGAAATATGACCATTTAATAATGTATGATTGGGACATAGTGTCTAGTAGAGAGACATCTTGATTGAAAGAATTTGAAGGAAGTGTAGATCCTTTACTAATCAAGCAAGGTAAAAATTTACCTCTTTCTGGAGGACTATAAACTCCTTGAAGGCAATTGTTGCTTTTTATGAGATCAAGATCATATGAAATAGTACATCCAAAAGAAATGGTCAATGGGTTGTAGGTGAGGGCATTCTTCTTCATTCTACTATTCATCCATCAATAACAGATACTTGATATTGTCTATTCCATGGTGACCTTAGACAATAATTTTAATGTTGATTTCATTACACAATATCATTATACATGTATTTGTAACAATAAAATAAAATTTACGTACTCCTATTTGTCATGAATCAAATTACTCCTCAGCATGATCGATAAATCAAAGTGATCAATTCACAGCCAAATATGTGTATAATTTTTTGATGAGAGGAAGAGTAACATCTAAAGTGCATCCATTGAAGGTTAATTGGCATTTGAAGTCTTCAAAAAAATATAAGGTGATTTTGGCTAATATCTCATAAGGAACTACTAACTAATAATATAAGATGGAAAATGCATTATATAGATGACCTACAATGCAAACATTGTCCCATGTCATATAGAACGACAATCATATATTAAGATATTGGAATGGGGCCATAAAAGTGTGGTAGACTTGAAGGATGAATGAATTCATTCCCTAATTATTCCCTCTTAGTTGACATATTGGATTACTAACAGATTGCAGGCACAATTAGAGTATGATCTTTATCGTTTCTTGTTGGGAAACATGGATTTCCAAGAATAAATAAATAAATTTAATAAAAATTAATGTACAAGTAATGTCAAAATGCATACTTATAATTTCTTTCAAGTTATAGTAGTGTCACAACACCAAGAACATATTCCAATGAATATCTATATCAACAAACCTATCCCTTGGCTTCATTTTCCATGGGGATGGCTAAATATCAAGGTTGATGTTGTTGTAATAAATAATAAATTTCCACTTGCTTATATATCTAGGGTGGATTCATGGATGGGGTAATATACTATCATCTACATCACTTCTTTTGGTCGAATTGGAATTAGTAATTCTTACGTTGGAATTTGCATGACTACATGGATGGAGAAGAGTAATAGTTAAATCTGATTCCCTTTTGGAAGTACAATCAATATCAGGTCCTTCATGTTTCATTTTGACCAATGGTTGCATGGAAGAAGAAGATAAATCATTTACTATCCTCTTAGAGGATAGTTATGATTCTAAAAATCAAATGTCAAAGGAATACTTAAGATGATTCTCTTTCTAAATGTATCTCATACATCATAGATCTTATTTTTATATAATGCTCCTCCTCAAGGGTTTAATGAGGTTATCATTAACTATGACTGTAATGGGTCATTTTATGTTTCCCTATTACAAACTTATGTAATTCCTTTGATTTCATCATTATAGAAGCATGTAAAAAAATATTGGTTACATCTTTTTGAGAAAAAACAATCGTCATAATGAATAATAATCCTAAAAATGGTGAAAATAAATTATTAAGACAAACCTTTTTTTCACAGTCTAGATTGTGTACATATTATATAATAATACACATTTGTATTGTGTAACTAATTTCACAAGCATTTACTTGTTTAATCTTTATTTATATTTACTTTTATAAAAAATTAGTGTTATTGAATATATAAAAATACCTTGTACAATAAGGAAATCTCATAGATAAATATTTCACATAGAATAATATGAAAATTATTTTTTTTTGGGAAAATTAGGGCCTATTTATTCATCCCGTGCCCTAAAACAGGTGGACAGTAAGTCAATTGCCTCTTGGACATTACAATTCAGCCAACATGGCTGCTGGGATGTCGAAAAGGCATGCCTAGAGCGAAGAACATTCTTAGCTAAGCCATCGGCAATAGCGTTGAGGTTTCTAGGGACATAGTAGAGCAGGTTGCTATCACTACATCGGAGTGCACGATATCGGTTGAGAAGAGGTTTCAGCCTGCCATTGCTCTTCATTTTATCAGTTAAACAGGCGATTGCCTGCTTGGAGTCAGACAGAATGAGGTAGCTTCTCAGGTTCAACCTTTGGCATTCAGCCACTCCATTGACGATCGCAAGAATCTCAGCCTCCAATCTTGAACAGGTCACCGTAGGGAGACCTGTGAAGAAGGTATCCTGACTTATAGTGTCCCGGATGAACAGCCCCAGGCCAGTGTGGCCATTTTGAATCTGATAAGCGGCGTCCACCATCACAATGTGATGATGATGGGGGAAAGCAATGCTCTGAGATCTTTTGGGTGGCTGAGAGCTAATCCAAGCTTTATGGATGGATCGGCAGCGTTCAGTGATGAACTTGATCCGGCTAGCAAGCAGGGTGGCATGGTGCTCATGGACAGATTTATTACATAGATTCCAGTTGTACCAACAGGTGACTGCACAAAGGTTCGCCCTGTGGTTGTCCCCCTTAGTCGACTGGATGCAGAAAGTTATCCAGTCGTTCTCACTGAGGTCGAAGTGCGAGTTGTCAGCGATCAGTTCTTTCCGAGTTTTCTTAGCTTCTGGGCAGTCCCGTAAAGCGTGGAGAAGAGTTTCAGTAGCATTATTACAGATAGGGCAGAGAGGATTGACTGCCATGTGACGACGGGCACGCTCAGCATTAGTAAGGAGTGTCTTGTGCTGGAATAACCAAAGAAAGAGGCGGATGCGTTCTGGCAGCCTTGCCTTCCATATAAGGTTCCAACTTCCCGGAATGATGGTTTCAATATCTGCTCAGAGCCAGCGGTATGCAGACCTACTGCTCAGAGCTCCAGTATTATCTAGCGGCCATGACCACTGGTCCGCACCACCGGTAGGGCATGGAGGAGGAGTTGTCTGGATCACCTGCCAAGATTGACAAGGTAGATAGGCTTTAATGAAGCTCCAGTCCCACTCACCGTTGTCCACGAACATAGAGATAACTTGTAGAGTGTCAAGCGATGGAGGAATGGCCCAACTAGGGTCTATATCCATAATCGAACGATTATTTAACCATCTGTCATGCCACACGTTAGTTGATTGACCGTCGTTGACGACTTTGCCA
This sequence comes from Alisma plantago-aquatica, assembly GCA_963693085.1. Classification (NCBI taxonomy): domain Eukaryota; kingdom Viridiplantae; phylum Streptophyta; class Magnoliopsida; order Alismatales; family Alismataceae; genus Alisma; species Alisma plantago-aquatica. The sequence goes on along the minus strand of OY856413.1, from coordinate 144,577,793 downwards.
CACATAGGCTGGATGGTGCTTAACTTGTTCTTGATGAAACTCCAGGCCAGGGAGCAGGGTTTCTTCACAAGACGACCATTGCTGATATACTTCTCTTTAAGGATTTGAACCCACAACTTCTCTGGTTCATTTAGAAAAGACCATACATTCTTCAACATAAGCGTAGTATTCTGGTCTCGGGCGTCCCTGAGGCCGAGACCGCCCTTATCCTTTGCAGTTGTGAGCTTCCTCCAAGCGACAAGAGGAATTTTCTTGCTGCCATTTCCTGACCATATGAAGGTCCGGACATGTTGATTAATATCATCGCAGAGAGCCGGTGAGATCCTGACCGTCTGCATAGTATAGGTAGGTAAAGCCTGAAGCGTGCTTTTCGCCAAGGTGACGCTCCCGGCCATGGAGAGGTGTCGTGCTGCCCAACTATTGAGATGGTCTTTTACCGTCGTAGTGATATGCCCATGTGTTTGCTTATTGATTCTGTCGTGCAGAATGGGAACTCCAAGATACCTCCCAAGGTCAATTGTCCAAGGGAAGCCTAGCTTGCTGCTCACCAGCCTATGCTCTGTTTGGGTGACATTCGTCGAAAAGTAGCATTTGGACTTCTCTTTGGAGACGATTTGTCCTGAGACACTGGAGAATTTCTGAAGGATTGAGTTAATACTCTGTGCTTGGCAGACGGAGGCTTCAGCAAAGAGGATGATGTCATCTGTGAAGCAGACGTGCGACACAGGCATTCCACCCCGGGTGAGCCTGATGGGTTTCCAGGAGCCATCTTCAACAGCTATTGGGATGGACAGAGACAGTCGTTCCATACAGAGGACGAAGAGATAAGGACTTATGGGGTCTCCTTGACGGACCCCTTGTGTTGCTTTAAAGGGTTGTAGTGCTAGACCACCCCACAGAATGGATGTCTCGCCGGAAGTGATGATCTGCATAATAATAGACTGGAGCTTTGGAGGAATACTCGTTCGCTTCAGGGTGTCATTGACAAAACTCCAATGCATCATATCAAAAGCTTTGGAGAGATCTTGCTTAATACAAACCCACTTCTTTCTGGAAGACTTTGCCTTCATAGAATGTATAATCTCCTGCACGAGAAGAACATTATCACTGATCTTCCGGCCTGGGATGAAGCTGGTTTGATGATTGGAAACCCAAGCATTAAGATAAGGTTTTAGACGTTCCACAATTAACTTCGAGAGAAATTTAAAGCAGCCATTGTTCAAAGATTTGGGGCGTAGATCACTGCAGATTATCGGAGCTTTGGTTTTGGGAATAAGCATAAGGTGTGAATTCACAGTGGTGGCATCAACAACTCCAGAGGTGAAGGTATCATGTATTGTCTTGGAAAGGGAGGGACCAACTGCGGCCCAATTTTTCTGGATGAACTTGTTGTATACTCCATCGGGTCCAGGCGCCTTGGACGGGGCCATCATGAACATTGTGTCGTGTATTTCTTGCGGGCTGGGTACAGCTTGTATACGGGTGACTTCTTCTGCTGTGAGTTGCTTGAAGACGCCTGGATAGCAAGACACCTCTACGAGATTGGGGTGGAAAGAGCATGATAGTAGGTTAGCAAAGAAAGAACGGACATGCCTGCTTAGCGCCTCAGGATCTGTGATCCAATCTCCCAAGTCGTCCTTGAGCTGGGTGATTTTATTATGATGAATGTGTGCCTTGACAAAGGATTGATAGAAATTCATGTTCCCATCACCGTGTTTGAGCCAGTCGATATGGGAACGTTGCTTCCAATCAAGCTCTTCCTTGATCAGGATTTGGTTGTATTTTTCCTGCAGTTCGATTTTAGTTAGATTAATAGGATCATCCGGGTTGAGCGCGGCTTGTACTTGGATGTGGCTGATACGGGCAAGGAGATTGTCCTTCTCTTTACGTAGCTTCCTCGAGTAGTTGGCTTCCCATTTGCGTACAGGCTTCTGGAAGTCTCGCAGCGCGTCTGGGAAGGATCGTGTGGAGTCCCATTGGGGCATAATGGCAGAACGGAAGTCAGGATCGAGAGACCAACTAGCTTTCATTTTGAAGTAGACACTTCTAGACTTCTTAGGGTAATTGGTACGCAAAAGGAGTGGGCTATGATCAGAACATAGCCGAGGGAGGGCAGTAACAGTGGCCTCGCTGAAGCTATGAAACCAATCATTTGTAGCAATGGCACGGTCAAGCTTTTCCAGCAGACTACCTCTACGGAATGTAAAGAAGCTGCCTTGTGTGCGAAGTTCCGATAGACCAGTGTTCAGAAGGACTTCATTAAAATGGGAACAGGAGCTTCTATCGAAGTGTTTGTCTCCCTTCTTTTCAGAGATGTGTAACATGGTGTTGAAGTCACCCATGACTACCCATTTAGTAGTTGCAGATGAGGAAAGATTTTCCAGGTGATCCCACAAATGTTTGCGAGCCATCGGGTTGGGGCTATTGTAGACGATGGTTAACAACCAACTATTATTAATCTTCAAATGGATGAATTGTCTGTGATTCAGGAGGACATCCACAGTACACTTGCGTTGATCCCAGAGGATCCATATGCCACCGGAGAAGCCTATGGCCTCAACCCTGTGGGAAGAGGGAAAACCCAATTGATGGATGAAATTATCAGCAACATCACCACTGCAGCGAGGTTCTATAATAGCAAGAAGATGCAGATTATAGGAGAATTTCATCTCCTTTAGACGATGAATTTTCCGGTCTTGGCAAGCGCCTTGAATATTCCAGCAGCAGTACATTAAACAGAGAAGAGAAGAAGTGGGTGCTGTACTAGATGGCAGCCAGCAATCCATCATATTGCTATTCTAGCTCTGTACTCATGTGTATATCAGTAGCGCCTCCGGGTTGATCAGAATCAAACTCCAGGGCTCTTTTGGCTTGGTGGTGATGCGCGTTAGCAGCATCATCTTCATCGAGTGGTATGGCCTCACCTGTATCCAGTTTGCCTTTCTTGCGGACACGGTCAGGACTAACAACAGATTGATAGACCACCTTGCGATTTCTCAAGATGACGAAACTGTTACTAGGGTCCTTCCCTTGTCTATTAAAAGGTCTACGTGGGTCCTGCCCTTGGGTGGATGGCGGGGCTTGGAACTGGAATGGCTGATCCGTAGCACCATGGGAAGTGTGGCCAGCACTGGTTTCATTTCCCACCAAAGTGACAACTGAGTTATCAGTCATATGGGTGATATTGGCGTGAGCGTCCGGAGCAGCAGCAGCCGCGCTCGCTTTCTTATTCTTTTGCTTTTGTTTCCTGCTAACCACTCTTCTGAAGCCCTCGTCATCGACCTCGGCTTCGGTATCCGAGACTGGAATGGACCTCTCGGAATCTGCTGTGGCCGTCTTCTTGGTGTTGTTCTTCTTCAGTGGTTGTTTCCTTGGTTCGGGACGCTTGGCATGGATTGACATAGTATATGTGACACCAGGCAGAGGGATCGGTGCTGCTGAAGAGGATGCCTCGTAGGTTTCAGCCCGGAAAACCTGTTAACAGTCCTTATTCGCATGGCCCACGCGGCCGCACTTCATGCAGACAACTGGGAGGTTTTCGTACTCAAGGCGGAAGTGCTCCCCATTGATGAACACAGCCGGCAGTAGAGGTTTGGACGTCACGACTTCAACGGCAATCCTCGCAAATTTCCCGCGATGTCCCTGGAGGGTATGTTCATCCACTTTGATCGTCTTCCCAACAGCATTGCCAATAGACGTGAGCAACTGGTTCTGGAAGAGGAAGGCAGGTACTTCAGGGATTCGCACCCAGACGACAAGCTTCTTTGGGATTGGATCAGACGGGCGAAAGTCCGGAGACCAAGACTGGACAGATAGGTAATTGAAAAATATCGTCCAAGGTCCGCCCGTCATGGCGGTAAAATAGTCATCTTGTCCAGAGAATTGGACGATGTAGTAACCGTTCTCTAGGTCTACGACTCGGAACTCGCTCTTTGGTTCCCAGATGGAGTAGATCTTATTGATCAGGGCCTTGAACCCGACGTTGATGCCAATAGCCTTGACAACGACGGTGAACTTCCATGGCTCCAAAAGGGGTTGCATGGCGGCACTGCAGATCGAGAAAGATGGGAGCACCCCACTGAGATCCACGCAGATATCAGCCTCTTGAAGAACAACCGGCGAGATCAGGTTTTCATACGTAAGCATACCAATCGGTCGTCCACTGACCGTTTCTGCATAGGATGGTTTCGCTCCTTTCTCAACAGTGTGGATGGTTTCTATCTCCATTGCTACACCCCCCACATGGGAAGAAATAGGAGGAGCCTTGTCGATCCATGCGGCTTCCTGGCTAGAGATCGCATCACACTGGACACTCTTACTTGGATCAGGCGGACGATGAAGGTGTCCATGGCCTCGGCCACCGGCAACAGTTCCCCCATGGCCGCCGCCTTGGGAGAACCCTAGGCGAGCGGACATGACGCCTATAATATGAAAATTATTTTCATTGCTCTAGTTTCCATGTATTATAGATCGATCCTCATTTTTACTACATAATAAGTGGGATGAATCTATGTAAAATATCTTTTATTTATATATACTTCAATTATAAGATAATAAATATCGATTAATATAAAATCTTCATTCAATAAAAATAGTATTCATAAGAAAATAATTATCCAAACCAATTGTATGCATATATTATATAATATAATCCTCAGTTTTGCTATTTCTATTTTACATTTGTCATAGAGAAATTATCATTTATAATATCTAAATATGTTGTATGCATTTCATACAATATGTTTTATTTTAATATGCATTATTTTGATAAGATATTGCACATATTTTAAAAAATAATAATCTTCATATACAAAAGACATAAATAAGTATTACTATAATATCATCACAGTGGAGGAAATCATGATCGCATGGTGAGGAAAAACATTGCAACCTTTCAAGGCTTTGAGGGGAGTACGACAACATGACCTATTATTTCTCTACATTCTCGTTATGTGCTTGGATTTCCCAAGTCAGGCTACAACTGAAGAAGAGGCTTTAGAGAGCTAGAGGTCATTCTTAGGCCACCTGTGGGAGACCCAAGATATCACACGTCTAGAGAGACTGAAGAGCTGCATGCCAGACATATGATGAAAGTCCTGTGAATATTTGAACGGGCATAGGGATAAATAATGGAAAAAAAAATCATTAATATTCTTCTCCAAAAACACAAGCAACAGAAGAAGAAGAAGAATAAGAAGAAGAAGAAGAAGAAGAAGAAGAGTGATCACTAGGATTGCTGGAAAACAACACAAATTATTTGGGGCACACTTGGAGTGTTGATAATTTATGAGAGAGAAAAAAGGGAGATGTACCTAGACATCATCACAAAGATCAAAGTAAAGTTATTATCCTGAGTTAGTAGATCCCTATCCATTACAGGAAGAGTCACATCAACCAAGTCAGTTCTTAACTCCACACCTCAATACACACTACAGACTACACACCTACCCAACATCAATATGTGATAGTATTGATTGGCTAGTAAGGAGTTTTCTTTGGAAGGGTGTTGAGGGCACATGAGGGATCAATATGCTAGCCTAGAACAAAGTTATGACAACCATAGAAGACAAACATTTGGATATCAAGCGAGCAAGGGTATAGAATCAAGCCATTCTATATAACGTCAATTGGGATTTCATCTCTCACAAGAAGGCAATTTAGAAGGATACTATTTCTAGCAGGTATATCCATCGAATCAACCAGGGTGTATCAAATGGTTCACTCCTATTGAATTTTATCACAAAATCATAAAACAAATTTCTATTGGACATAGTAAAGCAATCTTATCAGGTGCCAACACCAATGTTTGGCAAGGGATATGGGTTAATGGAAGTAGAACTCCATAGTTGAAGATGCAAAAAGTTATCCCTCCTTATCTACAAGATCTCAAAGTTGAATCTGTGGTGGATATGGAGGGGAGATGTGACAGAAAATTTGTTCAGGAGTGGTTTGATTAGGAGAAGACCAAGCTCATTATAACCATGCCATCTCCTTGTTTGGGAATAGGTATTCACAAAGTCACATACTTAAATGATTCTAAAGGAAAATTCTCTACAAAGATTATTTATTGCAAAATCCAACGAAGCACCACATTCAAGACATTGGGATGATGAAGGACTATTTGGAAGTTGGAGGTCCCTCACAAAGTTAAAACCACCCTGCAACGAGCAATGGATGGAGGACTAATGACAAATCACAATTGAGCAAGGAGAGGTTTCATAGGAGTCAATCATTGTCCAAGGTGTGGCACTAAATGTGAAACACTAACACATTCATTATAACAATGTAATGATATCCAAAGTGTGTGGATCATGGTCCAACATACTGCAAATGTACCTCTGATCAAATTCCAGCCCTTTCCAACTTGGATTAACACAAATTTTAAGAATAGAGGCAACTACCAGATTGCTAAATTTGGCTTGCAATAACAATATGGATACTTTGGTTGTTCCTATGTTACCTGGTGTTTCAAAGCATTAGAATGTATCTTAAAGGTATGTTTAAGGCTATCAAAAAAAGTAATCATCTGCCTAGCTACATTTCTACATGATAGAGACACAATCCAAAAACAAAGTCATGCAGAGAGCTTGTGGAAAATGCCTGGCCAAGGTTGGCTTAAACTACATGTTGATGCATTTGTGAAGGAAAAAAACACCATGACTACCAAATTCATGGTGAGGAACCAAGAGGGTTTTTTTCTATGGGGAGGATGTAATAAAGAGCTAGAGTAAGACATATTACTAGTTGATCTGCTATTTTATAGGGATACAAGAGTGCATGGTAAGGTTTACAAGGTTCTTTCTCTTGATAGACTAGTAAATAAACATTTTAGATGATAACAAGGAATATTGAGGTATATGCAAAATACAAGACGTGGTGCAAGAAATTATAAAGGGATTCCATAGGTTTCAATTCTTTTATGGTCAATTTCAATAGAAGGGTTTGTAACAAGGGTGTTGATGTGGTAGCCAAGGGGGATTGGCACATGAGGGTCACTCTTGTAGGTAGAGGTAGTGCCTTGGGTTCATATCCAACTTATTTGGGTAGAAGCATCATTGTGTCACGGTAGTGTTTGGTTGTCCAATTTGCATGTAATGAAAGTACAAGTTGAATAGAATATCTCCTAGAGTTATGAAAAATAGAAGTATTACAATGCACCTAGATTAAGTAAATATTTCTACATTTGAATTGTAAATAAAATAATATCATAATATCTATCATTTTATGTATAAAATTATTTACCATCTATGCACAATTATATTCATACTCTTTCTCTATTACAAGTATATTAACATTTAAATAACTACTATTAGTCTCTCACCATGTCCAACTTCATGTTCCTCCCTCCCACTCATAATTACATATTTTCTAGATATACTTTCTACTAGTTAGTATCAATTGTGTCAGCCAACCTTTAGTGTGACTTACTGAGATATCTTTGTGTGGGCGCACGGATCTCCCGATTTTTCCATCCCTCTATCTGGGCCCCTTCCTGGGGGTATGAGTTTCCCCAGATGATCAGAAAACTATTATCAATAGGTTTTTTATCTTCATCTTCTCTCTCTCGTTTCATGTGCTATTTTTTCCCAATTGGAGCATATATTCTACCCTTCTTTATAGAAGTGTGAATGTTTCTTATTTTCCTTCTCAAGAGTTAGAATAGGTAGGGTAATTAAAATGTGTGTATGTATCTATTGAGTCAGTACAACAGAAAGAAGAACTAGCATTACGTACACAACAAGAAGAAGAATAAAGATCCACACAAACAAAGAACTCGAAATTTATGTGGGTTTGGTCTAAACGACCAAATCCATGGAAGGAGAAGAGAATTTCACTACAGAAAGAAGATTAAAAAGGAGATATACTCTCAAAGAGAGAAACCAAAAAATACTTGAGAAGGTTAAACCCAAAGAACCAAAAGAACTCTTTGATACAATTGGTACCAATCACTATTTTCCATACTATAAAATTTGATACCCAATGGCCCTATTTATAGACTCAATGCCGTAAGTATTCAACTAGGAATAGACAATCCTAATAGAAGTCTAAAACATAAAAGTAACCAAATTTTAATGTAGAGAGAGACATCTCTAAATCCAAATACGAATACTAATCCAAATCCAAGTAGGAACATGGGTTGGATTCAAACCATGGGAAGATCCAAATTTGGATTGCCACACCATGTAGGATTAGGCATAGAATAGGAGTCTTGGAGGCAAAATGCATCACCACCTTGACTCAATGTTAGAATCTTGTATAGAAAATAGGAAACTTCATCTCCTCCAAACCCCTAAGGGCATCAGCGTCAACTGTGAAGGCTAGCCAATTCCAAGTGGGTCCCAAACAAGCAAACTAGTAATGGCTTTGTCATCATATCAGTAGGAATATTTTTTTGATGATCTTCTTATCAAAAGAAGGCTTCAAAGGCTCCCAAATCTAATTCTTATAGAGATATTTTATCTCTTCATTCTTGGTATCAACAATTATAGCAGAATTTGGAGAAGCTAAAACTGCAGTATAAGTAGACGACTCACTGATATCACTTGTCTCTTCAGTAGCATGTAAACCATAGGCAACAATGTAATATGAGTGTCTTGGTAGTGGCCTAATTTGTCTTCTATCTCTATGATCAACAACATTATATGGTTGTTCATCAGGTACCTTGTCAAGCATTCTCTGATGTATCTAAATGAATTTCAATAAGAGATGTCAAACTACCATGTGGTAATGATGACACATCATCACTCTCTAGCTCCTTCTTGATGACACTAGGAAAAGGACTTGTGTCAGAAGTAGTAACAAAATACTTTTTGTTTGAGAACATATAAGACTCGTCAATGGTAACATTGCTTTCAATTAAGAACTTTGGAGACTTAGGATCAGGAAAACATAATATATATCCTTTTATACCTTCAACATTACCTAGAAACATGCATTTCTTGGCCCTAGGTTCAAGCTATCTATCTTTGAAGTAGACATAAGTAGGATGTTTAGAATTTTCTTCTTCAAGAGTTTTAAATCCAAGCGGAGTAGATAGAGAGTGATTGATAATGTGGGTGGTTGTATGAATAGATTTATCCCAGAAATCTCTCTGAATTCTTGCACGAATTAGCATGCATCTTGCTGACTGTGAGAGTGTTCTATTTGTACGCTCTACAACATCATTCTATTGTGGTGTATATTTGATAGTGTGATGTTTGGTAATGCCATTAGATTGAAAAGTATTTGTGAACTCAGATGAGTAGTACTCTAAAATGTTACCATTCCTCAATGTCTTAATGCACTTTCTAGTTTACTTTTCAATCAAAGTATTCCACTTCTTAAACTGCTCAAAAGCTTAAAACTTATGCTTCAAGATAAAACTGAGACTTTTTTGAAAAGTTATCAAGAAAACCGATCATGTATCTAGAACCATCCTTTTACAAAACTTGAGAGGGACACCAAATATTAGAATGAATGTAGTCAAACGTACCCTTTAAGGTATGAACTTCCATAGAGAAGCTAACTTTCTTATGTTTTTCTATTACAAATATTTTAGAGATAATCTAACTTTCTAACAGTACAATCATTTAAGAGTCCTCTCTTTCTTACAATATCAAGACATTTCTCTATCATTCATCCAAGTCTCATGTTCCATACCTTGGTGGCATCCTTAAAGTGGATCAAGAAGAAGAACCATCAGCTATCCCAATAATAATTCACCAATAAGTGAATAGCAATTTCCAATATGTTTTTGACCCTTTATCATGATAGTTTCATCTATGAAAAGGGACATGATGCCACATCTTGCAGAATGGGGAAAACCTTTGTCTTGAAGCATTCCTAGAGAGATGAGATTGTTAGCAAGATCTTTAACATGATGGACATTTGAGATGGTTCTAATAAAATCATCAAACCTCTTGATGTAGACAGATCCAATCTCTTGTCTTGTAGGTAGGATTATTTTTCATAATGACAACCCTACCTTCAAATGCACTATATGTGGAGAACCAATAACTTCTAGGACACATGTGATAGGAACAACTAGAATTAAAAAATCCATCAATTCTAAAATCTTGAAGTAGAGGATGAAATGAGAAAAACATTTTTGTCTTCTTGTATGATATTGGAACTGCCAAGTTGTTCATGAAGATATTTGTTTCACATTTCTTCTTATTCTACAACTTGTAGAATTCTTCAATTGTGTGTTCCTTCTTTTGTAGTATTTCCATTACATGTTATTCTTAGGTGTGGTCTAAGATCTGTTGTATTCTTCGTTCGTACCCTTTACTTTTGGTCAAACCCTCACATTGAGAGTCTCTGCTTAAGTTCCACAAGAAGACATAATGTATTATTTATCCATTAAGGATTTATACATGGGAGAATGCATGAATTCTTCTATCTTCATGAAGTCTTTCCATAAACAATAGTTGCACAGAATTTTTAATAAGAATAGGGTAGGGGACATAAAAGAATCAAGACCTTATCTTCATCTTTTATTTGATGTCAATATTTTCTAAATCGATAATGATCGAATTAAACTCATCAATGTGAATACAAATAGATGTACCACAATTCAAGTGTAGTAGGCATAGATGTATATAAAGATGAAATTTTGTTTGAAGAGCCATTGTTATGTAGAGAGATACAAGTTTCTACCACAAGGTTGCATCGGTCTTCTCGTTAGAGACTTCACTATCATGTACAGAGATACAAGCTTCTTCCACAAGGCTCCAACAGTCTTCTCTTAAGCGACTTCACCAAGAATCATCCATGAAAATGGAAATTGGATGGTAGTTTGGGATTTCTTATCCATATCTTACTTCTACTCAAAAGTCAATGAAGTTGGAATATTCTTCAGTCCTAGCACCGCTTTAGCAACGTGATGTTGTACTAGTAGGTCTCATATCTTGATATGTCATAACCCAAATTTTATTTTCGGGTCCAACTTCTCAATGTCGTACTTGCTCGTAATTGTTCGTGATCATGAATATCTAATACCAATTTGTTGAATAGGTGCTGAGGAAAGAATAATGAGAAATACATACACAATACAAAGAAGAATAACAATCCACACAAACAATAAACTCAAAATTTACTTGGTTTTGGGTAGACGACCTAATACGCAATAGGAGAAGAGCATTTCAATATTTTAAGAAGATTACAAATGAGAGATACTTTCAAAAAGAGAATCAAAAAAACCTTTTCAAGGTTACATCAAAAAAAGAGAAAGAACTCTTAATCACAATTTGGAACCCACAATATATTTAGTACCAGAAAACTCAATGCCCAACAGCTCAATTTATAGGATCTAAGTCATAAGGCTTCCACTGAGAATAAACAATCCTATTAGGAGTCTAAGATACAATAATAACCCAAGTTGCATGTAGATATAACAATCTCAACTAGGAATCATAATAGTAACCCAAATCCAAGTAGAAATATGAGTTGGACTCAAACTAAGATAATTCTCAAATTAGGAAGATAAAAGTGGCAGTACAAATGATTATATATGATTAATAACATGGCGGGTGTGAGGGGGATGGATGCAGAGTCCAAGGTGATCCCTGCAAAAACCTAGAAGATGATGGCGGCAGAACTAAGGGGAAAGGATAGAAAGAAGCATCAAACACTCATCTTGTAAGATCATCTACTCAAATTTGAATCTAGAAAGTTGGTTTAAACATGACTTGTAAAGGCATGAGGGGTAAATCACTGAGGGGAGAAGACAACACTACACATACGATGGACAAAAATGAAGGGCTCCATGAAGAGGTAGCGACCTACGTGGATGATGGCAACCCATTCCTTACGCATCAGGTGCCAATGGTGAAGACAAAATCTTTCAAACAAGCAATCACTAGAGAAGGCAGCAGTGAAGAGGTGAACCCCTATTTCATTGATGATGAACTGGAGGAAATAGTTAATCCTGAAGATGCCGAACTAGTTATTGAGAAAGGATTTCCTGATATATATGTTGTGTTAGAGGTGGAGGATATCATGAGAAAACCTTTTAGACACACAGTCATAGTTAAGCTGATCGTGGACATATTGGCTTCTTAACCATGGTAGATAGATTAAAACTCTTGTGGAATCTAGTGGGGTGATTTGAGTTGTATGAACTCGCATAGTTCAATTTTACAATAGGGGAGACTAGAAAAATGCCCTAGCCAAGGGTCCATGGTCACTATTTTAGAGTCGCCTGATGGTATGGCCCTAAGGTTGGGTATTTTGAGCCCTCAAAGGGCCTTCCAGACTATATTGTGACATGGATTAGAGTAATTGTCCTACCTATCCTCTACTATAACAGATAAATCTTCCACAATATAGGGCATGTCGTTGGCCATCTCTATAGAGTAGACGGTCATTCTGTAAACTATACGAGGAGAAAGTTTTCTAGACTCACGATGGATATTAACACAAGAAAGACAATACACCTGCCCATCTTAATAAATGGTATGTAGTAAAAGATCGAATATGAATCCTTTCCCAACATGTACTTGAAGTGCAACATACTAGGACATGATGAAGCTGATTGCAAAGGATCTTATGAGTCTCCTAAAAACCCTACTACAAAAATGCAAACGAGGATGATGATGTTCTCTTGGTGGAGGAAGAGGAAAAATGGCAAGTCTACTATGGTAGGAACTTGCTTACTTGTAGACCATAGAAGAACAAAGAGGGTTCCAAAAACAATCCCTCAAAGGGGAATCACAATGCTAACTGATACCATATGCAGGATGGAGAGGAAGAAATAGGCACAAAGGAACAAGGAGATGAAGACAATGCCCAAATGCAACCAAATAGTCAGGAAGATACTCAGGGACTGAAAGTCTAGAGGAAGAAACAATGTGGCAATGAATATGTTGATGTATCCATGAGAAACAATTCATATGTTGAGACTAAAGAGAAAGAACCAATAGTAGCAAAAATTGTTGAAACAACAAAGGACAATGTTTCCTATATAGTTGTCACACCTATTGGAAATGAAGTCATATAGGGTAAATTGAAAAGTGGTCCTGAGGACCAGCTTGAGGGCTCACCTATCACCAAACTGATCATCTCTGATGATAATAATGTCAATGGCAGAAGTAGAGAAAACATTATTCACTCAAGGAGGAAAGAAAAAGATAAGAAAATGACACAAAGTTATAACCAGACACCGAAGAATCATCCATATAGCACAAGAAGAAGAACCAAACCAGGAGTTGAAGGTCAAGAGGGGAAAGTAGGCTCCCATACAAACTAATATTTTGGTTTCTTGATTATAAGTACTATAGCCTAGAACATTAGGGATGTTGATAAGAAAAATACTAGGCTATCCCTTAAGCACCTCATTCTCAAGCATAAAATAAAGTTAGTGTCTATCTATGAACCCCACATCTCAGGGGAACAAGTATAGGCTTCTATTCATGACTGAGGCTTCACAAGTTCCCACAGAGTGGAAGCGAGGAGCTTCTTGGGCATCATTTGGGTTCTTTGGAATGAAATTCACTATAATTCCCAGATAATCCAAAGCCATAAATATTACATACATTGCTCCATTAATGAACAGGTGTACTATACTTTTATCTATGCGTCCCCAAGTCCTGGAGGCATGCCAATCTTATGGGGACACATTATACAACCGAGTATCTCTATTGATAAGCCATGGATCACGTTAGGGAACTTCAACTACATGATGAATCTAAAGCTACTAAATTTAATAACTCTATCATGCAGGCTGGTCTCACAAATATTGGAAATTCAGGGTTCAATTTTACCTACAAGAAGGGTCTTCTTCATGAACGTATTGATCAAGCAATGACAAATTATGAATGGATCCAACAATTCCCATACTTCATATGTTAAACTCTATCGAGAATTCGATCGAACCACAACTCCATAGTTGTTCTTGATGTCCGGACACATAAGAAAAAGGGTAGGTTCAAGACTAGAGCTTTGTGGCAGGAACAATTTGGGTTCCCAAATCTCCTCAACAACATTTGGGATACATCTGCACCTTTTCATGATGCACTGGATCAAATTAAGAATCCTATACTAAAATGGGATGTGAAGATTAGAAAGGAGCATGGCAAGTACAAGCATACATTAATTTCCAACATCAGTAAACTCTAGAAGGACATAAAGTAAGGCTATAATGAAGAGAAAGATCAGCAGTGCCACCAGCTTAAACAAGAACTTCATGCGTCTTACTAAAGGAGGAGGAAGATTGGAAGCAGAGTAACCATATTAAATGGCTCTGTCACGAGGACAAAAATATAAATACTATCATGCTTTTTTAATAACAATAGGAGGTCCAACAAAATCTTGAGTCTCCAAGATGAACAAGGTAACTGGGTCTCTAATTACACTAACCTTAAAAATCTTATTTCCAATCATTTTCAGCAATTATTCACAACACTTTCAAAGCCGACCAGTGTAGAGATGGAATATTACTAGGGAATCTCAAATGCCTAACGGCATAACAACAATATTCTCTAGATGCTTCTCCTACTGAATATAAAGTATGGAAAATTGTGAATGAGTCAGCCCGATGGAACATACAACTACTTCATGAAGAAGAACTGGAAAGTTACTAGAGACTCGGTCTTAAAATCCATTAGATGTATGCTGAATAGAGATTCCATCAATGCATATGTGGGTGACTCTAGTATTGTTGTGATTCCTAAAATCAAGCAACCCATGAACTATAACCATTTGAGACCGATTACCCTTAACAATACATGTATGAAATTACCATTAAAGGTCATTTTTTAAATAGTTAAGAAGTATATTCCACAGTGGATCTCTCCTATAAAAACTAGTTTCATTCTAAGTAGATGCATCTCAGATAACATCATTCTACTTCAGAAAATTATCCATAATATGATAAGAAATTCATATGCTCCATATATGTCTTTCAAGGTTGACCTTGCAAAAGCATCCAACTGTGGGAGTTTGTTGAAAATACTTTAGACAAGATAACTTGGCCACCAAGCATCAAGTAATATATTTTGAATTCACTATCTGTAGGTAAAACTAATATCATTTTGAATGGTGGATCCCTTCTGACATTCAAACCCCTAGAGGCCTTGGGCAAGGGGATCCCCTATCGCCCTATCTATTTGTGTTATGTATGGAATGCTTGACCAATCTTATCAACCAGAGTGTGGATGACAACATGTGGAAGCTTGTTACAACCTCGATTTTTTCTTGTATGATTGCAAATGGAATTGTTCCAGAGAAATGTACCTGGTTGTAAATTGTATGACTTATGATAAATATATGGGTTTCTTTTACAAATTTTTCCTTGTGCATGTGTTTTCGTGAATCCTATTATAATAAAGGGTCCAAGATGTTAAAAGAGAAAGGAAAAGTGGAAGAAAAACAAATAATGCAAAAATAAAGAAGGAAATTGAAATAAAGGTGAAAATACAAGAAATATGTGGAAAGATGTGGGATTAATCATAATGGATGCTATTTTGAACTCCACATGGTTTCTTGAGATATGAGCAATCTAAACAAAGGAAAATAAGAGAGTAAGAGAGAGGAAATGTGAATAAAATATGCTTTATTAAGTAATAACTTGCATATGAAGGAAAAACTCTTTTACTTTTGAATTTTAAATCCAAACTTGGCACGCAAGTAGAATAATTTATTAGTGATTTTCTCTCAAAATTTCAGATAAAAAGGAACCATGGATTGAGAGTTATGAATTTTATAAATTTTGCTAAAGTGAGAAGGATGTTATTAATGCCAC
Organism: Alisma plantago-aquatica; assembly: GCA_963693085.1. Taxonomy (NCBI): domain Eukaryota; kingdom Viridiplantae; phylum Streptophyta; class Magnoliopsida; order Alismatales; family Alismataceae; genus Alisma; species Alisma plantago-aquatica. The sequence goes on along the minus strand of OY856413.1, from coordinate 144,562,072 downwards.
GATTTTTCCTGAAATATTAATCGATTATTTGATTTGGTATGCATGACGTGGTCTGTTGGATCTAAGATCCACGACCGTTGTTGATCATCTAGTTCTAGTGGAACTAGAAAACAGACTGAAGGAAAGTGGGATTTTCCATCCCAATTTTCTCGATACTCATCCCATGCGCGGACGAGGAAATCACCTAGTTGTGTTTGGGAGAAGCTTCTGAACACTTGGGACCCACATTTTTTAGCTTTGGAGGCTTCTCGAAGAAACACCCAATGTGCCCGGATCAGGGGCCGACAGCAAGGGTCAGAAACCCTAAAATCCTACACGAGCCCTATAAATAGGGTTACTCCCGACTTCGGACGACCCTCACAAACACAAATAGCTACCTCTCGTACCTCTTTGTGCCCCTGGTTCCTCTATTGGATTTACGCCGACGAGCTTTCCATAGCAGCGTCGTCGTGGGTCGAAGCACCTAACTTCGGTTAACAAGATGAACGCGAGCCCTTCGATCCCAGTCAACAGATGACCGCAGAAGAGATCAACGGTCCTGGTTGCTCTGCACTTTAGAAGGCATGGGTGGGCTCGATCAAAGAGAGCCGCACGATCCTCGCTCGGTCAACGAAGACCTGAGATCTGATGGCTGTCGTTTTTCTAAAAAGAAAAGGTAAATTGCCTCTATAGTCAGAAATTCTAGAAAATCAGTAGATCTTGGTTAATTCGTTAAAATTGATCCTTTGGATGCAAAATAAAAGTAGATAGTGCTTTTTGATCAAAATATATATAGAATCTAATAAAAATCGAATTGAAGCCTTATATCACTTGTAATTTAAAAAGTACACAAAGTTACCACTTTTAATGTACTAAATTATGGTACAACCCTAATTTGATGTGGAAATCAGATTTAATGTCTGTTTTGGCTTATTTTGACTAATATTAACCTCTTAAGAATAAAAGGAAGGGTTAAATCTAAAAAAACATGATATTGTGCTTATTTTAGGGTTTTGTAAACAAAATTATGCATTAATGGGCTAAAAACCTAATTTTGGAAAATATGGGTTTTAATGGTTTTAATCTAAAAATGTAATTATACAACAGAGATATAATGATCTTGAACATGGTTTGAAATTAAAGAACCCTTAATTAAGATAATTGGAATAATTAGGGTTTTGTAAACAAGAAACCTATTCTAGGGTTGTTGGCCAAAAAAGGAGGTAAAGTTGGATAAAGCAACCTAAGAAACCCTACTGAACCCTAAGGGGCTTGGAAGCCTTATAAAGTATCCTCATGTCATTAGTAAGGTGTTATAACATTAGGTAATCTATATGTTTTAGGAATTAAGGGGTGCTTGCATTAAGGTGCTTTCTTGGATTTCTTATTGAATTTGGATTCTATTGCTCAAGAACATGCATGTGGTTACGTTTATGGTTAAATCGCTTTAGTTTCACGACGATTCCTAAGGTTTTATAAGTTGCTTGGAAATAATTGGTTGGTTGTCTTTTATTTCATGCAACTATAAAGTGACTATCACCATAATTCTATGTGCATGACTAGCTCAAATCATGGTCCTCCTCTGTAGCTCTAATGATGATGAGATAAATGACCTAGTACATGGTCTACCTGTGAGGTAGGATCATCAGGTTATCATGAGTCAATGTGTTGGTCTACCTTTGGGTAGGACCATACAACTCCATGACCCTATGTATCGATCTACATGTAAGGTAGGATCATGCGGGTTAGTTGAGATCTACCATATGAGAGGTAGTATCCATGTCCACTATAGGGACAACAGAGAGGATAGGGTATGTAAGGATTGAGTAGTCATGTTTAAAATGTAAAATTTGTTTTGTTAAATCATAATTTCTTGCAATATGTTGTTATAATTAAATGCAAGATTATGGATTCCCCCACTTACCAGTATAATTCATTATATTGACCATTGTTTTGTTTGCCAACTTTTTAGGTAATATCTGAAATTGGACAAACAGTAAAGTGGCACATGTGAAGATTAAAGTTAAATAACTAAAGGAAGATTTAGGTAGATGGAATCATACTTCGGGTAGAAGTCCTAGTTACCTAATTTTGAAGGTATGTTAAAAGAAAAAATTTATTCCATTTTTTAGGTTAGTCTTTAGTAGAATTTATTAATTATTTTTTATTATTTGCAGAATCACTGCTCCTATTTTGGGATAACGCCTTTGATTTCTTGGTCTCCCTTAATTTGGGGTCACCAAGAAGTGGGGTTGTTACATTTTGTATCAGAGTGTGGTTTTCCATTTGATCTCTAATAATTATTAAATTTTACAAACTCTTTAGAGCCCAGGGAGTTATTAGATGATTTTTCGATGTGGAGGTGTCTAGAAAAGGATCACGATCTGGGGGCTGGCAATATTTTCCTCCACCCTGCTAGTCAGTCAATGGGGACTCCCAGATTATGTGTGATAACCTGGCCAAAATCTGAGGAATTGATTTGAAATAAGATACCTCTAGGTCTTCTCATCTATTTTCATCCCTTCTCTACCTCTTATTTCTGGAGAAACATTAAGTACATAGTATTTTCTCTCTCTCCACCACCTCCTATGTTTGGGAATTCAAAGTGTTAAGGAGTAAGGGATCCTCCACAAAATAAATACATATAAATAAGAGGACAAGGATGTAAGTTTAAGCTTATATATCTTCCAAGTTATAAATTTGTCTTTAAAGGATTTTTAACTTGTGTGAAACAGCATGGCTCGTGTGAAGACTGTAGCTACTCCCGTTGAGGCCACCGAGAACCCTACTAGGGGTTGGCCTCCCCGCAAGAGGAAGGGATATTCCCAGAAGAAGAAGAGGGACCGTGGTGATGAGTCCTAAAAGAAGAGAAAGAGACCTGAGGGAGCCTTAGAAGAAGGCTCAGACCCTAAGTCGGTTTCCTTCGACAACCCAATTCTGGACCAAGAAGAGGAACACATGTTTGAAGATGAGGTCAAGTTTGAGGAGAACTCAACTGGTGGTCCAGGACCTGCATTGGTAGTTCACACCCCTGATGCCATATGGATGGAATAATAGAAAAAATTAACCGAGGCCATTAGTGCCCTGGCCCTCAGGGATATAGCCAGAGATGAAAATGGCAAACCACTTTCCATCTATCCCCGACTTGGAGTCACCATTCTAGACTTCATCAAGCTGAACATTGAGAAATTATGGGGAGAGGATAAGACTGAAGTGGTCGACAAAGTAGATGCTTGGCTGTTAGCGATCGAGAATGGTTTTCACATGCTGGAGGTGCAGCCGAACAAGAAGGTCCTTTTTTTTACTCACCTCTTAGAAGGAGCAGCCAATATCTGGTGGCAGAACCACATCATGGGTCAAGATTTGAGTGCAGACCCAATGGCATGGATCGACTTTAGGACTATCTTCATAGCCATATTCATTCCCACCTTAGCTAAGAAGGAGAAGGAAAGAGAGTTCACCAACTTGATCTAAGGTAGTTTATCAGTTACAGACTTTGGCCGCATGTTTTGCATCCTAGAGTGTTTTGGGCACATGATGACTGAAGAGAGATGAGTGGACCATTTTGTAGAGCGTCTTCATCCTACCATCAAGCCTCATGTGATGGAAAGTAAACCATAAACCTTCACCTAAGCCTACAACACCGCCCTAGACATGGAGAGGATGGTGATACCTACTCAGAACCCACCCAAAGGATATTTGGGTTTCACTAAAGGTACCCATGACTAGAAGAATGATCAAAAGAAAGGATAAGGGAGAAATCATACCAAAGGAAAGAATGGAGGAATTGGAAAGCCCTACTAAGAGAACAACTGGCCTAGGTGTGACACCTGTGGAAAATGGCATTCAGGCGAGTGCCTCTACAAGAAGAGGATGTGCTACCATTGTTAGCAAGAGGGAAACCTTCAAGCCAACTTCCCTCTACCAGACCTGAAGGGGCCAAACCCAGTAGCAGCCCACCCTGTAGCATCCCAACCTATAGCTGCAACTGAGTTTTTGCTATTGACAATGAGGAGGCTTAAGCTAATGTTAATCGGTTGATAGAGGGCAATAACCCTTAGAGTTTTCTTTTATGTTTTAAGATAAGCATGTAATGGTCTAATGTATGGTGAAAAACAATGTAGGAATGCTTGAAGTCATGGGACATAATGTAAAAGCTTTGTTTGACTCTGGATCTACTAATACTTTTATTTTGAGGAATCTCACAACTATGCTTTGTTTGGATATCAAGGATTTAGGGTATATTTTAAATGTTACAACCCCAAGTGGTCGGATCTTTTCATCCCTTGTAAAAACTCTTGTGATACCTATTAAGTATCGAGATCATGAGTTCCCTATAGACTTTATCCTCCTTGACATGAATGACTTTGATGTGATCATTGGTATGGATTGGCTTCATACCTATAGGGCAAATATCGATTGTAAGGAGAAGAAGGTAATCATAAAGATACCAGGTCACCCATCGTTCATCATTAGGGGTAGTAAGGATGCTACCACCAGATTGTATGTTTCTGTGATGACCCGACATCGAATCAAGCGTCCACCTAAAAAAAATGTGGATCCCACGGGGTGAGACAATTCTCTGAGCGAGAGATATAACTCTCCGCCAACAATATATATATATATATATATATATATATATATATATATATATATATATATATAGTCAGGCTAGAATACACTCGAGTGTACGGATCACATGAATACACTCAAGTGTGTTTGCATATCAAGACTATTTTTTGCAAAATGTAAACCATTGATCTTCACCGTAATACTATAACTAGGCTACATACAAATTTTGAGCCCATTTGGATGAGTGTAAGTCACTCATCCAAGGGAAACAAAATCGACGCGTGAAAATAATTTGAAATGTATAATTTTTGCGGTCTTCATAACATGAGCTATACATATACAAATGTGCTCAAATTTTTCTTATGAGTTGTTCACGAGATGTTTAAGAAGATCAACAGATTAGATTTTCAAAAAAAATATTGCATCATGAAAAACTACTTGAGTGTATTCAGCTCCGGATACACTCGAGTGTATTCTAACCTGACTCTCTCTCTCTCTCTCTGTATATATATATATATATATATATATATATATATATATATATATATATATATATATATATATATATATATATATATATATATATATATATATATATAAGGTAATATATTGCAGGAAAAAGGCATATAGGATAAGACATATATTGTACATGGGTGAACTAGCTACAAAAACCCCAATGCATACAAGCAACTGGGTCCAAACCTTTACAAATTCTAGGTTTGGCCCTACAACTCCTGAGGACCATATCATTAAGTATGTCAAAAATGGTGAAGTTGTCCCTGTCCAGCCCACCATGTCTTCGCAGGTTCCTCTCCTGCCACACTAGGAACACAATGGTAGCAAGGCCCATCCCAGAAAAATTGGCCATGATGTTATTTCCCCCAGCTCGCATACAGATCCACTGCAGACATCCATCAATGGAGTTCAAGACATGGGCACCCCAACCATTCTTTAAGGCCCATCTAGGGACTAAGTAGGCTGAGAAATCACATATGAAAAAAAGGTGCTCATGTGACTCATCCTCAACCCCACACAACAAGCACCTAGAGTTCACATTCATCTTCCACCTCGCCATTCTATTTGTCATTGGGAGCCGCCTCATGAGTGCTCTATACAGGTAGCAACTCCATTTTGGGGTCTTCCATGTATTCCACACGATCCTACACCAGGGAACCGGCGGCCCGCAACACCTTTTGATCCAAGGCTTGATATTTGAATAGCTCCACCAGTCGTGTTGAAAAGCGTAGTCCCCCTAACCTACTGCCAACTATGCATCGTCCTTCTCCAGACCAGCGAGCTCCCACACACGCCGTCGTCATCCAGAGAGTTGGCATATCTGCTGTGCATCCAGCTCACCCAAGAGGATTCCTGATCAATAAGGAATCGTGTATATGCCTTCTCGTGTTCCTCTCTACCACCAGCCAGGGGTCTAAGAACCCCATACATCCCTGGTCCTTAGTTTTAGCAAGTGTTTCCCAGGTGATGCCATGGGACTTTCCACCACAACGGAACCCCGCGAGGAGTGAAACTGCCTTGTTGATGATGAAGTCTGGTAGCTCTGCATGGATGGTTCAGTACCCGACCTTTCCCATGAGCATCGTGTTGCACAGAACCAACCGCCCCACCATGGATATATTCAACCCATTCCACCTATCAATGGTGTTCCTGAGCTCATCGATTAGGACCTCAAAGTCTCCTCCCTATCCTCAACCCCCAGAGATAGGGATCCCTAGGTATTTTGTGGGGAAGCGTCCATGAGGCAAACTAGCTGCCACTCGCAGCCGACCTCGACGCATGTCACATGAGTGAGAGAGGAAGACATTGGATTTAAGTTGACTTATGTAGAGTCTCGTCAGCTTCCTAAAATGCTCCACAATACTCTGGGTCTGTCTCAGGTACTTGTAGGTACTTGCGAACACCATGACGTCGTAAGCAAAGACCAGGTGCGAGAGGGAAGGTGTTTGACCCACCTTGAAAGGTCTCATCAAACCAGCCTCTTCGGCCCGCTGGATGCCCGCAGAAAGGGCCTCCATGACAATGGTGAGCAGGAGGGGGGAGAGGGGATCACCCTGCCTCAGCCTGTTAGTAGCTTAGAAGAGCCCCTGCGGGACTCCGCTAACTAGCACCGAGGAGGTGGACTCCATACATTGGGAGATTATTTTAGTCCACCTAACTGAGAACCCCATAGCAGTCATAATATCTCTTAGTGACGCCCAGTTCACATGATCATAAGCCTTGGTGATGTTGACTTGGAAGTAGGCTTTCTTAGTAGAGTTCTTTTGGCTGAAAGTAGAGAGGAACTCTATCGCTAGTAGTGTGCCATCACTGATAGACATCCCTTGCACTAAGGCAAGTTGATTGGGGGAGATGATGCTTGGTAGGACTTTCTTTAACCAATTGGCCAGGAGCTTGGAGAAGACTTTGTAGAGGACTGAGCACCAGGAAATAGGCCTGAAGTCCGTCATGGAAGCAGGCATGTTCTTCTTGGGGATAAGTTTGATGAACGTGTGGTTGACCTGCTTAACCATGGTTTCACCCACCTTGAACCACCACACAACACAACATAGGTCATCCTTAATAATCACCCAACATTTATGAAAGAAACACCCATTGAAGCCGTCAGGCCCCGACACCTTGAAAGCCCCAATGGAGAACATTGCATTCCTCACCTCCTGTTCCGAGACCGAACCACAAAGCATTCTATTCATATCATTAGTAAACTTACTTGGCAGGAGCGTCCACTGCTGCTTCATGTGGCCAGTGTTGTACAACTTTGTGAAAAAAGAGATCGCCTCCTCCACTACCTCTCTAGGGCCACCCATCAAGGTGCCATCTTCCTTAGTGAGACCATGTATATAGTCCCGCATATGGTTTTTCTTTGTGGTGTTGTGATAGACTCTAGTGTTTCTATCACCATCTTTAATCCACCTCAATCTACTGCACTGCTAGTGATAGGACTCCTCCACCTTCTCGACCTGATTCAGCTTCTTAGCTTTGTTTTGTTCATTCGCCATCAGGTTGGGATTGGTTGGGCTCAGCTTAAGCCGCTTTGCGGCCTCTTCATAATCATGCTTAGTTGTTTCCACCATATTAGCAAGGTTGTAAAGCTCAACAGCCCACTTCTTCAGGATCATCTTGGTATTCTTCAACTTTTCGGCGAACCTGAAGATCGGGTTCCCCACCACCTATTCATCCCAGGCTTCTTTAACATTCTCCTCAAATCCTGGCCACTCCACCCAAAAGTTCAGAAACTTGAACGGCTTCCTCCTCATACTATTCTAAGTCAGCGAGACCTATATCCAGGCGTGGTCGCTATTGGGGTGACCACCCAAGCTTATGTTTGCTTCATGGAAAACATCCAGCCAAGTCGTGTTCACCAGCCCGCGATCCAGGTGGCTTGAGATCCTGTGTTTTGGGCTTCTTCTATTTTTCCAAGTCATGACCCCTCCAACCATATTGAGTCCGACTAGGCTTGCCGCATCAACCATGTCATTAAACCTTCCCAAAATGGAGTCAGGGATCGGGAGGCTGCCAAACTTCTCTGACGCCTTCCTGACATGGTTGAAGTCTCCAATTACTAACTGTGACACCTGCTGTTGGGTTGCTTCCACTATGGTGTCCCAACACTCCCTTCTTCTGCTCTCATTACTGTGCCCATAGATGTTCGTAACCATGGAATGAAAGCCTCTGTGATTAATGCAACTGGCCACCATGACCTGGTCAGTCACCTACACATCCCATAGCTCCCTGTTCAACCCCAACACCATCATGCCACCATCAATCTATGGCAGGTTCAATTGGAAGCCCCAGCCAGTCGGAAAGATCCCCCCACCTTCAACTCGAACTGCCTCTTGATCTTCGTCTCCAGGATAATGTCCAGCGATGTGCCACTCTCTAGGATTATCTTCCTCACCCTTCTTTGCCTCCTCGGTTTGGACGCACCCCGTGTATTCTAGGCTAGGATGGACATCTTAACTTTTGTTATGGATGCCCCTGCCAAGGGAGGTCGTTCTTGATGACGTTCTTCTGCCCCTGCCACTGGGTGCATGTTGGTGGGTTACCCTCCTACTGGTTGTGTCGGACAACTCATCAAATAATTCATCAGGATCTAGGTTCTCCAGGATGGAGAACTGGTTGTTGTTGGCTGGCAGTCCATCAACTGCTTCCCCAACTTGGCTGACAATGTCTCCAACCAGGTGATCCACCTCCTCCCTGTTAGGGATGGGGCCAATCCCTCTCTCCATGCCATGAACCTGACTCTCGTTAGCACTGGCCACCGCAGTGACCCCCACCGAAGAGTCCACCACCACCCCCACGCTCGGAGATGGTGCACAGGCTTTAGTCCCAATGGAATCAGTAGCTGGCACTCCCTCTCCCACTACCACATTCTCAGTTGTCTTCCTCCCATGACCCACCCTGGCCCTGTTGGCCCTACCTTCTCTCCGCCTACCAGGCATCCTAATCGGTTCATGACCCTGGGTCACAGGGGGTGTGGGGCGAGAGGATCTGGCCCCAGGACAGTCACCAGAGAAATTCCAGAATACCTTGCAGGTGTGGCAATGTTGTGGGAGGACATCATAGAACACTTTGAAATCCAGTTCCTTACCGTCTGGAATCTCCACCATCAACTTGTCAGGAGGTTTCTTGTCCACTTTGATCTCAACACACACATGGGTAGCTCCCTCATATCTTCCTTCAGAGTGAAAATTGATTACCTTGGGCTCGCCAACATCATAGGAGATGATGGTGATGGCTCTTCTGCTCCAATGGTGCCCAACCTCAGGGAAGGTAAGCCACACCAATGGTCCGCCAATAATATTATTATCACATGTAAATAGTATAAAACTGAGCAGATCAAGATTAATCATTATTTATAATTAGAACAGAGCTATCTCATCTTTTAAAGTAATGCAGCTATCTATGATAGGGCAATAAATCATCTATTCACTTTATAATGAATATGAAGAACATGTATAACATCTATCCATTAAAGACATGTAAAAGAAGTGAATATCAACCAGTTTTTTCCATATTTGTTTCTTAAGAAAATATGCTACATGACTGATTACATAATACAATGACACTTATGCATCTAGGAGATGAGGTATACCGCTCATACTCCAACTGAACACTGCTTAGTCAAAATCAGTACCATACAAGGTCAATGGAAGAGCCATCTTCCAAGACCTCACCCATCTCAATCAGTATGAGACTACTGGCAGGACATCTTGTATCAATTGCAATTAGCTTACTAGGGTATACTGGTATCTTTGCTTTAGAGTAACGCCGCAGCATGCACTCTCTTCAAGAGAAGACCACTGAGTTTTCCCAGATTATAAGGATAAAGAAGATTATACATCAATTCCTCACCTAGTTGGGTGATTCTCATCAATCCCACACTTAATGAAGAAGAATTTACACATCAATTCCACATTTGGTTGGGAGAGTCACATCATCCTGATATAAAATAAATAAGGAAGGGGCTACATCGATTCTTCATTAGTATGTATGGATATACTTCATCCTTCACCCCCGCATATTCAAAAATATGCTCTTCGAGTTTAACTCGTTTCACCATTCACCAAATTCTGACACTCAATGGATCTATGGTCAGGGCAACTACATGGCGAGATTCCACTTGATTAAATAGGTGTATTACAGTATCTTTTAGCATCAACTAAGTTTCAAACATGAATTATAATATATGATACAATGAAAGGTGTAATACATTTATCAAGTACTTTTATAATCTTTAGAACACACTGAATGCATAACTCTCGGGATCTCAGTCCCTTATCACATTACTAGGGGTTCTTCTCCCTTAGCATTATCATCATCATGATTACTAGATATGGGTATTCAAACCCTTAGTTCATCACTGAACATTGTTACCTATTATAAGGCAACTTTTAACTCTAGGTCCTCAGACCAAGGTATACATTATACTTGTTGCACAAGTATTTCACACAGCTCACAATGCCCATTTAAATATCTTGTCACCTTTCACTAGGCAACAACTATCTTTTTAGGTCATCAGACCCTATAAGCATTAAACTTGTTGTATAAGTATTTAACATGGATCACAAGTCCCATTTAAATTTGTATCATATAAAACATCATAGCTCATACCTGGATATGCTCATCATCTCATGATTCCTTCATGTTTAGCACTTCATGATAAAAATGCTAGCATTATATGACATCACCATGCAATTCAAGAGAAATACAACCTTCCCATTTTTAGGATTAGGGTTACTCATTCTAACTGATTAGGGTTTCAAGTGCATACCATCACCCTTCATTAGGGTTAGGGTTTACCTTTATTTAACTGATTAGGGTTTCAAGATCATATTTTAAAAGATCAAACCCTAATTCATACTCCATTATATAAGGAGTATCAATGTATGCTCATTACATGATTATCATACAAGTATAAGTTTCTCTCTCATCCTCATTAGAATGTTGATTACATCATACTCTATTAGGTTGGCTCAATCCTTCTCTCGAGGTTCATTGGCCTACACTTAACACACTACATTAAACTATTTATGTCTTAATGTATTACTTGAACAATTCATGTGTTACTCCATCAAGTACATTGAATTGAGATTCTTCATTCATATTGGGTATAAAGGTGTGTACTTAACACCATATAGTTCTTCCATATCGTGCTTGTGATGTATCCTCATTACCATATCATGCATCCATATTGGGAATGTGGTGTATCCTCATCACCATATCATGAATAAGGTGTATCCCCCATTACCATATCATGCACCCATATCGGCTTGCCCAACATTTAGGGTTTGTCATCTCAAATTAGAGGTACTTAGATCCATATCGTGTATGAGGTGAGTACTTGATCTCATATCGTGTATAAGGTGTATACTTGATACCATATCGTGCACAAGATTTGCACTTCATCATCATATCATGCATAAGGTATATGCTTCATCATGGTATCATGCTAGTGGTATATTCACCTCACCATATTGGGTTACCATATCAGGTTATCATATGAGGTTTGTATCTCGGGTTAGACCCTTATGCTCATACCTTTTTATACCTTCTAGGGATCAATGCTATCATGTGTTGAGTGATAGGATAGACAACTGGTTGAACCCTTCACAATCAACCCATTATACAAAATGATAGGGGTGTGGGGTTCCAAGGGATGTCGTGTTTCACATCATCATCTAGGGTTTCAACACCATTTCGGGTTAGGGTGTATAATTGACACCATGTCGAGCATAAGGTGAATGCTTAACCTCATATCATGCACAAGGTGTATGCTTGGCATCATATCGTGCACAAGGTGTATGTATGTGTCACTTATATTGTCCATGAGGCATAAACTCCTCACTATATCGACTTACCCAACATCTAGGGTTTGTCATATCAGAGTTGAGTATATACTTGACTCCATGTCATGCATAGGGTGTATACTTGACCTCATGTAATGCACATGGTGTATGTTTGAGACCATACCATGCACAAAGTATATACTTCATCATCATATCATGTATAATATATATGCATCCTCATTGTATCATGCTAGGGATATATTCACCTCACCATATTGAGTTAGAGGTGCTTCAACCCAATATCGGGTTGTGCCATGATGATGTCATCATCATCAACCCCTAGACTCTTACTCTTACTATTCTAGTTTATGGAAGATAGTCCTATGTCACTAAAAGAACTCATGGATTCATCAATTATGCAAGAGAATTCAAAATTGAAAGTAACTCAACAAGTATAACAAAATTAAAGGTGAATAATAACATAATTGGGTTCAAGTTATATAACCCACCTCAAGAACAACAAAGCTCCAAGCTCCAAATCTTTACATTCCCAAGGTTGAATATGAGCTTATTAAAGGTCCAAGACTTTATCTTCTCAACACTATGCATGATACCTCACCACTTGTGGCCGATATCCCTCACTTGTAGCTGATATCCCTTCACTTGGACAATATCCCTTTGCTATGGCCAATATCAAGGCTCTATGAATGATACCCCTTCACCTATGCATGATACCAAGACACTATAAACGATATCTAAGAGCAAGAGGGTGGCAAATTTAAAAAAAATTACTAATAGGTGAAAAGAGTTGTATATATAGTTGAGGTTCATGAAAAAGAGTGTATATGAGGTGTCATCTTTTTAAGCTACTAGCGACCACGTGTCCATGCATGGTTGACACGTGTACATGCATGCACTCATATTTATCTTGACATGCAAAATAGTTGAGGATAATATAGAGATAATATCCCAGTCATCACTTATCTCTTTAGATAAGATATATCAACTCAATCACCACCTTATTCATTTCTCGATACAACTTTTTCAAGTAAGTCATAAACTGATACATCTCACCTCCTTGAGGTTTTTTTCCCGTCATGGCCTTTTCCAAGAGTTTTCAAACCAATATGAGCTTCCCTCTATGCTCATTGGCTGATAGGCACTCTCATATGAACTCTAGAACTCGATACAACTCAAATTAGGGTTTTACATTCAACCCTTTCTTGGTCTTTTCATCACCAAGAGTACCATCATTGAAATATGATTCAATCATGGTGTCTCCTTATTTATATCTCCTCTAAATGATACATATAGGGAGTAGGGACACTCTAGATGTGGTAATTGCATATCAACCCTATATTTTGGGTAATTTACAATTAGAACCAAAATTGGTACACAAGGTACTAACATTATTCAAACAAGTTCAAACTTTGAATTTAAGCTTTCCACAAGCCACCACTTAGCATCATTCTCTCTCTTATTATGCTAAAACACATAAGGCGTATTAAACATGTGACATATTGCAATATAACCCCTCATCTTGGGTAAATTGTATTTTCATCCAAAATAAGAGATCATCGCTCAAACATCATTCAAACAGGACCAAACTTGAAACATAAGTTTTTCACCTGATAACAAAACACTTTAGAAAATTATATTGAAGTTCTAAGCAACTTATTTAAGCCAAAAAAATAGGGTTAGCCTTAAACCCAGGTCAGGGATGTTACAAGTTATAAACCCCTAACAAGGATTTTGTCCCCGAAATCCCAGATGAAGGGAGACAATTGTTATTCATACATCACATCATCAAGTCTCCACATAACATCTTGGTCCTGGAGATGCCATAGAACTTTGACCAGTACAAACTCCTTTCCATTCAGGGTCATCATAGAATCTATCATACATGACACATACTCAACTGTCCTTTTCATTAATGATTACAATGTCAATTATGTGTCAGATAACAGTATCTAAGTCAAAAAAGTACTATTCATACTCTGAATAATTTAGGTGTCAAACCTCATTAATTTGTCACTTCCTTAACTTACATATTTTATGTAGTAAGATCCTTGATCTTGGGAATTTTCCATACCCCTCACTAGTTTAGCATTTCTCCTCCAAGGAATGACTAGAGTTACAATTTGTCACCCATTTGGGACAACAAGTCTTATCATACTTTTATTATGCCAGTCTAATCTGTTGACACAACACTAAACTTACTCATGACTTGTACCAACCATCCCATTATTTGTTTATTTTCTTGTCATAAGGAGAGGCTACTTATCAAAGAATAACTAGCTCAGAGGTGACTTTAGATGTTATATGTATAAGCTTCCTCAAACGATCTAGATAGGGATGTTCTAAGGAATTATATTTAGCTTGATAAGCTTTTTCCCCAAAATGATTCAACAATTGTTACTACCATTAATACATCCTTATTGATGTTATGTTTATGCATACCATAAACCCCTAACATATGATATCCATACTATGGTATGCAACTAGACTAATCTCAATGTTATCCCTTCTAGGTAATCAAACATTAATCATCTTAACAGAAGTCATGTTCTCATTTTCTCATACCATTGAAAGTTCTTGGATACTAGGATTCTTTACCTTGGTATCTATTACATGTGTCAAAAACACATGAAATCCTCATCATTTCCATCTCTCTATTGTTATTACCAAAGCCAAACATATACTAGGACCTTTCTTTCATCTTGGGACATTACTTATCACATATAGCTTTGTCTTGGAACCAAAATCCAAGACTAGCTGATACTTTTCAAAGTACCCATCTTTAGATTACTTCTAATCCATGCACATCAAGTGTCATATGACTTACTTGATTTTTGTGTCCCTGAAAGGAAAGGACACAAGGAAACATATTCCTTTTTATCACCCCATCATTATCCAGGGTTGTTTATTAAATAAAAGAGATTATCACCTTCTTTGATTATTGTATGAACTTTCAACTATTCATTTGTTATTCAATCTTGTTTCATCTTAGGTCCCTTGCCATCAGCATAGGAATTATAAAGATGATTACATGTCATCATTCCTTTCTTTATTATTGTCTACTATGTTCATGAACATTTTTTGACTTTATCTACATTCATATCATGGAAAAGATCTTTTCTTTTCACATATTCTTTATTGAACAGGGATCATCTTCCTTGTTCCCTTTCTCTTATCATGAGGATTGTACTTTTTACTTTCTCACACTCATAGATTGGTTTGAGATAAACTTAGTTTCTATTTCATTGCAGTTAGGATGGGATAGAAATATCCATGCCATATTTTTAGTATCATTATGCTCTTTAGATTGTCTCAAAATGACTACTTGATCAGAGTAATTAGAAAGATAGCAATCTAAAAGTCCCATACTTACCTTGCCTTCAAGTAGATGAATACCTAGCTAGGGTATACAAGTACTGAGATTAGGTAGTATGCACCTTGTTTTATATCATATACCTTACTTTTCATATCATCCAAATCATAGGACTTAGTATCCCTAGATTTCTCTAGGCATCTCTTTTACACCTCATCCTCTTTTATACAGAAAAAAGAAATTATAAAACATTTTAAAGATTACTGGATAGAATGTAAGTTCTCATCTTCCTTATGTCCTCATAGGACCAATCAAAGGAAGCTGAAAAACAACTAATTTTCTTATAACTAACAAATAAAATTAGGAGAAGACATATTGGAATGAAACAATTTCATCTGACCTGTCTCAACTCATGGATCGATTACTGCCTCATGCTGATTCATTGCATAGAATCTTGTCAGTGCATGTTTCCAATGTCGTGCTATATCATTTGGTGTAGATGGACCTACTTGGAATACCTATCTGTATCCTCGTGTGCCACTACAAAACTATTTTCTTTGAGAGCCTTGTTGACTCTGCCTCAGTGGTTGGGTCATTCCTTCCTTTCTCTTTGAACAAAAGGATCTAATATGCCCAACCTGTATACATCTATGACATGTCTTATATGCACTCCCTGGTCTTATAGGCCTTATAACTGATGTAGAAGCTAAATTATGAGTTCTAATTGGTGGAACTTTAGGTCCTTTACCCTTCCTTGGTAGCCACTGACCTGGTGCACTAGGTGTTTGTTGCATTGGTGGTACCAAAAACTTCCCCCTTTTTGAGCTACTAGGCATTTGTTCCCGAGTTTGGGTAGATCTTTTCTTAATTTCTACCTCATTATCCTTTTCTAGACAGTCCCTCATCAAATGTCCTACTTGCCTACACTGGTAGCAGGTTCTGTTTTCTTGTCATATCTTAGTCCTTTCAACATTTTCCAAGGTTCCAACATAACTATGTTGATTAGAAATCCTGCTAGAGCCCAAAATTTCATCATTGGGGACTGGCAATCTAGGTTGTATTGCTAGTATCTTCTCCTTGATACACATCAATGCTATCATAACTAGTCTAGTGATTCTCAGGAAGTCATCGTAGGGATTCTCAGGAAGTCATCCTTCTCTCACCTGATCCCTTCCACCTTCTCTTGGTGCAACAATATTTCTCTCAGCAATGTGTTCCTCATGTTTTCCAGACATCTTTAAGCTTTACTCTATCTTCTGCATAAGCAGAAGTCACTATAAGATATACTGGAGGAAACTAGAACATACTCAACACCTTAGTCCTATGTCTCTATAGACTCAGTGAACCTTAAGCTCTGATACCAAAACATTGTGATGACCCGACATTGAATCAAGCCAAATCGCCACCAGTAATAATTACAGAATAAACATTAGCAACAGATTGACGAAAATCACTAAAATTTAAAACCATTTTTAAAGAGATCCATTTCCGGGAAACTCTTAAAGGAAGAACCAAAACTTTATATACATCATGTTTCACATTGTACATACAATGTACCATCTCTTCTCGAGGATAGCATATAACACTTGTTTTACCAAAACCTATACATAAGAAACATAAAACCTTGAGGCAATCAAGCCAAAATCTCAGGATGTTCATAAAACCACTATTTACTATCTCACAAGGACTTGAGAGTATAGAGATGACACATTGGACTTCTATCTATAAGATGTTGGATCCTAGATGGGTGATTAGATGCTCTAGAGGGGGGGTGAATAGAGCTGAATGCACTTAAATAAAATTCATTAGACCTTCAAGATATATGATAAGATAAGGTTACTAAATAGGTAATTTGAGTGCAACTAAAACATGCATAGCGAGGATGAGAGAGATTGAGAAAACACAAGTAGACAAGCTATTTAGAGTGGTTCCACACTTCAAACTAGAAGTATGTCAGTCCACTTACCTGGAGAGGTCAACCTCTAGGATTTCCTAACCATTGCATTCTTATATTCATTCATAAGACTTACAATACATGACCAAACAAAGGACCTACCTATCCAATACAAAGAGTCTTCAACCTTACCAAGGACTTGCCCACTTTGCAAGGAGTCTTCCGCCTTCTTCTAAGGACTTACCTACTCTTGCACAAGTCTTCAACCTTGCAAGGATTACCCACTCTTCTTGGATCTTCCGCCTTTGACTTCACCTTCACTCGGAGAAGCTTCCACCAAGGACTTACCCACTTGAGCAAGGAGTCTTCTGCCTTCACCAGGGGCTTACCCACTCTTGCTCCAAGTCTTCATCCATGATCTTCGCCAAGGGATGTCGTCCCTTATTCTTATTCACCTCTCTTAGCCAAGAGAGAGAACCTTCATCTTCATGATTGGAATGAGAGCAAGGAGAGGTGGTGGAAGTGAGAGCTTCATAAGATATACATGTAGGACTAGCTCTCTTACAGATTTCCTACTCACTCTAATGGATGTAGCAAGTGATTAAGCTTAGAGAGAGAGGAGGGTGTAGGATGCACTCAAATATAGAATAGGAACCTCACATAGATTTTGCATTGAATGCTCAACCTTGGAATGAAGCCCAAGGGGTCCTATTTATAGCTGGGGTTGCCTCTTAGCCTTTGGGAACACTTGAGAACAAAAACTAGCCATTTTGTGGCTTGCAACAGATATATTTTCACTTGTTGCAACTCCACAATGGCTAGAAGCACTTTTTTGTACTTTTTAGTATAGTGCAATCGGTCGAGTTTCTATAAGGGTAACTCGACCGATAGAGTAAAAGACAAAGCCGATATTCAGACCATCAATCGAGTTTGTCCTGGGGAAACTCTACTGACCAATGAAAATCAAATTGGTCTGGTACTCCATCGGTTGAGTTCTGTGAAGAGTAAACTCGACCGATCAAAAGTCATTTTCAAGATCCAATCAGGATCGGTCGAGTTTGCAACTCACATAACTCGACCGATGAACAACCTGATGTGAATTTTGGAAAATGGTTTTTGAGTGCTTAAACATTCGATCTAAGTGCTCCTGATTTTTTCTAAGCTTAATTACAAGTCATACAATCATTACAAGTGATTTACAACATGATTCTAATGGATTTACATCATATTACAAAAACGTGCACTTATATTGACTTTGACTTGTCTTTTCTCCAATTTGATATGTGCAAGTTAGGGCATTTGGAGTGTGTCTATACCTAATCTGAAATCACTCAAGTAAGGACATTAGACACCATTATGTGGAATGGTTAGTCATCATCAAAACATGGGTTTAGTCAATTTATACGTGAGTCAACATTGACCTAATTGACCTTGAGTCGACATTCTCCCCCTTTTTGAAGATGACAAACCATTCCATAAATGTATTGAAAGCATTTAAGTAAAGTCATACCTTTGTAGAAACCTAGGGGTTTCAATAGGATTGAGCTCATATGCTCCCCCTCAATTGATGTAGATGGTGTTCTCATACTCCCCCTCAATTGATGCTATTTCTCCTACATGGTTAGCTTTCATAACATTTATAGCATACTATGTCTTCTACTCATATATGTTCTACACATATATGTCTTCTCCCATTTACCTTCTCCCCTTTACATGGACATACTTCTCCTCTTCATGTAAGACATGCCTTCTTCCTCTTTTAAAAGAAGTCATACCTTTCTCCCCCTTTGTCATTTCAAAAAGTGGGGTTATGAAGAAATAAGAAACATCACTTGTTAAATATAAAGGAGATAACACAAATATATATAAGGAGAGTAGAAGAGCACATATAGGGGCTTATCCAAGCATAGAAAGAAAAGCAAGTTAAAGCATATAATTGAACAACCCAAAAAGCAAGATAAAGTGCTGCAGAAAAATAATAAATCGCAATTTTAACCCTCAAGATGACATAATTTACCCAAAAAGTATCAGGGCTCATGGAAAAGCGATGACCCTTGCTCAGAAGGTCATTTCTGCATAAAAAATACTACTTTTGCAGCAAAAACTGAAATTGGAGCAAATCTGCATAAAATCCAAACATACTCCAATTTCTACATATAATGTAGATCTATGTACCATGCATCACAAAGTTATGCAAGCAACTCAAGATAGTAGATATGCAATTTTAAAAGCATGAAAGGATATAACTCATATACAAATAAGCATCATTTCCAAAAGATGATCACCAGTAAGAACCTCAAGGTTGTATCAACACCTATATAGATGTAGCAATTTAGAGTACAACGGAAGCAATTTAAGACACAACCAAGAGATCCAAAGAGGTCATCATCAAAACCTGCAAAACAACTCAAAGCAAGTAATTGCAAGATATAGGTATACCAATTTAGAGCAATTAGAGAGACAGAGTTGTAATCAAGATAGGCAATTTAGAACATGGTAATATGCATATATAAAGGTACCAAATGAGAGTGCCAAAGAATAAGGCTATTGGTTGAGAAAATCTAGTTGAGAGGGAAATTCTCATTCAATAAGCCAAATGTATATTTTGTGCACAGTGTTATTGGTCGAGTTCTGTGTATTGACAACTGGATCAATGAAAGTTGTTGGCAACACCCATTGGTGCCTATCGGTTGAGTTTCTAACAGGACAAACTCGACGTCAAAAAGCACATATATTTCATAAAAACATATTTAAAGGCATGCTAAAAATACAAACCATATCCAAACATGTCTAAGAAAGTTAGTAATGCACTATAGAAGTATTAGAAATAGTTTTTGAACAAGAGTGTGAAGAGAAACACAAAATACCACTTTTGACTCAAAAACCACATGAATAGTGCACACTAACTTGACAAAAACAAGTTAGAAATGGTTATAAGCAAGAAAAACATTTACCTTTGTTCTTACCATTCCTTTTTCCACTTATTGTTTTCACCTCATACACATCTCACCTTTCTTCTTTCATGTGGATTGAGAAGTCAATTTGCAATTTAATGGCTCAAGTCAATCCATTTGCAAGTACCTACAAGAAGAAAGATGAAATGGTCCCCAATCATGTTTTTGGGTCTGTAGGGGTTAGTTTAGCAACCCAAGTCCTATTTCTCTTGGGTGATTTTCTAAAAGGACAACAAGTAGAATAATGACCAAAATCATTGCAATAGTTACATGTGCCCATAGGCTTGGAACTAGAGGATTCTCCATGGAAGATTGGAGGTCCTTTACTTTTCTTGTTCCTTTGACTACCATCATACCCCAAACTATGTCTACCAATTTGTTTGGTAGTATGGTGTAGGATATCATTAAGGCTCTTCTTACCAACTAAGAATCTTTGCAAAGAAGATCTCAAATTATCATTAGCATGCATAAGAGAAGTAATAGTAGAATAAAAATGATTGATATTATCTCTAGCATGCAAAAGATCATTTTCTAAGCAAAGAGCTTTAGTTAAATAAGAATCTCTATCAATATGAAGAGCAGCAATATCATTCTTTCTACTAGTAGAGCTAGAACAAGATTCATGTACATTGATTTTAGCAAGAAAGGAGGCATTTTCTATTTCTAATTCTTGCAAAACAAAATCTTTGTCCTTGTTTTCAGATTTCAAAACATCAATATCATACATGAGAGAATCAACAATTAAAGTATGCTCTTCATTAGAACTAGGCATGAGAGGTTGAGATTCTAAAAATCTAATCTTATCAAGCAAACTAGCATTTTCAAGTTTAAGAGAGTCTACTTGGCTAAGACAAGCATTTTTATCATCAAGCAAGCAAGAATTAGCATGTTCAAGATCATCTAGTTCTACATGCAAATTATCAACAATTCTAGCAAGCTCTTTCCTTTTCCTTTTAGAAGAATTAAGAGAGGCACAAGTATCATGAATAATAGCAATCAAAGATTCTTTATCTAAAGATTTTAGATTTACCTCACTTGAGTCCTTACTTGTTGATGCCATAAGAGCAAAATGGCATTCTCCTTCATCACTAGAGCTTGAGCTTGATCCTTCACTTGAATCTTCATTTGAGCTTGAGTTGGAGGAGCCACTTGAGCTTGAGTGCCATTTCTCCTTCTTCTTATGAAGATGGATCTTTTTGCCTTGTGGGCAATCTTCCTTGTAGTGACCCTTCTTTCCACATGTGAAGCACCGAATGGAGGAGGACTTGCCTTTGTAGAATCTACCCTTGGAGTACATGGAATCTTATTCAACTTGAGGGGATGGAGAGACTTGTTCCGTGATAGCTTCAATTTGAGCCTTCATTTCATCCTTCTTCATTCTCTTTAGCTCTTTTTTCTCTTGTCTTTCTACTTCCTCCCTCTTGTCAAGTGTAGCTTCATGTGCTTGTAGATTTCCAATGAGCTCTTCGATAGGAATATCCTTAAGAGACTTTGCTTCTTCAATGGACGTCACCTTGGGTTCCCACCTCTTGGGAAGAGTTCTAAGGATATTTGAGTTGATCTCTCCACTAGACATAGGATGTCCTAGAATAGAAAGACCATTCACAATGGTGTTGAGCCTTGAGTACATGTTGGCTATCCTCTCCTTCTTTCCCATCTTGAAGTTCTCAAGCAGCCCTTTGAGCATGTAGACTTTGCTTTCCTTCACTTGATATGTCCCTTCATAAGTGATGCATAGCTTTCTCCATACGTCATAGGTTGTTTCACATGAAGAAATCTAGTTGAACTCGGTGGGGGTCATGGAGGCATAGAGGATGTGCATGGCTCTAGCATTCAAGGTTGATTTCTTCAAGGTAGCTTCATCCCATTCTTCAATCTTTGTCTTTGCTAGCATGTATGGCTATTCACCATTTGCCACATCTCAAACTTGATCTTTGGATGTAGAATTGAAGCCTTCTTCTCCAATAGAGGAAATTTCTCCCATCAAAGATTGGAAGGCTGATCTAGTATCTCACTCCTTGGTAGTCACCCATCTTCTCCTACTTGTTGAAGTATGCTTGGAGAAGACCCGCTCTGATACCAATTGTTGGATCCTAGATGGGTGATTAGATGCTCTAAAGGGGGGGTGAATAGTGCTGAATGCACTTAAATAAAATTCATTAGACCTTCAAGATATATGATAAGATAAGGTTGCTAAATAGGTAATTTGAGTGCAACTAAAACATACATAGAAAGGATGAGAGAGATTGAGCAAACACAAGTAGACAAGCTATTTAGAGTGGTTCCACACTTCAAACTAGAAGTATGTCAGTCCACTTACCTAGAGAGGTCAACCTCTAGGATTTCCTAACCATTGCATTCTTATATTCATTCATAAGACTTACAATACATGACCAAACAAAGGACTTACCTATCCAATACAAAGAGTCTTCAACCTTACCAAGGACTTACCCACTTTGCAAGGAGTCTTCCGCTTTCTTCCAAGGACTTACCTACTCTTGCACAAGTCTTCAACCTTGCAAGGATTACCCACTCTTCTTGGATCTTCCACCTTTGACTTCACCTTCACTCGGAGAAGCTTCCACCAAGGACTTACCCACTTGAGCAAGGAGTCTTCTGCCTTCACCAAGGGCTTACCCACTCTTGCTCCAAGTCTTCAGCCTTGATCTTCACCAAGGGATGCCTTCCCTTGTTCTTCTTCACCTCTCTTAGCCAAGAGAGAGAACCTTCATATTCATGATTGGAATGAGAGAAAGGAGAGGTGGTGGAAGTGAGATCTTCACAAGATATACATGTAGGACTAGCTCTCTTATAGATTTCCTATTCACTCTAATGGATGTAGCAAGTGATTAAGCTTAGAGAGAGAGGAGGGTGTAGGATGCACTCAACTATAGAATAGGAACCTCACATAGAGTTTGCATTGAATTCTCAACCTTGGAATGAAGCCCAAGGGGTCCTATTTATAGCTAGGGATGCCTCTTATCCTTTGGGAACACATGAGAAAAAAAAACTAGTCATTTTGTGGCTTGCAACAGATATATTTTCACTTGTTGCAACTCCACAATGGCTAGAAGCACTTTTCTATACTTTTCCATACAGTGCAATCAGTCGAGTTTCTATAAGGGTAACTCGACCGATAGAGTAAAAACAAAGCCGATATTCAGACCATCGGTCGAGTTTGTCCTGGGGAAACTTGACCGACCAATGAAAAATGAATGGGTTTGGTACTCCATCAGTCGAGTTCTGTGAAGTGTAAACTCAACTGACCAAAAGTCATTTTCAAGATCCAATCAGGATCGATCGAGTTTGCAACTCACAGAACTCGACCGATGAACAACCTGATGTGAATTTTAGAAAATGGTTTTTGAGTGCATAAACATTCGATGTAAGAGCTCCTGATTTTTTCTAAGCTTAATTACAAGTCATACAATCATTACAAGTGATTTACAATATGATTCTACTGGATTTACATCATATTACAAAAACGTGCACTTGTATTGACTTTGACTTGTCTTTTCTCCAATTTGATATGTGCAAGTTAGGGCATTTGGAGTGTGTCTATATGTTGTTTGTATACACTAATGAGTTTCAATCATAAGAATGATCTTTTAATCAACTAGCTATCTCCCGCAAGTATACGAGAGTAGTTGTAGTCGAGGTCGAACACAAGGAGCATTGGTTAGTTAGGCGCAAGAGTTATGATTTTCAATAATCTAGATCGGTGTACACAAGATGATTGGATTAGAACAACTAAATTATAGGTTTAAAACAAAATAGTAAATTACCACTTAAGAAAGGTTAAGATTCATATTTAGGAGGATCTTAGACTTGGGATTTCACTATCACATCATAGCTTATATTAAAATATGAATTTAAACATGTTAATTAACTTGCAAAGGAGGTTTGTAGTCATCACTCACCTCCCGGTGAAGTGATGATGATTTTAACTCCATACATCACTCTCGTGTATGTATTTCATTTCAAATCTCAAACCTTGCTCCTCAACATAATCCCAGCCACTCTCGCGGTCAAGGACAAGTTGCCAAAAGAGTAACTCCATACTCTCAAACACATCTTCTCAGATTATGAAAGAAAGCATAAAACATGCAAGTATCATGGCCAATCACAAAACAAGCATTTTAGATCTGAAACAACTCTTGGAACATGCAAGAAACTAACATTTAGTATGAAATTCATATGTTCATACAAGATATGACATGGGAGTTACTCTCCCATGCCCAAGAAAAAGAGTCTACTCGTCCATGATAGTGTACAATAGAAAATGTGCAGAAATTTCAGAGTTTAACATGGTTTAGAGAAGGAAAAGCTAAGCAATCCCAAGGTGTAACCAAAGAAAGGTAGAATTCTGACTTGAGAACGAAATCCCACTTCTACATCTGCTCCAAACCGGGCAAACCTCTCTCCCAAGAAGCTTGGTGGAGTGAAGAAGCTCTGTTGCACCTTAGAGAAGGAGCTTGGAGAAGTAGAGAAGAAGAATGGAGGTTCTTTGGCAAGGAACCACCTCTTTTCTCCTCCAAATTGCCCTCCTCTGCTCTAGGTTTGCTCTGGGACGAGGGAACTAACACAAATGACCGAGCATAACCGCCACTTAAGTTCCCACTTCATTTTAAACAAAAACTCGTATTTTTCAAAATGCTGAAACTGCCAGGTGCACGCCGTGCACCGTAAGTGCACATCGTGCAACTTTACAGAAACTTTATATTTGCTCCATAATGCACTCTGCACAGCATGTACTGAAGAAATACATGATGTGCAACTTTCCAGAAACCTTTAGCTCCTAGGTGCACAACGTGTGCTGAAGAAATGCACGTCGTGCAACTTTCCAGAAACTTTCAGCTCCCAGGTGCACGCCGTGCAATTGCGTGCACGCCGTGCAACTTTCCAGAAACTTTGATCTGCTTGACACTCCTAAGTGAATGTCATGCACTTTCAGTGCTCGGCGTGTACTTTTGGTGCACGACGTGCACCTGGATGTTCTGGGCTGTTGTGTATTCTGCTCATAACTTTCAGCGTGTAGGTCCGATTTACATGTCGTAAAAAGTGGTATTTGCATAGTTTCGAACCCTAAAACATGCAGATACTTGAGGAGTGATCCAATAAGAGATAATATGATATATTCCTCATCATTTCATTGCAAAATATAGTACCTACAATCCAAACCATGAGACAAGTAAGAATAGCTAAAAATATTGAATCTAGCATGAATGAGAGTGATAATTGAGTCAAAAAGACATGGATATGCAACCAAACATGATCCAAAATATGATATGATTTGTGCACATCAAATCCCCCTAAGCTTAAACCATTGCTTGTCCTCAAGCAAAAAGAGCACTGAAACATAAATGAAGAATTGTCAAGTTCATGAATAGATCAAATGAAATGAAAGATGTGTATAAGACCAAACCAACCATGATCAACATGTTTATGCTCATAGCCATAAATTAAACTTAAACACCCAAGAAAGATATTTTAGTTCAGCAGGGGTGGTCTCAATAAAATAAATCAATCAATTAAACAACACTAAGTAGAATTTGGATGACCAAGCCAAGCAATTAGTGGATGTGCAACTCAAACTCTCAACTATTAAGGATACAAATGATGAAATCTTAGTTAAAATTGACAATTTTGGTTGTACTCTCCTTCTTTCCCAAAAATGATATGATAATGGATTATGGGTTCCAACACTCGGCTGCTAATGTAGGCTTATGCACACGTGGAATGTCAGTTGGGGTATTTTACCCTCTTTTAAGACATACCACCTAACCATCGTGGCCAGATCAGACTTACACTAGGCTAGCATGATATGTGGGCAGTTTAGCCATTTTTTATAGGGTATAAAGATGAGATAATCCAAAAGAAATTTTAAATTTTTTCCAAAACATAGGAGAGTCAACTAAATTGCAACATTATCTAGATTTCATTCATTTGTTTTGATTTTTTTTTATTGAAAGAGGTGTTGAAAATGCACTACGAGCTTGACAAGGGCATCCCGTATTCCAAATGATGTTGTAAAGTTGATTTACTCACAAAAATTGAAACCATTACATGTTTTAAGCAATCAAGGATGTGAAATATGAATGTTCAGGCTAGAAGCATAAACCAGAGTTAAGCACATGTTGATGGCCAAAAGGTTTCATTTGATTAATGTATGCCTTTTACAATTTCTCCAAATGATATTTCTCATCAAAAGAGGACAATCAGTTAAGCAAAGGATTTCTATTCACATATAAAAGATAAACCTCATATCATACTAGATTTTCCACAAGAAGAGCAGAATTGAAAACAAAAGACTGAAATGTGAACCAAAAAACAAAAGCAGTTGACAAGAAGCAAATAACATGAAAGGGAAAAGCTAAAAGAACTAGGTTACCATCTGGTTGCTCCCCCCTAAGCTTGAAATCTGCAGTGTCCTCACTGCATAAATCAAACTAAAAAGGTTGCAACCGGGTACCTCATCATGATGGAAACATCAAAGTCCATGGAGGACCGATGCTCTGATTTGTAGCTGGAAATTGTTGTGCTAAAGATTTATGCCTACTTGCAAATATGTCCTTGATTTGGGGCAAGCAAAAGCACCTATGAGCTGCAGCAAGAATAGTCTTGTGTACACCAATACTATTTGTATTTTCATTCTCCTTTGAAGCATCATCAAAATATGTGTTGGGAAGAGTGTTCTCATTATAAAGAAATGTGTCATCTAGAATGTGAGGAGGAAGGACATGTGGCTTGCTTGAAGAATCAACATGTAGAGCATGTGTTGTAGCTTTCTCCCCTTTAGTTGCAACTTCATAATCATCATGGGTATCAACATCATCATACTTTGAAGGATATACCTCTATAACAACTCCATTCTTCAATGTCACTGACCTGAAATACGTTGGATTAATCTCTGGTGGACTAGGCAAGAAAGGTGGAAATGCTTCTTTGCTAAAAAGAGCTTGCTGGGTAATTTGTTTCTCCAAGATGTGTGCATGAGTGGCAATATCGTCCACCTTAGAAGAGAGTTGGCAAATGGAACCCTTAATTGATTGTCTTTCTTAATGGAACTCCTCATTTTTCTGCATTTGAGTTGAAATAAATGTTGCAAGCATGGGCTCTAATCTAGAAGTTACTTGTGGTTGTTGTGGCTGAATGAAATTCGGGTTCACATTGTTGTAGACGTCCGGTGGAGTGTAGCCCATTGGAGAATAAATAGAAGAAGCATAAGATGTAGAAGATGAGTGTATAAACAACCCACATGCATCACAAATAATATTGGCTGCATGAAATGGATGTGTGCTTAGCTTCTCAAACCTTTGTGATAAAGTGTCTAGCTTTGCTGTAATTATGTCTATAGCACCAACCGTGTGATCCTCCACTTGCATTCTGGAAGTAGTATGTGAAAAGGATGGGTGGTAGCTTGTAGCCGGACTCCACTGGTAATGATTTTCTACCATACCTTCAATAATAGCATAGGCTTCTCCATAAGATTTGTTCATTAGAGCTCCATTTGCAACTGCATCAATAGACATCTTTGTATTATAACACAAACCATTATAGAAAGATTGCAATAGAAGCCAATTGCTTAGACCGTGATGTGGACAAAGATGTTGAAGATATTTGAACCACTCCCATGTATCATACAAGGTCTCTCCATCCCTTCGAGAATAATTGACAAGTTGACTCCTTAGATGCAAAGTTTTGCTAGGTGGAAAATATCTTGCCAAAAAGACCTTTAGAAGCTCCTCCCAAGTGTCGATTGACTTCTTTGGCAAAGTAAAGAGACATGCCTTGGCTCTATCTCTAAGAGAGAATGGAAAAAGGATTAGGCGTATCCCATCAGTAGGAACGCCATATATCTTTATGGTGCTTAGCAACTGTAGAAATTCAGCAATGTGGAGGTTTGGATCCTCCATTGGTGTCCCTCCAAATGCATTCAGCTGTAGCAATTGTATGATGGCTGGGCTGATAGCAAACTCCTCTGCCTCAAATTCTGAAATATTTATAGGCCCACTCATGTGCATTGCAGCTGTACCAAAGTAGTCCTTAAGAGGAAGGTCATCCTCCTTGACTAGTTCTTCATGTGGATTTGAAGGATTAGGTGGATGTGGCGTAGATGGTGGTGGTGTATGTGGTATGGATGAAGGTGGTGGATATGAGGGTGTGGAAGAATGTGGTATGGGTGTTGGTGGTGTATATGATGGTGGTGAATTAGGTGTGAATGATGGTGGTGTGGATGAAGGATGCATGGATGAATGTCGTTTGGATGACGGTGACATGGATGATGGTTGTGTGGGTTGTGATTCCTCCATACATGTTTGGGTTTCACTCCTTCTTGCTCCATGAGGGATGAAAATAGTGTGTTCATTTTCTGAATGTAGAGATATGCACGGTCCAAGGATCTTTTTATGAACACCCCATATGCTCCTGCAAATAAATAAGGTGAGTGAGATATAAAAACAAACATGGAAGATACAGCAAATTATGATGATCATGATGAATTATGATTTATGGATATGATGGTGGATATGAAGGTTGTGATCTAGTCTCATTTACTTATCAACAACTCTTACTCTAATAGGAATATTGATGCTCCCCGGCAACGGTGCCAAAAACTTGGTGGTTGTTTACACTAATGAGTTTCAATCATAAGAATGATCTTTTACTCAACTAGATATATCCCGCAAGTATACGAGAGTAGTTGTAGTCGAGATCGAACACAAGGAGCATTGGTTAGTTAGGTGCAAGAGTTATGATTTTCAATAATCTATATCAGTGTACACAAGATGATTGGATTAGAACAACTAAATTATAGATTTAAAAAAAATAGTAAATTACCACTTAAGAAAGGTTAAGATTCAGATTTAGGAGGATCTTAGACTTGTGATTTCACTATCACATCATAGCTTATATTAAAATACGAATTTAAACATGTTAATTAACTTACAAAGGAGGTTTGTAGTCATCACTCACCTCCCGGTGAAGTGATGATGATTTTAACTCCATACATCACTCTCGTGTATGTATTTCATTTCAAATCACAAACCTTGCTCCTCAACATAATCCCAGCCACTCTCGCGGTCAAGGACAAGTTGCCAAAAGAGTAACTCCATACTCTCAAACACATCTTCTCAGATTATGAAAGAAAGCATAAAACATGCAAGTATGATGGCCAATCACACAAACAAGCATTTTAGATCTAAAACAACTCTTGGAAAATGCAAGAAACTAACATTTAGTACGAAATTTATATGTTCATACAAGCTATGACATGGGAGTTACTCTCCCATGCCCAAGAAAAAGAGTCTACTCATCCATGATAGTGTACAGCAGAAAATGTGCAAAAATTTCAGAGTTTAGCATGGTTTAGAGAAGGAAAAGTTAAGCAATCCCAAGGTGTAACCAAAGAAAGGTAGAATTCCAACTTGAGGACGAAAGCCCACTTCTACAGCTGCTCCAAACTGGGAAAACCTCTCTCCCAGGAAGCTTGGTGGAGTGAAGAAGCTCTACTGCACCTTAGAGAAGAAGCTTGGAGAAGAAGAGAAGAAGAATGGAGGTTCTTTGGGAAGGAACCACCTCTTTTCTCCTCCAAATCGCCCTCCTCTGCTCTAGGCTTGCTCTGGGATGAGGGAACTGACACAAATGACCGAGCATAACCGCCCCTGAAGTTCCCACTTCATTTTAAACAAAAACTCATATTTTTCAAAATGTTGAAACTGCCAGGTGCACGCCGTGCATCGTAAGTGCACGTCGTGCAACTTTCCATAAACTTTCAATTTGCTCCAGAATGCACTATGCATAGCGTGCACTAAAGAAATGCATGTCGTGCAACTTTCCAGAAACCTTTAGCTCCTAGGTGCACGGCGTGTGCTGAAGAACTGCACGCCATGCAACTTTCCAGAAACTTTCAGCTCCCAGGTGCACGTCGTGCAATTGCGTGCACGTCGTGCAACTTTCCAGAAACTTTGATCTGCTTGACACTCCCAGGTGCACGGCGTGCACCTGGTTGTTCTGGGCTGTTGTGTATTCTGCTCATAACTTTTAGCGTGTAGGTCTAATTTACATGCCGTAAAAAGTGGTATTTGTGTAGTTTCAAACCCCAAAACATGTAGATACTTGAAGAGTAAT
Organism: Alisma plantago-aquatica; assembly: GCA_963693085.1. Classification (NCBI taxonomy): domain Eukaryota; kingdom Viridiplantae; phylum Streptophyta; class Magnoliopsida; order Alismatales; family Alismataceae; genus Alisma; species Alisma plantago-aquatica. The sequence continues at coordinate 144,531,910 of OY856413.1, read as the reverse complement.
CCAATAAGATATAATATGATATATTCCTCATCATTTCATTGCAAAATATAGTACCTACTATCCAAACCATGAGACAAGTAAGAATAGCTAAAAATATAGAATCTAGCATGAATGAGAGTGATAATTGAGTCAAAACGGCATGGATATGCAACCAAACATGATCTAAAAGATGATATGATTTGTGCACATCACTACACCTAATCTAAAATCACTCAAGTAGAGACATTAGACACCAATATGTGGAATGGTTAGTCATCATCAAAACATGGGTTTAGTCAATTTAGACGTGAGTCAACATTGACCTAATTGACCTTGAGTCAACACAAGACACGATAGACAGTACACTCAACCTGAGCTATTACTATTGTCCCTGCAGCTGTTGTTTTCCCTATACAGAATGATCTCTACCCCCTCGTACATGTCCACCTAAAAAAATGTGGATCCCACGGGGTGAGAAAATTGTCCCAATGAGAGATATAACTCTCTGCCAACAATATTATTATCACAGGTAAACAATATAAAACTGAGCAGAGCAAGATTAATCACTATTTATCAGCAGAACAGAGCAATCTCATCTTTTAAAGTAATGCAGCTATCTATGATAGAGCAATAAATCATCTATTCACTTTATAATGAATACGAAGAACATGTATAACATCTATCCATTTAAGATGTGTACAAGAAGTGAACATCAACTGGTGTTTTCCATATTTTTTCCTTAAACAAATATGCTACACGACTGATTACATATTTAAAATCACACTTATGCCCTGAGGAGATGAGGTATACCGCTCATACTCCAACCGACCACCGCTTAGTCAAAATCGGTACCATACAAGGTCAATGGAAGAGCCAGATTCCAAGACCACACCCGTATCGGTCAGTACGAGACTACTGAAAGGACATCTTATGTCAACTACAATTAGCTTATCAGGGTATACTGGTATCTTCTCTTTAGAGTTACAGCCACATCATGCACTCTCTTTGGGAGAAGACCACTGAGATTTCTTGGATTATAAGGATAAGGAAGATTATACCTCAATTTCTCACCTAGTCGGGAGATTCTCATCAATCCCGATACACACAGAATGAAGAAGAATTTACACATTAATTCCTCATTTGATCGAGAGATTCACATCATCCCGATATAAAATAAATAAGGAAGGTGCTACATTGATTCTTAATTGAACGTATTGATATACTTTATCCTTCACCCCCCGCATATTCAAAAATATGCTCTCTGAGTTAAACTCATTCCACCATTCAGCAAATTCTGACAATGAATGGATCTATGGTCAGGGCAACTACATGATGAGATTCCACTTGATTAATTAGGTGTATTACAGTATCTTTTAGCATCAACCAAGTTTCAAACATGAATTATAATAGATGCTACAAATAAAGGTGTAATACATTTATCAAGTATTTTTATAATCTTTGGAACACATTGAATGCATAACTTTCGGGATCTCAGTCCCTTATCACATTACTAGGGGTTCTTCTCCCTTAGCATTATCATCATCATGATTACTAGATATGGGTATTCAAACCCTTAGTTCATCACTTAACATTATTATCTATTATTAGGCAACCGTTACCTCTAGGTCCTCATACCAAGATATACATTATACTTGTTGCACAAGTATTTCACACATCTCACAAGGCCCATTTAAATATCTTGTCACCTTTCACTAGGAAACAAATATCCTTTTAGGTCATTAGACCCTATAAGCATTATACTTGTTGTACAAGTATTTAACATGGATCACATGTCCCATTTAAATGTGTAGCATATAAAACATCATAGCTCATACCTGGCTATGCTCATCATCTCATGATTCCTACATGGTTAGCACTTCATGATAAAAATACTAGCAGTTTATGACATCACCATGCAATTCAAGAGAAATACAACCTTCCCATTATTAGGGTTAGGGTTTCTCATTCTAACCGATTAGGGTTTCAAGTGCATACCATCACCCTTCATTAGGGTTAGGGTTTAGCTTTATTTAACCGATTAGGTTTTCAAGATCATATTATAAAAGATCAAACCCTAATTCATACTCCATTATACAAGTATAAGTTTCTCTCTCATCCTCATTAGGATGTTGATTACATCATACTCTATTAGGTTGGCTCCATCCTTCTCTCGAGGTACAATGGTCTACACTTAACACACTGCATTAAACTCTTTATGTCTTAATGTATTACTTGACATAACACAATTCACGTGTTACTCCATCAAGTACATTGAATTGAGATGCTTCCATCATATTGGGTATAAAGGTGTGTACTTAACACCATATCATGCTTCCATATCGTGCTTGTGGTGTATCCTCATCACCATATCATGCATCCATATTGGGCATGTGGTGTATCCTCCTCACCATATCGTGTATAAGGTTTATCCCCCATTACTATATCGTGCACCCATATCAGGTTGCCCAACATTTAGGGTCTATCATCTCAAATTAGATGTACTTAGCTCCATATTGTGTATGAGGTGAGTGTTTGACCTCATATTGTGTATAAGGAGTATACTTGATACCATATCATGCACAAGGTGTGCACTTCATCATCATATCATGCATAAGGTATATTCTTCATCATGGTATCGTGCTAGTGGTATATTCACCTCACCATATTTGGTTACCATATCATGTTAGCATATCTGGTTAGACCCTTATGCTCATACCTTTTTATACCTTCAAGGGATCAATGCTATTATGTGTTGAGTGACAGGCTAGAAAACTGGTTGTACCCTTTATAATCAACCCATTATATAAAATGATAGGGGTGTGGGGTTCCAAGGTATGTCACATTTCATATCATCATCTAGGGTTTCAACACCATATCGGGTTAGGGTGTATTATTGACACCATGTCATGCATAAGGTGAATGCTTGACCTCATATCGTACACAAGGTATTTACTTGGAACCATATCATGCATAAGGTGTATGTATGTGTCACTCATATCATCCATGAGGTATAAACTCATCACTATATTGAGTTACCCATCATCTAGGGTTTTTCATATCGGATTAGAGTATATTCTTGACTATGTCTTACATAGGGTGTATACTTGACCTCATGTTGTACACATGGTGTATGCTTGATACCATATTTTGCACAAAGTATATACTTCATCATCATATCGTGTATAAGATATATGCATCCTCATTGTATCATGCTAGGGGTATATTCACCTCACCATATCGAGTTAGAGGTGCTTCAACCCAATATCGGGTCGGGCCATGATGATGTCATCATCATAAACCCCTAGACTCTTGTTCTTAATGTTATACTTTATGGAAAACAGTCCTATGTTAATAATAGTACTCATGGATTCATCAATTATGCAAGATAATTCAAAATTGAAAGTAACTCAACAAGTATAACAGAATTAAAGGTGAATAATAACGTAATTGGGTTCAAGTTATATAACACACCTCAAGAACAACTTCAAAGCTCCATGCTCAAAATATTCACATTCCCACAGTTGAAGGTGAGCTTATAAAATGTCCAAGTCTTGAGCTCCGCAGCACTATGCACGATACCTCACCACTTGTGGCCGATATCCCTCACTTGTGGCTGATATCCCTTCACTTGGTCGATATCCCTTTGCTATGGCTGATATAAAGGCTCTATGAATGATACCCCTTCACCTATGCATGATACCAAGAATATATGCATGATATCTAAGAGAAATAGGGTGGTAAATTTCCAAAAAAATCACTAATAGGAGAAAAGAGTGGTATATATAGTTGAGGTTCATGAAAAAGAGTGTATATGAGGTGTCATCTTTTTAAGCTACTAGGTGACACGTGTCCATGCATGGTTGACACATGTGCATCCATGAACTCATATTTATATTGACATGAAAAACACTTGATGATAATCTAGAGATAATATCTCGGCCATCACTTATCTCTTTGGATAGGATATATCAACTCAATCACCACCTTATTCATAACTTGATACAACTTTTTCAAGGAAGTTGTAAACCAATACATCTCACTTGCTTGATGTGCTTTGCCCATCATGGCCTTTTCCAAGAGTTGGAAAACCGATATGAGGCTCCCTCTATGGCTCCTTGGCTGATAGGCACTCTCATATGAACTCTATAATTTGATACAACTCAAATTAGGGTTATACATTCAACCCTTTATTGGTCTTTTCATCACCAAGAGTACCATCACTCAAAGATGATTCAATCATGGTGTCTCCTTCTTTATCTCTCCTATAAATGATACATAGATGGAGTAGGGACACTCTAGAGGTGGTAATTGCATATCAACCCTATATTTTGGGTAATTTACAATTTGAACCAAAATTGGTACACAAGGTACTAACATTATTCAAACAAGTTCAAACTTGGAATTTAGGATTTTCATAAGCCACCACTTAGAATCATTATCTCTCTTATGATGCTAAAACACTTAAGGAACATTCAACATGTGACATATTGAAATATAACCCCTCATCTTGGGTAAATTGCATTTTCGTCCAAAACAAGATATCATTGCTCAAACATCATTCAAACATGACCAAACTTGAAACATAAGTTTGTCACCTGATAGCAAAACACTTTATAGAATTATATTAAAGTTATAAGCAACTTATTTAAGCCAAACAAATAGGGTTAGCCCTAAACCCAGGTCAGGGATGTTATAGTGTCAGCCTTGAAGGCAGAACGGATGATAACCAAAGGTTGTCAAGCTTTCATAGCAGTCGTTACCGAGCGAAAGCCTAAGGTGCGACCCATAGAGGAAATAGAGGTAGTCAGGGACTATGCAGATGCTTTCTCAAATGATTTTTATGGTATCCCTCCTGAGAGAGAGGTATACTTTTCGATAGATCTAGCTCCCAGGACAAACCCTATTTTGAGAGCACCTTATAGGATGGCCCCTGCTGAGTTGCTCGAGTTAAAGAAACAACTGCAGGAATTGCTAGACAAGGGCTTTATTTGACCTAGCACATCACCATGGGAAGCACCAGTCCTCTTAGTGAAGAAGAAGGATGGGTCACTCAGAATGTGTATAGACTACCGGATGATCAACTAGACTACCATTAAGAACAAATACCCTTTACCCCGTATAGATGACTTGTTTGACCAGTTGAAGTTGGCTCGAGTCTTTTCGAAGATTGACCTGAGGTTGGGGTACCACCAATTGCAAGCTAAGAGTGAGGATATCCCAAAAACTACTTTTCAAACCCATTATGGCCATTATGAGTTTGTGGTTATGCCTTTTGGGTTGTCCAATGCCCCGAGTGTGTTTATGAACCTCATGAACAGTGTGTTTCAACCCCTCCTTGACTCATTTGTCATAGTGTTCATAGATGACATCTTGGTCTATTTTGATGAGCTAGAGAAACACCGAGACCACCTGGGTAGAGTCATTGATATCTTGAGAAAGCATAAGTTCTATGGGAAATTCTCGAAGTGTGAGTTTTGGATAGACCATGTCAGGTTCTTTGGACACATCATATATGGAGGGATGGTCTCAGTGGATCCAGCTAAAGTGTCAGTTGTATGAGAGTGGCCAGCATTGAAGAATCCTTTAGAGATCTACAGCTTTCTGGTATTGGCCGAATATTATCAGCGCTTCATAAAGGATTTCTCAAAGACAACTTTTCCTCTTACCAAGCTCACCCGAAAGGATGAGAAGTTTGTGTGGTCAGACCTATGTGAAGCATGATTCCAAGAGTTAAAGGAGAATTTGACTATATCTCTAGTGTTGACTCTACCGTCTGGTAATGAGGGTTTTATGATCTTCACCGATGCAACAAAGATGGGACTTGGATGTGTTCTAGAGCAAAATAGGAATGTTGTTGCCTATGCCTCTAGACAACTCAAACCCAATGAAGTGAATTATCCGACACATGATTTAGAGTTGGATGCAATCATACATGCCCTGAAGAATTGGTGATACTATCTATGTGGAGCCACCTTTGAAATCTTCACTGACCACAAGAGCCTGAAGTATCTCCTAACTCAGAAAGGCCTAAATATGAGACAGAGATGGTGGATGGAATATATAAAGCACTATGATTTCATCATTGCCTATCACCCTGGAAAGGTGATGCTCTTAGCTGAAAATAGCTCAGGTGTGTAGCTGTCTTGTCTATCCAGTGGAGGAAGCTAGAAGATCTTGTGGAGTGGACCCCACAACCATTAGAAGATCGAGTCTGTCTGTCTAATATACATATTAAACCATACATGTTGACCGAGTTGGTAGCTACCCAGTTAGCCAGCCCAGAGTTTGATAAGATGAATGGTTTGTTGGAGAAACCTCATACCCATCTCTTAGTACGAGTGGATGGCGGAATCCGATACAAAAGTCATATTTGGGTTCCTGAAGATTCACTGTTGAAGGATCGCATCTTATAAGAAGCTCATTGTTCGAAGTACATCGTACACCTTGGCACTACCAAAATGTTTAAGGATCTACAGTGGTACTTTTGGTGGCCCAAAATGAAAAGAGATATAGCGACATATGTGGCCAGTTGTCTCACTTGCCAGATGGTGAAGGTTGAACACCAGTGACCCGGTGGATTACTATAGTCGATTGAGATTCTTAAGTGAAAATGGGAACATATCATAATGGACTTTGTGGTGGGTCTCCCCAAGACCAGGAGAGGTCATGAAGCCATATGGGTTGTGATAGATCGACTTACCAAGTCAGCGTATTTCCTTGCCTTAAAAACCACTTCCAAAGTGACAGACTTAGCTAAACTGTACATCTGAGAGATTATACGACTACATGGTGTTCCGAGTTTGATCATTTTTTACCACGATCCAAAGTTCACTTTCAAATTGTGGAAGCAGGTACAGGAGGAAATCGGTACTAGACTAAAGTTCAATAGAGTGTATCACCCCCAAACTAATGGACAGTCAGAGAGGACAATCCAGACTTTAGAGGATTTGTTGAGAGCTTGTGTGCTCAATTGGGGTGGATCATGGGAGAAATACATTCCCCTCATTGAGTTTGCTTACAATAATAGATACCAAGCCAGTATTGGGATGCCACCGTATGAAGCTCTCTATGGGAGGTCATGTCGGTCGCCACTTCACTAGGATGTTGTTGATGAGAGGACCTTGTTGAGCTCAGATGAGCTCCAGGTGTATGCAGATAATGTCGCTTTGATGAAGCAAAGGCTGAAGAGAACCCAGGATCGACAGAAGTCGTATGCAGACGAGAAGAAGACTGACTTGCAGTTCACCATGGGAGAGCATGTATTTTTGAAAATCTGACACCTCTGAGCTATAACTAAGAATAGAGGAAAGCTGAGTCCCCGATACGTGGGTCCATTTGAGATTTTAGAATAGATTGGTGAAGCTGCTTATCGTTTGGCATTACCCCCTCAGTATAGTATGATGTTTTCCATGTGTCTAATCTGAATCACTATGTGAAGGATCTGAGCCATGTGTTGAGAATTGAACTTATTGAGCTCTAAGGGAGACTGACCTATCCTATGTCACCTATGAGGATACTAGATACCAAGGTGAAAGAGCTCAAAAATAAAGAGATAGATATGGTAAAGGTTCTTTGGAAGCACCATGGAGAGGATGAAGCTACATGGGAGCTGAAGACATGGAAAAAGCATACCCTGAATTGTTTATTTGATTGGCTGAATTTTGGGGGCAAAATTCTTATAAGGAGGGAAGGATGTTACAACCTCATTTTTTGCTTGTATGATTGTAAATGGAATTGTTCCAAAGAAATTTACTTGGTTGTAAATTATATGACTTATGATAAATATATAGGTTTCTTTTACAACTTTTTCCTTGTGCATGTTTTTTCATGAATCCTATTATAATAAAGTGTCCAAGATGTTAAAAGAGAAAGGAAAAGTGGAAGAAAAACAAATAATGCATAAAAAAGAAAGAAATTGAAATAATGGTGAAAATACAAGAAGTATGTGGAAAGATGTGTGATTAATCATAATGCATGATATTTTGAACTCCACATGGTTTCTTGAGACACAAGGAATCTAAACAAAGGAAAATAAGAGAGTAAAAGAGAGGAAATGTGAATAAAATATGATTTATTAAGTAATAACTTGCATATGAAGGAAAGATTTTTTACTTTCAAATTTTAACTCCAAACTTGGCACGCAAGTAGATTAATTTATTAATGATTTTCCCTCAAAATTTGAGATAAAAAGGAGCCAGTGATTGAGATTTATGAATTTTACAAATTTTCCTAAAGTGAGAAGGATGTTATTAATGTCATGATTTTTCCTGAAATATTAATTGAATATTTGATTTTGCACGCGTGACATGGTCCGTTGGATCTAAGATCCACAGACGTTCAACATCTAGTTCCAACGGAACTAGGAAACAGACTGAAGGAAAGTAGGATTTTCCATCCCAATTTTCTCGCAACTCATCCCATGTGCAGATGAGAAAGTCACCTAGTTGTGTTCATGAGAAGATTTTGAACACTTGGGACCCAAGTTTTTTGAGCTTTGGAGGCTTCTCAAAGAAACTCCCAATGTGCCCAGATTGCAGAGTGACAAAAAGGGTCAGAAACCCCAAAATCCTACACGAGCCCTATAAATAGGGCCACCCCCGACTTCAGACGACCCTCATGAATGCAAATGGATACCTCTCATGCTTCCTTGTGCCCCTAGTTCCTCTATTGGATTCACGCCAACAAGCTCCCCACCACAGCGCCACCGCAGGTCGAAGCACCTAACTTTAGTGGACAAGACAAACGTGAGCCCTTCGATCCCAGTCAATGATTAACCACAGAAGAGATCGACGGATCCATTTGCTCTGCGCTTCAGAAGGTGTGAGTGGGCGCAATCAAAGAGAGACACACGGTCCTCACTCGGTCAATGATGACCCAAGTTCTGACGGTCGTCATTTTACCAAAAAGAAAAGGTAATCCGCCTCTCTAGTCAGAAATTCTACAAAATCAATAGATCTTGGTTAATTTGTTAAAAATCAATCCTTTGGCCAAAAAATAAAAGTAGATAGTGCTTTTTTATCATAAAAATATATAGAATCTAATAAAAATAGAATTGAAGCCTGATATCACTTGTAATTTAAAAATTACACAAAGTTACCACTTTTAATGTACTAAATTATGGTAGAACCCTAATTTTATGTGGAAATCGAATTTAATGTCTCTTTTTGGTTATTTCAAATAATATTAACCTATTAAGAATAAAAGGAAAGGTTAAATATGAAAAGGATGACATTGTGCTTGTGTTAGGGTTTTGTACACATAATTATGCATTAATGGGATGAAAGACCCTAATTTTGGAAAATATGGGTTTTAATGGTTTTAATCTGAAAATGTAACTATACAACAGCGATATGATGATCTTGAAATTGGTTTGAGATTAAAGAACCCATAATTAGGATAATTGGAATAATTAGGGTTTTGTAAACAAGAAACCTATTTAGGGTTGTTAGCCTAAAAAGGAGGTAAAGTTGGATAAAGCAACCTAAGAAACCCTAAGGGGCTTGGAATCCTTAGAAAGTATCCTCATGTCAATAGGAAGGTGTTTTGACATTAGGTAATCTATATGTTTCAGGAATTAAGGGTTGCTTTTATTAAGGTGCTTGCTTGGATATCTTGTTGAATTTGAGTTCTATTGCTCAAGAACAAGTATGTGGCCACGTTTATAGTTAAATCGCTTTAGTTTCACGATGATTTTCAAGGTTTTATTGGTTGTTTGTAAATAATTGCTTGATTGTCTTTTATTTCATGCAACTATAAAGTGACTATGACTATCACCATAATTATACGTGCATGACTAGCTTAGATCCTGGTCCTCCTCTGTAGCTCTGATGATGATGAGATAGATGACCTAGTACATGGTCTACCCATGAGGTAGGATCATTAGATTATCATGAGTCGATGTGTTGCTCTACCTTTGGGTAGGACCATATGACTCCACGACCCTATGTATTGATAAACTTGTAAGGTAGGATCATGGGGGTTAGTTGAGATCTACCATATGAGAGGTAGTATCCATGTCCGCTGCAGGGTCAGAACAGGGGCTAGGGTGTGTAAGGATTGAGTAGTCATGTTTAAAATGTAAAGTTTGTTTTGTTAAATCATAATTTCTTACAATATGTTGTTACAATTAAATGCAAAATTATCGGATCCCCCACATACCAATATAATTTGTTATACTGGCCGTCGTTTTGTTTGTCGGCGTTTTAGGTAATATCTAAAATTGGACAAACAGTAAAGTGGCACCTGTGAATATTAAAGTTAAAATAATGAAGGAGGATTTAGGTAGATAGAATCCTACTTCGGGTAGAAGTCCCAATTATCTAATTTTGAAGGTATGTTAAAAGAAAATTTTTATTCCAGTTTTTATTTTAGTCTTTAGTAGAATTTATTAATTATTTTTTATTATTTGTAAAACTACGGATCTTATTTTGGGATAACGCCTCTGACTTCTTGGTCTCTCTTAATTGGGGGTTACCGAGAAGTGGGATCGTTACAAAGCTGGTAAAGGTATCCCAATAGGGGGTGTGGATCTCTCATATTTCCTTTGTAGATGACATTGTTATTTTTGCAAAGGCATCAATGAAACAAATCAAAATTATCAACAACTGCTTCAAACTTTTTGAGGCAGCATCGGGAAACAAATTTCAGTCGAAAAATCTAAAAATTTCTTCTCACACTTTGTTAGTCGTACCATCATAGATTCTTCTCAGCAAGCAAGATCCCTGAAACGATAGATCTAGGAAAATACCTTGATGTCCCTATTCTTCATGACAAGGTCAACAAGTCTACTTACTCATTCATAGCATCCAGTACGGAGACCAAAATCAATGATTGGTCTGCAAAAACCATCTCCTTGGCAGGGTTGTTATGTATTGCAAAGTTTGTGCTCACCTCTCTACCCACTTATGTGATGCAAACAACAAATATTCCCAGTAGTTTCTGTTTAAAGCTAGATAAAATTTTACACCACTTTATTTGGAGAGGTGGTCATAAGTCATGACCAACATCCCTTGTCTCTTGGCGCAAAGTGTGTTCTAGCATGGAGGACGGTGGATTTGGCATCAAGTCTATGGCCGATTGGAACAAAGCCGTATTGGAACTCTTGGAAATTTATGAACTATACAACCTCCCTTTGGAGGAAGGGACTGCAACACAAGTATAAAGGATATAGTGTACATAAGAGCAGCCGAACTACAGCTTTATGGAAGTTCCTTCAAACTGGGATACATTTTGTTAGAGCTCACTGCAACAAAACCATTAATAATGAAGAAGAAACACTAGCTTGGTCCGACCCATGGTTTCCTAGTTTTGAAGCCCTGGGGATATCACTTTACGCCCGGTTGAAGAGGACATCCGGGACCTACGTGTTTCCAGCCTTGTGAACCTTGAAGTTGATTGGAACCTTGACTTCCTTAATAGCTATTTACTGGAGGACTATATGGACAACATTGTCAACCTCCTTGCTCCTCATGCCTCCAAGGGTGATTACTGCTGGAGTTGGAAGCACGACGTGCGAGGAAAGTACAATACGAGCACTTCATATGATTTTATACAAGAGGAGGACATCGTACACATTTATTGACCCTGGTCTCGAAAATGGCATCTGAAGACTCCTAGAAAGGTTAAGTTGTTCATGTGGATGTCATCCCTTGAGGCCATCATGCCAACTCCCGAAGGAAGCAAAGGTTACAATGAGATTTTCCCTAGGTGTAAAACTGAAGAAGAAACAACCCAGCATGCTCTATGGCACTACCCTTATGCTATGAAAGTATGGCAACTGTTATGTGACTCGAAGTAATGTCCTGATCTGACTGCATATCTGATTTGGAAAATTAAATGGATCTTTTCCGACCCATTTATGGGGCATTGTACGGGCCTTAGCCCACCAATGCCAAGGGGGTGTGGGGGGCTTCACCCCCCGTTGTATGGTACGACTTGGATTTTGGATCCAATTAGGAATCCGATTACTCTTTCTGTATCTATATATATGTACACCCTTGTTAGGGTTCGGTAATCATCGTGTATTCTTCTTTGACGGCTGCCGCCGTACATAGGGTGTCCCTTTGTCATCTTTTCTCTGAAATAGTGGAAATCTCGCCCCCTCCCGTAGACGTAGGTCATCTCGACCGAGCCACGTAAATCCTGTGTTTTGGTTGTGTGATTGTTTCTCATTTCTTGTTCTTCCGCTGCGAAATCGTCGTATTCTCGCGTTCAACTCTTAACAAAGTGGTATCAGAGCCGCGTGTTCAAGATCCGAACGATGACGAGTTTGTACAAGATCGAGAAGTTTGATCACAAAATCAATTTCAGACTATGGCAGATCACGATGCGTGGTGTGCTCGTTCAACAGGGAGTCTTCGAGGCTCTGGAAGGGATCGAGAAGATGCCGGCCACTATAACACTGCAAGAAAAGAAAGTGATGGACTAGAAGGCTCTCACCGCCATCTAGTTATACTTGGACTATAAGGTTTTGGTCGAAGTTGTCAAAGAAACTACTGTTGTCGGTATTTGGAAGAAACTCAAAGATCTCTACATGACGAAGTCTCTCCAAATGAAATTATATCACAAGCAACGTCTCTACTTACTACGCATGGTGGAAGGTACATCTGTCCGTGATCACATTGACGAGTTTACATCTATTATTATGGATCTGGAAAATATAGATATTAAACTCGAAGATGTAGATAAAGCCCTTATTCTTCTGTGCTCTTTACCCTCTTCATATAAGCAATTTTGGGAAACTATTTTGTACGGAAAGTCTTCAATCATGGTGGAGGATGTTATATCTTCATTGTTGTCAAAGATCATGGTTGGTAAAGACCTAATTTCTTCTTCTAGAGGGAGTCAGTTAGAGGCTCTTATGGTGAGGGGTCCTACAAAAGAAAAGGGAAACAACAAGAAGAAAACACACAGATCTAAGTCTAAATCAAAGAAGGTTTGTAAATACTGCAAGAAGTTTGGACACATTGTCGATGAATGCTACAAGTTACAGAACAAGAAGAAGAGGGAGAACGAAAAACAAGAACAACCTATAGATGCTAATGTAGCACGTAAAGATCCAGAATATGTTCTTATGGCTCCATCTTCCTCATCAGTCAATTTTCAAACTTCTTGGATTCTGGACTCAGGCTATTCACACCACATGTTCCCACACAGAGATTGGTTTTCTTCTTATGATCACTTTGATGGAGGTGTTGTAAACATGGAGAATGATTCTACCTGCAAGACAATTGGCATTGGGTCAATCCACATAAAGATGTTCGATGGTGTTATCTGAACTGACTCCAATGTTCGTCATGTTCAAGGTCTAAAGAAAAATCTTGTCTCTATTGACTTACTTGAAGCCAACGGTTTTCCATACAAGACTAAAGATGGAATCCTATCTATTACCAAAGGAGATGATGTTCTGATAAAGGGAGTACGTATTCCTGGAAACCTTTATAAATTAATTGGTGAAACTGTGACCGACGAAGTTGTTGTTGTTTCTTCCTCACCCACTCCAAAACTGGATGCACTAAATTGTGGCATATGCGACTGGGACACATGAGCCAGAAAGGCCTGGAATTATTATGTAGGAGAGGACTTCTAGGTGATATCAGTACTGAAAAGTTAGATTTCTGTGAGCACTGTGTTATGGGAAAGCAGAAAAATGTCAGTTTTTCTACTGCAAATCATACTACAAAAGGTATTGTTGATTATATTCATTCAGACATCTGGGGTCCTTCTCAAGTATCGTCCAAGGGAGGTGCTAGATACATGCTTACTTTCATAGATGATTTCTCAAGGAAAGTCTGGGTGTATTTTCTGAAGCATAAATCTGAGGCTTTTGATCAGTTTAAGAAGTGGAAGACGCTTATTGAAAAACAAACATGAAGGAGCATCAAGACACTGAGGACAAATAATGGCATGGAGTTTTGTTCTTCTGAATTGAATGAGTTCTACCAGTCTGAAGGTATTGCAAGACATCGCACAGTTAGACATACACCCCAGTAGAACGGTATTGCAGAACGCATGAACAGAACTCTTCTAGAGCGTGCATGTTGCATGTTGATTAGTGCAGGACTTAGCAAAGATTTTTGGGCTGAAGCCATCTCTACTACAGCCTATCTTGTCAACCGTTCACCATCTACTCCACTTGGTTTCAAAACTCCTGAAGAGGTATGGTCTGGTCATTCTGCAAAATATTCTAATCTGCATATTTTTGGCTGTCCTGCATATGTCTATTCAAATGACGGAAAGCTCGAGCCTAGAGCGAAGAAGTGTATTTTTCTAGGTTATGCTTATGGTGTGAAGGGATACAGATTATGGTGCACTGAGCCAAACTCATCAAAATTCTTGATTGAAAGAAATGTTACTTTTGACGAGTCTGCCATGTTTTATGCAAAACAAGATGGCGTCCATTCTCCAGCTACAGGTTCTCAGAGTTCTATAGAATAGGTGGAGCTTGAAGTTAGTGCACACAACCCAACACCTCTTATTATTACACAAGAAAATCCAGATGATGTTGAAGATGACACTCATGAAGAACAAACATATAGCATTGCTACTGGGAGACCAAGAAGATAGATCAGACCACATGCAAGGCATTCAGATTATGTTGTTGCATATGCCCTTGCTACAGTTGAAGAAACAAATGATTCTAGGGAACCGACTACCTACAAAGAAGTCATGGCTGATCCCAATTCAGCCATGTGGATTACTGCTATGAATGAAGAGATGGAGTCTCTTCAAAAGAACAAGACATGGGTACTTGTTGATCTTCCTGCTGGAAAGAAGATTGTTGGATGTAAACGGGTATTTAAAAGGAAGGAAGCTGGTCCTGGAGATTCTACTGAAAGGTACAAAGCGTGACTAGTTGCAAAAGGCTATAGTCAGGTGGAAGGTATAGATTATAATGATGTGTTTTCTCCTGTTGTCAAACACACTTCCATCAGATTTCTATTGGCATTAGTTTCTAGATATGATTTAGAGCTTGAGCAACTTGATGTGAATACTGCATTCCTTCATGGTGACTTAGAGGAACAGATCTACATGCAGCAACCTGAAGGTTATATTTCTGCTGAAAAGAAGGATCATGTGTGCTTACTGAAGAAGTCTCTTTACGGTTTGAAACAATTCCCACGCCAGTGGTATCGTAGATGTGATTCTTTCATGGTCAAGCATGGATATTTCAGGAGCATCTACGACATTTGTGTTTACTTGAAGAAACTTCCTGATGATTCTTTTATCCACCTCTTGCTCTATGTTGATGACATGTTGATTGCAGCCAGAGATAGTTCCAAAATCCGCAGTCTGAAGCAGTTACTTAGTGGCGAATTTGAGATGAAAGACTTGGGAGCAGCAAAGAAAATTTTGGGGATGGAAATTATTAGAAATCGCAAAGCTGGAAGGTTACTTCTCAGTCAGGAGAAGTACGTGAAGAAATTTGTACAACAGTTCTCTATGTCTGATGCATCTCCAGTATCTATTCCTTTAGATGATCAGTTCAAGAAGCTCTCATTTGTTGAATCACCGCAATCTGAAGAGGATGAAAACTACATGTCTCATGTTCCCTATTCCAGTGCAGTTGGTAGCATCATGTATGCTATGATTTGCACACGTCCAGACATTGCACAAGCAGTTAGCATGGTGAGCAGATACATGTCCAATCCAGGAAAGCTACATTGGCAAGCAGTCAAGCACATTCTTAGGTACCTTAAGGATACATCTTCTACATGCCTTGGATTTGGAAAGAGCACAGAGACGCTTGTTGGTTATGTTGATTCTGATTTTGCAAATGACTGTGACAAAATACATTCTCTTACGGGTTATCTGTTTACTATTGGTGGTTGTGTTCTGAGTTGGAAAGATACATTACAACCCACTGTTGCATTGTCTACTATTGAAGCTGAGTACATGGCATTGACAAAAGCCATCAAAGAAGCCACCTAGCTTAGAGGACTGTGTGCTGAGTTTTATATTCTTGACAAGATGATGGCCATCTACTGTGACAGTCAGAGTGCAATTCACCTTACAAAAGATCAGATGTTTCATGAAAGGACAAAGCACATCGACATCAAGTATCACTTCATCAGAGAGGTGATAGCGCAGGGGAAGATTGTGGTGAAGAAGATTGTAAGCAAAGAAAATCCTACAGACGTGATGACAAAGTCGTTGCCAGTTTTCAAGTTCAGACATTGTCTGGACTTGGTTAGTCTACACAGCATGCAGTAATGCCCTTAGGGGATGGAGGGGGAGAGAGATCTACTATTATTCCTTTTTCAGAGAGCCAAAGACTTCAAGTCAAGGTGGAGATTGTTATGTGACTCGAATTAATGTCCTGATCCGACTGCATATCCGATTTGGAAAATTAAATGGATCTTCGCCGACCCGTTTACGGGGCATTGTGCGGGCCTTAGCCCGCCAATGCCAAGGGGGTGCGGAGGGCTTCGCCCCCCCGTGGTATGGTATGACTTGGATTTCGGATTCGATTACTCTTTCTGTATCTATATATATGTACACCCTTGTTAGGGTTCGGTAATCATCATGTATTCTTCTTTGACGGCTGCCGCCGTACACAGGGTGTCCCTTTGTAATCTTTTCTCTAAAATAGTGGAAATCCCGCCTCCTCCCGTGGACGTAGGTCATCTCGACCGAACCACGTAAATTCTATATTTTGGTTGTGTGATTGTTTCTCGTTTCTTGTTCTTCCGCTACGAAATCGTCGTATTCTCACGTTCAACTCTTGACAACAACAACTACAAAGTTCGACGGCCTTCGTCCCCCACCATGATAAGAACCTTCAAACTTGACTCACGAGGAACCTGAAGGGTACAGAGGCATACCAGACTACTTTCTCCATCACATGTTGGATTATTTGAAGAGCACAAATGCTTTTTTTTCGAGAGTATTAATACCAACTCAGAACGACAACTGACTCACATTAATAGTATGTGTGCATCTGTAGCGGAGGGGTGGAAGTCAGGTGAGCAAGTCGAGGATTTAGCTACGTCCAACACCCTATCCAGTCCAGAGATTCCGCGAGGAGGCAACCTGGTTATGGTGGACGTTGTGCGAGGGAACTTTGCAGCCTTAGCAGCAGTTTTCCTCGATGAACAAGGTAATTGGCGTGGTGGCAAGGCCTTCACAATCTGGGTTAAATCTATGGCAAAAGTAGAGTTGCGTGCTATCCTCCTTTCCCTTCAGAACCCTGCTTATGATCATAGTCTTTCTATTACCATTTTATCAGACAACTCCACTGCCATTGATGCTATTGAAGACCCAACTGATCAGTACCCTTCCTTCCTACCTTAGACAAAGCTGATAAAGGAGACACTAGAAAGACTTGATAAAGTGCAGATTATTAAGGTCCAAAGAGAGAACATCAGCCTAGCTGACTCTCCCGCCAAACACCACCTCAAAACATATCAGGATGTCTATTGGTACCCAGATCCTCCACTCGACCATGTGGATCATCACATCCCTTTTCTCCTTTGTAATAGTAGAAGTTCTATCAAGTTTATTTTAATCATCAGTTTATCCCTTCAAGAGGATGGTGAGTTGAATAAAATGGCCTTCTGACTTTTCCAAAAAAAAAATAGGAATGCCACACCATATAAAATAAAGACTAAGATAAGAGTCTTCGATGAATTTCCGCTCTCGGTGGCGGTAACAAAAGAATAGTCCTTTATCTTTTTGCTCCATATATTCGTGGGTAGTATCCGAACCTGGTTTGTTGCATACATGTTTAAACGTTTGTAAGTGTGTGTACAATCAATCATAATCTCTCTCATGAAAGAGTAGACCATACCAAAATATTAAATAGTAATAAACAGATGGCATGTAATAGATAAAATGGAAATTCTTGACAGCACCAGATCCACACCCCGAACTAACGCCGGACCGGTACCCCTCCCAGCGCGTGTATATTCCTGTCCTGCTGTCCAACGGCCCCCGAAGACACAACAGTCTCCCGCACGCACCAACAGTCTGCCCGGTTCCCCTCTCCTCTCTCTCCATTTCGCTCCTTCCTCTCCCCTACACAACGTCAGCTCCGCCTGACTGTGGACCGAACTGGATCCCGAACGGTCCAATAACGCTTTTAACAGTCCATAACAACGGCCCGCTAATAGTCGGCTCTTCTTTTCCCGTTAGCGAAGCGGTGATTTCTCCGCGCTGCTTCTCGCAGCCGGCGTTGGATTTTCTTTATCCTTCTCCTTTCTCGCATTGGCATCCAAGCACTAGGCTCCCGTAGATTTGAGCGAGAATTCAATTGATCCTTCATTCTCGTGCTCCAGTTGTTTTGTCTCCATGCTCCAGTCGTTCACCCACGTGCTCTGGACTTATATCAACTGGACGACTCCATTTCTTCTATACAGATGATGGAGCACCGGAGACCATCGCCGAGGCGATACATGCCGCCCTTGCAGGCAGCAGGCCGCCGCGTCTCCTCTTGGAATAAGCCACCACCGCAAGAGATACTTCCACCGCTTTGTAACATAATTCTACCCCTGCCAAACCATCGATGCCTCCATTGAGACTGACACGACGGCGGTTGCTCCGGCGTTGGTAGAGGCGGGGATGGATTCACGGAGGGCCAGATCTTGACCACCGTGATGGGCGACGCAGCTGAACCTGTTTGAGCGCTGCAAGACTCCATTGAAGGTGAATGAGAACCCGTACGTACGCAGCAGTAGACCCCGTACTGCAGCCACAGCCAGACTCACTGGGATGCCGAGCCGTCGTCTGAGGCATTGGTGAACGAGCAACAATAGTAGCAGCATCCTAACCCCTCGTCGTTGATCTTCATGGGCGAGTGGGGACGCATGTGGCAACAGACCAGTCGACAGAGGTCACGGCATACGCGGGCGGCATGGACGACTGTGGCAGGAGGAGGAGGAAGGAGTGCGGTGATCGTGTGAATTTCTCGGGTGCTTTAAAAACGACCACCGCTTGGATCATGGCGGCACGCATGGACGGCAACGACAGGAAATGAATGGTCCCTGGCCTCCGCTAGTGGACATTGCTTGGCCTCCAAATTGTGTCCCATTGCTTGGTTGGAGGACGTCGTAGTGTGCGACCTTTACTGGGTAGTAGTTGTGCAAATACCCTGGGCAATATCCCTTACAAGATGGTATGGCAAGGAGATCATACTTCTTCCTGCTGTTCGGGGTCCAGAATCCGATGCCCATCCAGCACACATGACACATGCATGGCCGATTGTTGGTGATTACAATACAAATTAACACCCTTTGATCTACTGTATAGCGTAAGTGAACTTCTGGATTAAGATTGACCATTTAAATGTTAAGCTTATGTAAATTGCATCTCAAAATAAAAGGGATATTACATGCCATATTTTAATATTACTTGCCATATTTTAATATCAAATTATTTTTTTAGCACTTTTTCTTCTATTTTGTGAGTCAAGTGGATATATTATCAATTTATGTACTTTTTATCACATTTGGTGTAATTTTGTGACATCTTAGGAGTCCTTATTGCACACATAGCAGTACATATACAACATTTTTGACATATCCATCTATGTGTGTTGTTGTGTGTACATAACGGTAGACATAATAGTACACGTGTACAAAGATGTACACAACTATACACATGATAGTACACATGTGTACAAAATTATACACATGATATCACACATGTATAAAAATATGTTCACAACTGTACACATGATAGTGCACATGTGTACAAAATTGTACAAAACTGTACACGTGATAGTATAAATGTATACAAACCTGTGTATAACTGTACACATGTGTACAAACATATACAAAACTATACAAATGATAGTATACATGTGTGCAAATTGTACACATGATACTACACATGTGTACACAACAATATACATGACCTACTCATGTGTACAAAACTATTCATAATAGTACACATGACAGTACAAATGTGTACACATGTATGTACACATGCATGTACACATGTCTGTATGGATGACAGTAAAAATGGATGTACAAATAGATGTACACACGTAAGTACGCATGTGCACACAATGATACACATGGATGTGTACACAACAGTACACATGGATGTGTACATGTGTACTCAAAAAGTACACATCGATGTGTACACAACAATATACATTGATGTGTACATGTGTACACAACAGTACACATGGATTGTACATACGTACTAAACAGTACACATGGAAGTGTACAAGTGTACATAATTATATGCAAGGATGTGTACATGTATACACAACAATACACATAGATCGGTATTGTTGTGTACACAATAGTACACGTGGATGTGTACACAACATGTCTGTATTGTTGTGTACACAATAATACACATAGATCTGTATTGTTGTGTACACAATAGTACACATGTCTGTATGGATGGCAGTAAAAATGGATGTACAAATAGATGTACACACGTATGTACGCATGTGCACACAATGATACACATGAATGTGTACACAACAGTACACATGGATGTGTACATGTGTACTCAAAAAGTACACATCGATGTGTACACAACAATATACATTGATGTGTACATGTGTACACAATAGTACACATGGATTGTACATATGTACTAAACAGTACACATGGAAGTGTACATGTGTACATAATTATATGCAAGGATGTGTACATGTATACATAACAATACACATAGATATGTATTGTTGTGTACACAATAGTACACGTGGATGTGTACACAACAATACACACGGATTTGTACATGTGTACACAATAGTACACATGTATGTACACATGTGCACACAATAGTACACATGGATGTGTACATGTGTACTCAACAGTACACATGGATGTACACATGTGTACACAACAGTACACATGTGCACACAACAGTACCCATGGATGTACACATGTGTACACAACAATACAAATGTATGTACACATGTGCAAAAAGCAGTACACATGGATGTGTACATGTGCACACAATAGTACACATGGATGTACACATGTGTACACAATAGTACAAATGGATGTACACATGTGTACACAACTATACACATAGACATACACATGTGTACACAACAGTACACATGGATGTGTACATGTACACACAACAGTACACATGTGCACACAATAGTACACATGGATGTACACAATTATACACATGGATGTATACATGTGTACACAACAATACACACGGATCTATTCATGTGTACACAATAGTACACATGGATGTACACATGTGTACACAACAGTACACATGGATGTGTACATGTGTACACAATAATATACATAGATGTACACATGTGCACACAATAGTACACATGGATGTGTACATGTGCATACAAAGTACACATGGATATGTACATGTGCATACAATAGTACACATGGATGTGTACATGTGTATACAACAGTACACATGGATGTGTACATGTGTACACAACAGTACACATGTGCACACAATTATACACGTGGATGTCTACATCTGTACACAACAGTACACATGGATGTGTACATGTGCACACAATTATACACATGGATGTGTACATATGTACACAACAGTACACATGGACGTGTACTTGTGTACGCAATAGTACACATGTGCACACAAGTATACACGTGGATGTGTACATGTGTATTCAACAGTACACATGGATGTGTACATGTGCACACAATTATAAACATGGATGTGTACATGTGTACACAACAGTAAAAATGGATGTGTACATGTGTACTCAACAGTACACATGGATGTGTACATGTGTACACAACATTACACATGGATGTGCACATGTGCACACAATTATATGCATGGATGTGCACATGTGTACACAACAGTACACATGAATGTGTACATGTGTACACAACCGTACACATGGATGTCTACATGTGTACACAACAATACAAATGGATGTATGCATGTGCACACAATTATACACATGGATGTGCACACAATTATACACATGGATGTGCACATGTGTACACAACAGTACAAATGGATGTACGCATGTGCACACAATTATACGCATGGATGTGTATATGTGTACACAATAGTACACATGGATTTGTTCATGTCTACACAACAGTACACATGGATGTGTACTTGTGTACACAATAGTACACATGTGCACACAATTATACACGTGGATGTGTACATGTGTACACAACAGTGCACATGGATGTGTACAGGTGCACACAATAGTACATAGATGTGTACATTTGTACTCAACAGTAGACATGGATGTGTACATGTGTACACAACAGTACAAATGGATGTGTACATGTGTACAAATACACTTATGCACACAATTATACGCATGGATGTGTACATGTGTACACAACAATACACATGGATCTATTCATATGTACACATGGATGTGTACTTGTGTACATAATAGTACACATATATGTGCACATGTGCACACAATTACACATGTGGATGTGTACTTGTGTACACAACAATACATAATTATACACGTGGATGGACACATGTGTACAAAACATTACACATGGTAGTACTATCATGGATGTGTACACAAAAGTACACAACAATACGCATGGTAACACACATGTGTACGCCAATACACATGGCAGTACAAATGTGTACACAACAGTACACATGTGTACCAAACTATACACAACAATACGCATGGCAACACACATGTACAATAATATACGTGGCAGTACAAATGTGTACACAACAATACACATTGCTATATACTTGTGTACAAGACTATACACAACAGTACGCTTGACAATACACGTGTACAACAATACACATGGCAATACAAATGTGTACACAACAGTACACATTAGAATATACATGTATACAAGACAATACACAATAGTATGTATGGAAACACAAATATGTACAACAATACACATGGTAGTACAAATGTGTACACAACAATACACATTGCAATGTACATGTGTACAAGACTATACACAACAGTACACATGGAAACACACATGTGTACAACAATACACATAGCAATACAAAAGTGTACACAATAGTACACATTGCAATATACATTTGTACAAGACGATACACAACAATACGCATGGCTACACACATGTGTATAGCAATACACATGGCAGTTCAAATGTGTACACAACAATTCTCATGTATACACAATAGTTCACTACTACAGAACCTACCTTTAGTGTCGGTTATTTATGGCCTTTAGTGTCGGTTTCCGAGCGATGCCTATGTGGGCGACACTAAAAGGTCACCCATTACGCGTCGGTTCCAGAACCGACACCCAAACTCTTCGCGCGCGACCGAAAATGCGCCATTAGGGGACTATAGGCGTCGGTTATTAGATAAGAAACTGATGCCCAAACCCTTCGCGCCACAGAAAGGGCGCCATCTTGGGCGCTATCAGTGTCGGTTATAAGCCAACAACCGACGCAATATGTCTTCGCGCCAAAAGAATATGTGTCAATTACATTTAAATAACCGACACTGTAAAGTTATGTGTCGGTTGTTTACAATTACCGATGCCTGTTATTGGCGCCAGCTTGGGCACTATCAGTGTCGGTTTGTATTAAGAAATCGACACCATATATGTTCTCACCACAGGAAATAGGCGTCGGTTATATCTAAATAACCGACGCCTATTGGTTTTTTTTTTACAGACCTGCAGACCTGCTGTGGCTGGTCGCAGGATGAGAAACCTACAGTTCAGTTAACTAAACTGCAGGTTTTACGACATCCATTGATATCAGCCAACAACAGGCCACAAACCTGCAAATTTAACAAAAAAAATATTCACACATGCATTTAGCAATACAACCCACAGTTTCATTTTATTTTCACACATTTTGAAACATTCATGTAGCTAGCAATCTATAGTTCCATTCATTCACATTCACACATGTAGAAACACATTCATATAGTAACCAACACTTTCATTCATTTTCACTCAAACACATGTAGAAACATCTAGACATGTAGAAACATTCACACATATTATAATTCAGAAATTCATTTACAAAATCCCCACTATTTGTATGGTTGTTGCCCATTCTTCATTTAATTCTCCCATCGTATAGGGAGCATGTACATCTGGTAAGTCTGTTCCTGTAGTGGGGTCAGCTTTAAACACCTGTAAAGAGAATGATGTATATATATAATTAATGAGCTATAAATAAGATTGATATATTTCATATTATCAAATGAGACTATATAATACCTGAGCAATACAATCGATGTCCATACAACATGACAGACTAACACATATATAGTACATAACAAGAGCAGCGTCGAATTTACATACAACACTAGCTTAGTACATATATAGTGGGACTTATAAGGTGACGATCCCACCTGGTAAAATAGGTTACCGACAACTACATGTTACGACTGGGAGGTCGTGATTCAGCAACAGTATGCATTAGCAGGAGGACAAACAGATCACCATATGTTTGTCCTCATATGGTGATCTCTTGTCCTCCTGCTAATGCATACGTTGCTGAATCACGACCTCCCAGTCGTAACATGTAGTCGGTAACCTGTTTTAGCAGGTGGTATCGTCACCTTAATCCACTATATATGTACTAACTTAGTGTTGTATGTAAATTCGGAGCTGCTGTTGTTATGCACTATATATGTGTTAGTCTGTCATGTTGTTATATGAATATGAATTTGAACCACTTGTGTGTGCTGCACTTTATGTATTGTATCTGTATCCTGCTTCTCTTCATTGGGGCTTCTTCCTGCATATCCTGCATAGCTATGTCATGTCCGTCCTGCATAGCCTTCTTCCTATATTTATTTTTCAAAGAGAATACAAACAAAAATTATTAGTGTAGAGTTAGTGAAATACTGATCAATGTCTAGAATTGGAATAGATCAAGAACCTACTCTCAGCATCGCATATGTAATCTCGGGTGAGATTGGTCCTATAGTTCTTTAGCACCCTCCCACAATGTTTAGCATTTGTATTAACTAGAAGATAATGAAACATCAAATCAGAAAATGATATTGATATTAAAAAAGTAAACATTTATCTTCAATAAAAAAATATAAACATGCATGCCTCTAAAATTGTGATCTTTTATCAATTAACAATCCTTCATTGTGATCTCCGCGCACATATAAGTCATCATTAGCTTCAATATTTTCTGGAGTTGGCAACCTAACTGAGAATGGACTGGAGTCATCATATTTATCATAATACTCTTCTTCATCTATAGGATCTTCAATGAACTGTCTTTTACCATGAAGAACAACCGACCATTTATCATTTGCAGGATCATTGATATAAAATACCTGTTTCGCCTGTGATGCCAATATGAATGGTTCAGCCTTCTCGCCAATCTTTTCAAAGTTCACTAAAGTGAAACCCAATTCATCCACTATAACTCCTTTGGTGTTATCAACCCAATTACATTTGAAGAGCGGAATTCTGAAATCTATGTAGTCAAATTCCCATATCTCTTCAATGACACCGTAATATGACATTTTAGCTTCACGTGGACTCTTATCCTTTACACTTGCAAAAAACATAGTCGATGCTTGAAGGGTGACCCCACTATTTTGGATGACACTCTTATCATCTTGGCGCTTTGTGTAATATGTGAATCCATTAATGTCATACCCTTCATAAGACATAACAGTCAACTTTGGTTTAAAGGCGAGGCATTTGATAGTTTTAGTAATATCATCTGGTGTTTGAGATAGTTGATGTAAGACTTTATCTTCAAACCACTTAATAAAAGTCTTGTTATGCTCTCTAGCAAGCCACATTGTATTGGCTTGAGGATATTGTCTTTTGTTGAAATTGGTATGTTCCTCGATATAAACGTTCACTTCGTCCATGTTGTGTAAAATATACAAATGACCTTGTTCCAACTGCTCACGGCTGATTACTTTCACGCGTGATCCCAAAATTCCTTTGCCAAATAGCTCGTCAATATTCTTGTCATTATCAGGAGTGTCATTACCACTGAGAAAGTCATTGCAGAAATCCATAACCTCTCTCGTCACATAACCTTCAATAATACTCCCTTCAGGCCGATAACGGTTTCGAACATCACCTTTAAAAACGCTCATGTATCGTTCAAAGGGATACATCCAATGCAAGAAAACCGGGCCCAAGATTTTCACTTCCCTAGTCAAGTGGACAACAAGATGTACCATGATATCAAAGAACGAAGGAGGGAAATACATCTCAAGCTGACATAGGGTAACAACCACTTCTCTTTGCAAATTATCGAGAGTCTCAGGGTCAATAACTTTGCTGCAGAGACTGTTGAAAAAGAAACAAAGTCTGGTGATTGCAAACCTTACATGCTTCGGCAATATAGATCGAATTGCCACGGGCAATATTTGTTGCATTAGAGTGTGACAATCATGAGATTTAAGTCCTATCAACTTCAAATCTTTCATTGATACCAATCTACAGATGTTGGATGAGTAACCATTTGGCACCTTAACATTTATCAAGCATTCACAAAAAGCTTTCTTCTCTTTTCTAGACAACGTGTAACATGCGGGAGGTAAGTATGTTCTTTTACTACCCATTTCACGTATTTCTGTTAATTCTGACCTTATTCCCATTTCACGTAGGTCCAGTCTGGATTTTATCCCATCTTTAGTCTTACCTGGTATATTTAACAGAGTACCAATGATGCGATCGCATACATTTTTCTCAACGTGCATTACATCGATACAATGTCTGACTGTCAAAGAACTCCAATAAGGAAGATCCCAAAATATTGACTTCTTCTTGAATGAAGAATTGTCACTCCGTGTAGTACCTTGTGATCTCTTACCAAATTCATTGACAAAGTCTTTTATTCTTTCATAAACAACCTCCCCTGGTATAGGTTTAGGTGCACTACGTTCCTCATTCAATCCATTGAATGCTTTGCGCTTCCTACGATACGGATGGAATTTTAGAAGAAACCTTCAATGACCGAGATATACATTCTTACCGCCATGTTTTAGTCTTGTTGAATCAGTGTTCTCTTCACATATAGGACACGCTTTCGCTCCTTTGACACTATATCCAGACAAATTCCCATATGCTGGAAAGTCATTAATAGTGCAAAACAACATAGCATGCAAACGAAATGTCTCTCTTCGTGAAGCATCATAGGTCATCACACCTTCACCCCAGAGTTTCTTTAAGTCATCAATCAGAGGTTCAAGATAAACATCGATGTCATTTCCAGGTTGTTTAGGGCCCGATATCAACAACGACAACATTACGTACTTATTTTTCATACACAGCCAGGGAGGAAGATTGTATATAACAAGCATGACTGGCCAAGTGCTATGTTGGCTGCTCAATGTCCCGTACGGATTCATCCCGTCTGTACAAAGCCCAAGTCTTAGATTCCTGACTTCTTCACCAAATTCAGGGTACAATACATCAATCTTCTTCCACTGTGGGGAATCAGACGCATGTCGTAGGATCTCATCATTAATTTTCTTAACATCTGCATGCCACCTCAAATTCTTCACATCTATCGGATTGGCAAACAAGCGTTGAAACCGTGATATTATAGGTAGATACCACATCACCTTGGCAGGAGAACCAGTTTTGGACTCCCCCAAAGTCGTCAATTTATACCGTGACGCACCACATTTTGGACAATCTTTCAAATCTGCATAGTCCTTTTGAAATAATACACAATCATTAGGGCATGCGTGTATCTTCTTGGCATCCATTCCCATTGGGCACAACAATTTCTTTACCTGGTATGTTGAGATTGGCAGCTCGTTTCCTTCAGGAAGCATTTCTTTCAACAAAGACAGCAATGACGTGAAGCTTTTGTCGCTCCATCTATTGTTAGCTTTCAACTTATACAATCTCAACACAGCGTTAAGCTTCGTAAACTTAGTACAACCTGTGTATAACGGCATCTCAGCATCATGCACAATGTTTCTAAAAATGGGAGGTGGATCGGTGTGCTCTACCCCACAACTATCCAGCATCGCATCAACGATGTCTACTGGAACTGGTTCATTCACATCTACGTCATCGTAGGCAATTTCTTCTTCCATACAAGCACTGCTATCGACATCCACTGGTTTTGGGTTTGAAATATCTCCATGCTAGTGCCATTCTGTATAGCCTTGTATAATCCTGTTGCACATGACATGAGTCATGATTTCGTCACCAGTGTTGACTTTCAAGTTGTTACCGCAATGTCTACATGGACAGTAGAACCTATCTCCAGGTTGTTTCCTATGTTCCTCAACAAATTTAATGAACTGGTGAAGACCAGAAATAAACTCTGGGGTGCAGCGATTGCGAATGGACATCCATGATCTATCCATTCTATGATCAAAGAGAAAACAAGTATATATTAGGACAAGATTAGGGTCTAGGGTTAACAAATACATGTGATTTCATTATTATATATAATAAATGTGTACCACCTATCCATTCTTGAACACCTAATCTCACTAGTAAGTGTATAATGTGTATTGGGTTTTCAAGAAAATTTCGGCAGCATTTTCCCGCTGTTTTCCAAGTACATATGTACTTAGAGAACAAACGGGGAAATGCTGCCAAATTTTTCTTGAAAACCCAATACACATTATACACTTACATCCTAAGCGAGATTAGGTGTTCAAGAACAGTCCCAAACCGGGGACTATCTAAGATTTACTCCTAATGAGTAAATCTTGGACGGGTTTCTAGGCCAACAAATAATGTATTGTCATTCTTATACCTAAAATCCTAGTTCTTCAATTTAGGGTGATTATTGATGTCTTTAAAAGCATTATTGGCAATTTAGGGAAAAGTTCATCATTTACATTCCAAGCATGTCACATGTGTGCATTACAGTTCATCATTAAGCAAGATATAAGAAAGTATGTCATATTAAAATAGACTAAACAATATGAGAAAATAGTAGTGTAATCATGCAAATGGGAACATTCATGGGAATACACACTTCAGTTATAAGCATTAATGTAGCAACTTTCAGTTCCATTCATGGGAACACACACTTCAGTTATAACAATAACTAAACAAAGGGGTTGGTGTACCCCTAAACATGCACATAATTAAAAAAACTATTACTACAGACAAGTCTAGATAGATAGACAACTAAATACTACACCAACATGGTCCCACATGCATCAGTAACTTCTTTTTGATGATGAAGCTGTGTCACAAAGCTCCTCACTGTATTTAGACGAATCTGAACTGACAGGGGCCTCAGATTCAGATTTGTCCGAGCTGATATGCGACGCCGTGCGCTCATACCGCAGAAGATGATCGGGGGTCTCGCAGTTGTTGTTGGTTATCCAAACTTTGATGGAATTATCGCCAACTGGACGGAGAAAAAGCCTGTTCCAACGGACCACATGCAGCTCTCCAATCCAATCACGCCAACCGGATTTTGATACAAGATTTCCCGCCAAATCATACTCAACCTCGATAACATGTGAATAATTACCAAAAGTTAGGGTCACTTTACCAGGCATGTAGTGTCTTCCTTTTAGAAAACGCCAATGTTTGGGTATGACCAATTGGTTTAAGGAACGATCATCTAGGATGATGTCCAATTGTTCTTCAATAGGGAACGTTAACATTGACATAGAGGCCCAGTTCATAGTGACTGTTATGGGTGAACAGAGACTGCACAATATTAGTATTAACAAAGTGTAAGTACATATAATGATGTTATATATTTTTAGAAAAAGTTTATAACATCAGTTAACCTTTTATTGCTTGTCATAACCAACTTTATTGTGGTAGACATGATAGCTTGAAAAGAAGTCTACAAATGTACTTAGAGAACAAATGAGGAAATGCTCCTAATGAGTAAATCTTGGACGGGTTTCTAGGTGCTTACTAAAATAGAACCATTATATGGAACTAATCCTACATTATACACGTACTTTTCCTGAGTAAGATAATGTGTACTTCATGGAATTATTAAGATCTGAATATATATAAGTTGTTTCTACCTATTTTGATGGGATTTTATAACATTCGAGTCTTCCATTTATAACATTAAGATCTGAATATATATAAGAATCCCATTTGATACACACGATTGAGAATCTTTCATGATACTAGGAAAATACACTAACTAGATATTCATTTAGGTGTTAGACATCAATATGTGTATGAGCCCTAATTAAAACTGATTCTCATAAGAAGTAAATAAATTTAAAAAAAATGCCCAGTAGCAGGGCGGCACCTTGAGGGAAGACGAGCAGAGGAAGAAGAAGAAGGCAGGGCGGGCACCTTGAGGGAAGAGGAGCAGCGGCCGAGGCAAAGTCCTAGCAGCTTCCGGTGGCGAAGAGAGGAGCGGCGGAGAGGGCGGAGAGGCTAGTAGACCTAGCTGCTACCGGCGACGGTGGAGAAGAGGCCGGCGGGCGGAGAAGAGGCCGACGGCGGAGGAGAGGCCGGCGGGCGGGCGGAGAGGGAGGCCGACTGCTTCTCGCTCGACGGCGACGAGCGGCGAGCACGGAGGAAGGAGCGGCGGCGGCCACGGCAGGAAGCAAGGGAAATCGCCGGAGCTAGGGAAATCGGGAACGAAATAGGGAAATGGGAAGAATTGTTCGGGCAGGGTGAGCTATTAAGTTGAACATACGTGTCGGTTCTTTAAAAAACCGAAAACTAAACCAACAGTGTCGGTTCTTTGCCACAAACCGACAACTATACTAGATTATAGTCGTCGGTTTTTGATTAAACAACAACCGACAACTATTCCTATCTCACAAATACCCTTTAGTCGTCGGTTATTTAGTTACGAACCGACGCAATATGTAAAATATTGGAGCCAATTTTTTCGCTGGAATTTTGGGTTTGGCGGTTGATTTTAGGTGTCGGATGTTTATTAATTAACCAACACTTAATAAAAGCGGTACCCGTGTCTGGTCGACCTTCACGGATTGGATGTCAGTTTCTGTTCCAAACCGACACAGTAGGGTTTATGTGTCGGTTTTTGTATACAACCGACACCTTGAAAAGTGACTTTATAAGACATTTCTGTAGTAGTGGTTACATATGTACACAACTGTACACATGGATGGGTACATTTGTACATAATGGTAAACATGGATGTACATATGTGTACACAACAGTACACATCTGTACACAACAATACGCATGTGTACAACAATACATATGTGTATAGCAATACACATGGCAATACACTTTTGTACCAGACTATACACAATAGTGCGCATGAAAACACCATGTGTACAACAATCACAGGGCAATACAAATGTGTACACAACCGTACACATGGCAGTACACATGTCTACAAGACTATACAGAACAATACGCATGGCAACACACATGTGTACAATAGTACATATGTGTACACAACTGTACACATGGTAGTAATATCATGGATGTGTACACAACAATACGTATGGTAACACATGTGTACAACAATACACACGGCAGTATAAATGTGTACACAGCAATACACATGGCAGTACACATATGTACCGTACTATACACAACAATACGCACGATAACACACATATGTACAATAATACAAGTTACAGTATAAATGTGTATACAACAATACACATTGATGTATACATGTGTACAAGACTATACAAAATAGGTAGGCATTGCAAGACACATGTGTACAACAATACACATGGAAGTACGAATTTGTACACAACAATACACATTGCAATATATGTGTGTACAAGATTATACACAATAGTACGCATGGCAACACATATGTGTACAATAATACACATAGCAGTACAAAAGTGTACACAACAGTTTACATGTTTTTTTTTATCAGTAAGCGTGCCTCCTCTATATTCAAAAAATAAAAGTTTACATGTGTGCACAACAATACACATATGTACACAACAATACACATAGATGTGTTCATTTGTACACAACAGTACACATGGATGTACACATATGTACACGAAAATACATATCTGAACACAACAATACACATGTGTACAACAATATATATGGCAACACACATGTGTATAAGAATACACACGACACTACACTTGTATACCAGACTATACACAATAGTATGCATGACAACACACATGTGTACAACAATACACATAGAAGTATAAATGTATACACTAGTACACATTGCAATATACATGTGGACAAAATTACACACAACAATACACATGGTAACACACATGTGTACAACGATACACGTGACAATACAAATGTGTACACAACAGTACACATTGCTATATACACAACATCAGGGGCATAGCCAGGGGGGCTGCCAGAGCTTTAGCCCCCCCCCTCCAATAAAATGCAAAATTACATGTGCATACTTATATCATAAGCATAAATAGTACATATAATAGTTTTAGGCATGGTAGAAATAAAAAAATGTAGCATAACTGGCAATTACAGCGTCCTTACAGTCTGCTTACAGTCTGCAGATCTGGGTTCAAATCCGATTCAATGTAATTTTTTTCAAAAAATCACTGTTATATTAGACTCAGCCCCCCTCTATTATAACTAATGAATGAGTAACAAATACAATTGAGCCCCCTGTTCTAAATTTCTGGTTCCGCCCCTGCACAACATTACACAACATTATACATAGCAGCACATATATGTATATCTATACACATAGTAGTACACATACTTACAAAATAGTACTCATAGTTGTACACAGTAGTACAGTTGAACAAATGTGTACAAAATAATAAAAATATGTACATTTGCAGTGCACATGTGTAAAGGCAGGAAGCGTGGAGGGCCGGTCTGCCGGAGCTAAGTTGTAAGGCTAGATCAGGAGAAATGAGCTCCACACATGTGCAAGAATGAGATGTAAGAAAAAATTCATGGGTTCTTTATGTAGTAATTCTTCTTAGTTTTGCCGAGAATGATTTCTACACGATCGTAACCGTGAAAACTATACCGGCCTTGACCTGGCTCAGTCGTATCTCTGTGTTGTCCACATATATCAAACGCGTGTGTTTTGACCAAGAATACGGAATCAAGCTCATCGCCAAGAAAGAAACACCAAGAAGCTATGTATTGCAAGGCCATCATATCCCTTCTTTTGGCGCTTCTGCTGCAAATCCTGCTAGTGTCCATCACGGTAGAAAGCGGCATCATCACCCCTGGCGTCGAAGGTGCCACACTGATAGTATTGTTCCCATCAGTATAATACGTTGTTAATGGCTACTGATTATTCATTTGCATACACTGCAGGCTTTACAAAGGAGGATCTGGATCAGCAGGAGGACGTTGTGCATCACATATTCAACGTTCAAATAAGGCAGCAACTCTGCGATGCCGACCCGGTGTTAAGCTGCAAGTTCGTGCACTGCTGCCTCAATGACGGAAGAGGCGACGCGTACGCGAGGTCCATTGCTGAGGACTGCTCCCTGGAGATGGCTGTGTTCGCTGTCTTGCATAATACTGCGCTACAGAAGGAAAGCTGCAGTAAGCATGGCTCTGAGGTCCGTTTGGATGAAGAATTTAACAGTACAGCAGTATTGGTAAGTTTTAGGAGTCTGAATTGAAACGATGCGGAATGCCACTGTTCTGAAATTGCCTGTTTGGGCTGACCTTTTCTGACCACTACTAAAAAACAGGACATAGGTGATAGTCATATAAAAGATGACACACTTTAAGTGACGTGCATGTAAATCACCTGTAAAATGTACAGATCTGTGTAAAATAGATGACATTCTTTTTTACAATTTCAAAAAGGTCACACTTTATAGATGACAGATATTCGAGTCACCTATGTTATGAAGGGGGCATATCCCTTACGTGACATATATTTAAGTCACATGTATTGTAAGAAGGGGTACATTGTTTAGGTGGCAGGCATGCCAGTCATCTAAACTTTAGATTACGAGCATGTCAGTCACCCAACCTATAGCAGATAGACATGCAAGTCACTAGTCTTTTAGGTGATAGACATGTCAATCACCCAATCCTTAGGTGACACAAGAAACTTACACGATGTGGACTTAATATTATCAATGATGATATTTTGATGACTTCTTGTGAGTGGGCATGGCAAAAAAAATCAATCTAATCCGATTCGGTCCTATCTAATCCAACCCAAACTGCAATTAATCGACTTTGCGGATTTTTACAGTTGATGTAGATGAAATTTTTACAAATCACATGGTTATTGCGTACCAAGACCTAACATATCCGCATATTTGATACACTCTTTTAATCCACGTTTATAGTCACCAGAGGCGGAACCAGGGGCAAGGAGAGGCCATGACCCCCCAAAAAAATAAAAATTTCAAATATATACATATGCTTAGAAATACATGTTATAATATATATCATGTGTAATGACTATTAGATAAAAACCTACTTTGGTGTAGTGGAGCATTGCGCTGTACCCAACTTGTAGGTCACATGTTCCATAACTTTTTTGGCATGCTTTCAAATTTTCTCTTTAACTGTGCACAATTTATCACGTGTAGGGGTCAAATTTATATATAACATTTGTTATCATAAAAAATTGACACTTCTTCTACATATAGAGTAGAACTAGCGACCTACAAATTGAACAATGTGCATCGCACCAATACAATAAGGGCATTTTATAATTCATATGTAGTCTTTACTTATTTAACTAGAGGCTCCGTATACAGTTAAAAACTAACCTAATGGGGAATGGAAACTGCAACCTACAGGTTGGGTGGAGTGCAACATGCCGCTGCACCAGGTTAGGTTTTTTATCTAATAGTGTTACACGTTATATATATTATAACATATATTTCTAAACTTATGAATATATTTGATTTTTTTTAATGGGGGGCATGACCTCTCCTTGACCCCTACTCGTAGGTAGCTTGTTTTACTCTACATGTAGAAGAATCATAATTTTTTATGATAACAAGTGTTTTATGTAAATTTGGCCCCTCCACATGATACATCCTGACTCTGTCATTGATAGTGGTGTATCCTCGTTGGTCCATTAGTGCCTTCCATACATCAATGGCCCATCGCAAACTCCTCTCAAACTTCTACTCTGCCTTCCGAGTTCCATTGCTCCACGGCTCCTTAGCGGTGCTTCCTCTCAATTCTGGCTCTGCCTTTGCAATTCTTCAACAACACCACTACTTCCTAATTTTGTCTCTACGCATCTCTCTGTCCACGACGGTGATGCCTCCCCGTTCTGGCTCCTTGTGTAGTGAAATATCACCTTATTTTTTGAAGTTGATCTACAATGTATTGTGTTCACTAATTAAATCGAACATACTGTTTTCGTCCATTGCATACGTGTGAGTAACTTGAGCCAACTTTGGAATACTATCCTCCATATTCTTAAAAAACTTTTGGGGATATGTATCTCTCAATTCACTTATAAAGACTGGACCCACCAACTATGTAAAATAGATGACATTCCTTTTTACAATGGTGAGAATTTTTGTGCCATCATCCAAATTTCCCATAAGAACAGTGCTAAAGATTCTTGGTCAAAACAATTCTATATATATCTATATATTATAAACTAAGAAATAGGTGAATATGAAATTTTGAATAGAATGACGACTCCTGAGCTCCCCGTTACAGCTGGCGATAAGGCGACGGCGGCGGTATTCACGACGACAACAACATTTCTTCCGCCGACGGCTGGGATTCCAAATAGACTTATTAGATCTGAAGTTGTGCGTCCAGTGCTGCCCAATTTGACGAAACCAAATCCAACCTCATGGGAGAACTTGAAGCCCATTTGAACCAGGAAGGCGTCAGATCTGAACAAAATAGCAGTATCGATTGTTGATGGGAAGATCATCTACCCTAATAAAGAAGCAGAAGAGAATGCAGATCAATGGAGTAGATGCTTGTTAGGCTACATCATCGATTTCTAGCCTCACATTCCCACTTTAGCGAATTACTTATCAAATATCTGGAATGTGCAAGGCTTCTTTGAGATTTTTGATAGGGGTGATGGTTTTTTCCTGATTCGATTTTCTGACCCTGAGGATCTGAAGCTTGCTTTAGAAGGGGAATGGTATGTCTGTAGTAGACCAGTCATCCTCAAGGTCTGGAAACCAGGGAACGTCCAAACCAAGACTTCTCTGTTGGATGTTCCTGTTTGGATAAAAATTCATAGCATCCCCATGGAGCTTTGGGATAGGAGGATGTTTGACAGAATTGGTTCATTTCTGGGGCAGTCGGTGAAGATGGATGATCAAACCACCAAGATGTGGTCATTCTGAATGAGACCAAGATTAGCTGGAGGAAGAAGGATAAGTTCATGAGAAGATATTTTCCTGATTATAAGTGGATTTTGAACTCAAACTCTCATGCTCTTGGTAGAGTGTTTGTTCTATGGAAAAGTGATTCGTGTGATATTTCCTTTATTGATGAATGTGACCAAGTTGTTCATGCTAAGGTTGTTAAAGACAATCATTGTTTTTATCTTCTACGGTTTATGGGCACAATGGTGACTATGATAGAGTTAGTTTGTGGAAGAACTTGGGTTCTATTGCTAGCATTTGCCATGATCCTTGGATTATTATGGGTGATTTCAATGCCGTTAGGAAAGCTGAAGAGAAAATGGGATCACTGCCTCCTTCCATCAAGTCTATGGGTGATTTCAATGACTTTGTTCTTGACAAC
Source organism: Alisma plantago-aquatica (assembly GCA_963693085.1). Lineage (NCBI taxonomy): Eukaryota > Viridiplantae > Streptophyta > Magnoliopsida > Alismatales > Alismataceae > Alisma > Alisma plantago-aquatica. The sequence goes on along the minus strand of OY856413.1, from coordinate 144,495,456 downwards.
ATGTTATTTGAGCTTGATCTTAAGGGCCCTTATTTCACCTAGGATAACAAACAAGAAGGTGATCACTTTGTTGCTTCTAAGATTGATAAAATCTTATAAAATAGTGCTTTCATGTCAGATTTCGATAATTTCCATGGGGAAAGCATCACTAACATCGTTAGTGATCATAAGAGAAGAAAGAGTCATCACAATAGCAAGATTCATGTGTGGAAGGCTATGCATAACAAATTACCTACTTCTGATTATGCGAGAAGAAGAGGTATATCTATTGCTTCTATTTGCTTCTTATGCATGTCGGATTATGAAGACATTGGTCACATATGTTTTAATTCTTCTTTCACTAAAGAAATTTGGTTCCATGCTAAGGTTATGGGTCTTGTTGATAAGCTGCCAATGAGCTGGGATGATATATGCTCTATGAATCAGAAGGATTCAAGAATCATTATTCCTCTCATTCTTTATCATGTTTGGCTTGAAAGAAATAATAGGGTTCATGATAATGTCAGTAAAAACTCTGAGGCTATTTGGAAGCTCATTGACTCTGATTTTAATATTCTTAAAGATTAGTTTCCTGATGTTTTCTTATCTCTACTGTGTAATGCTTTTGCTTACCTCTCTCTGATGTATGTTGAGTAGCTCTGGTTGTAAGGTGCTTTGAAGCTGTGATCTGCCTCTTTATCCGAGATGTGTTGGTTGAGGTTTCCTGTTCCTGGTTGAAGTTGGTTTCCCTTTTCTTCCTACTCTCTGGTTGAGGTGGATGTTATCTGGCTGTGGTTTCTGAGATGATTTTTTCCTAGTGATGGTTGAGTTTGATTCTCTCCTCTCACTCTTTCACTTACTCCTCTGCTTGGTTTGAAGATGGCTGCTTATGAGTGTTGTTTAGTGATGGTTGAGTCCCCATATTAGTATGGGTGTTGATGCTCCCCTCTCACTAGTATTTGGCTTTGATGTTGGATTTCTTGGAGTTCTCTGGTCTGAGTCTAAAACTTGGACTTTGGTTTTTTGGTTGTGGTGTTTTAGTGAAGTTGTAATAGACAATGTATCTTGCTCCTATGGTGCCTCTGCTTGGAGTTTGTTGGTTACTTATAAGATTTTCCAGTTATGGATCGGTCTTCTGATTTTTTTTTCTGTAGAGTGCTAGTGGTATTGTTCTACCTTTATTGACTCATTTGGAGCTTGGTCTATGTTCTGAAGATGGTTATCTATCGGGCTTAAACCTGCTCCTATGGTGCCTCTAGAGATGGCTGAGTCCTCTTTACAAGGGTGTCGATGATCCCCTCTCTCTAGCATGCCTATGAAGATATGGTTTGGGTTCTCCTTTTCTCCCCTCTCACTCGAGGAGTGATGGTCGAGTTTGATGTTGATTGGCTTCCTTGGTGTTGAATCTTGATGGTCGAGTTTAGTTGCCCATGCTGCTTGGTTTTAGCTTGTTGCTCCCCTCTCACTCGTTGAGTGATGGTTGAGTATGTTGGGCTTTTTTCTCTTAGATGGTTGGTTCTGAGTAAAATTTCTTGGAGGGGAATGGTTCTTGAGCTCTTGAATCCTCTTATTTCTTCTGCTTGGAATTTTCTAGCTTCTTATAAGGTTTTCCAGTATGGATCGATCTTTTGAAGATTTTTTGTATAGTGCTAGTGGTGTTGTTCTGCCTTTAATGACTTGTTTGGAGCATGGTTTATGTTCTGAAGATGATTATCTGTCGGGATAAAACTTTGGGGTTATGGCTGAGTTTGGTATAAAGATTTGTTTTTTGCTAGGGTGATTGATCTTGTGGTGTTTCATTTTACATTTCCCTGAGGATCAGCCTGGTGTTTGAAGATTCTTTATTCTTGGTTACAAGCTCTCAAGATATTTATGAGATCTTGCCTTTTTTTGTTTTTTCATAGACTCGTGTCTTTTCATTGTACAATCTTTCTTTTCTTTTCCACATTTCCATTTCTTGGGAATGAAAGTCCATTTATTGATCCAACTTGTTCTAAAATTACTTTCACTCATTCTCTCTCCTTAATTATATTCATTTACTTATCATAATTACACAACATTTTTATTCATGAAATAATAAAGATTTTCCAAACGCCTCCTCTCTTAATCTAACTACAAAAAGAGAGTGACATTGCAATATCATTCTCATTCTAATATATATATATATCTTATTTTACCCTCATTTTTGCTGCTCTCTCCAATTAGGTCGTCAAATAACTCCAGCCGTCCGATTGAGATCAAAACGAATCCAACGCATATCTGCCGGCGTCGATACCATCGACGCGGGTCGATGGTATCGACCCAGCGTATTAGCGGCAACCTTCTTTTCTTTTTGTCTGAGTGCTTGTGATCATCTCGATACCATCGACTTGGGTCGATGGTATCGACTTGGGTCGATGGTATCGACTCTCTTTAGCGTCGGTTGTTGTCATTTAGCGACGTTGTAGCCTCAATGTGTCGATGGCATCGACTTTCGTCGATGGTATCGACAGCTTCCTCGCCAGCAACTTGAAGGGATCTCGATACCATCGACTTGAGTGTCGATGGTATCGACTCTGTGCTGCTCCTCTCGGCTGGCAACCTGTGGCTTGGTCGATGGTATCGACCTCCGTCGATGGTATCGACGGAAGCATACACTTGTTTTTCCTGAAATTCCACAACAAGACCAAGTAAATCCACACATATAATAATATTATGATAAATAATGCTCAAAATAGTAAAACAAAGGGGATTTGACATAATATGAAGGCAAAGACCGAAATGAGTGAATTATGCAATATTATCCATAAAAATGAGTAATTAGAGCACAACAGACATATGAAAAAGGTCTATAAATGCGACTCAAAATCATCGCATCAAACTCCCCTAAGCTTAAACATTGCTCGCCCTCGAGCAACTAATCCTTAGAATAGAATTGCAGATGTCAACTAAAAATCAACACACCAACCCACATCCCATGTGACTCCCACTGAACATTCTCAAACCGGCCTTCTCTAACCACATAACAGTAATTACCCTAAAGGCGACAATAATCATCAATAAGAGAAATTATCCTTCAAACCGATGAACACTATCATATAAGGCAGTTAACATAATAAAATCCGCCGGTTCAGCATTGGTGCATCTTGTGATCACCTATACTACGTTGCTCGCCCTAACTACCATCTACATGGAAACAGTTCTCCTGATAATCATTAGTGAGGAGAAATTCACGGTGGCCTACCAATCCGAGCAACGGGTGGATGGAAATGGGTGGTTCATGGAAGAACTTGGAAGTATTGCACAGTTTCAATATGCATAAAACAAAATGTCCTACGTGATGCAAATGCACATTAAAAATGCCCTAATGCCTAAATTGGGTGAAATGATGCATGCACTAACCTTCTACCTCAAAATGAGATGGAAATCTAATTGCTTAGAGATACATGTATTGGGCTGTTTTCTTCATGATTGGAAATCTTTGCAATATTTCGAAGGTATGGAACAGTTTAGATCACTTTTGAGGAAAAAAAATTGAGATACATGGTGTACTTTATGCATGATAATCATGAAAGTCCACTGGAAATATGAATCTATCCACTTTGACTAGAACATCTTCACATACTCCATAGGGTCTCACTGTAGACCCATCCGCCAATTCAATTGTTGCAGCCAACTCACACGAATACATGGTAGAAATAGGGGACTTCATAAGAAAAACGTGAAACAAGTGGGAAAACCCCTGAACGGAGAAGAACCGGCAGATATCCTCCAAATATGGGCCACATATCCTCCAAAATGCATTTCAAGAGACTTGACATGAGAGGATACTATCACAATATGGGCCGTGGATTCTCCCAGATGCATTTTGTGGGGATATATTAATAAAATTATTTGTTTTGTGGTTCCTATCTAAAAATGTGACATACATACATGTCACCAAACTTTCGAAATGCAAGATCGATATTGCCGGGCTTAGTTGTGGACCGACCGCAGTTGTGAGATTATCCATTACTTCATTTTTCAATCATAGTTTGAACGGACGGTCCTGATTTCTCATTGTGAGAAATCTAGCAGTGAGTATACACGACACTGTGTTTCCATTTTGATTTTCCGAAATCAGTGTCATTGACTCATTGTTCATTTTATTCCACTTTACTCTAGGTCTCCCCCACTACCCCCGCCTCCCGCGATCAATCTTCCGCCTACCCACCCCGGTCATCCTCTTCCCCGAATTTGCGCTCCTTTCCCTCTAGGTCTCGCGCGGCAACCCTGCCTGACCCATCACTTCCCATCCCGTTCGGAGCCACCTCACCCATCATCCCTCTCTCCCAATTTCCTCCACATCCTCCCCACCCCCGGTCATCCTCTTCCCCAAATTTGCGCTCCATTCCCTCTTGGTCAACTTTGTCCATGCTGATCTCTCGCTGCTTACTTCCTCATGTTTCGCGAGGCAACCCTATCCGACCCCATCGCTTCCCGTCCCGTTCAGAGCCACCTCACCTGTCATCCCTCTCTCCCAATTTCCTCCACGTCCTCCCCACCCCCGGTCGTCCTCTTCCCCAAATTTGCGCTCGGTTCCCTCCTGTCCTGCTCGGAGCCACCTCCCCCCTGTCACCCCTCTCTCCCAATTTCCTCCACGTCACCCTCCCATCCCGCTTGGTCACCCCTGCTCCGTATCGCCCCTCTTCCCAATTTGTTCGGCACCTTACTCAAACATCTCACTATATGGTATACCTATATGGTTCACATTTTCTTTAATACGAGTGACCATCCATTTCCACCGATATCATTTCCTTCGTCTTCTCACAATGTTATCCTTAGTTTGACAATTGTGGCACTGGCGTCTGTGAAAGATCTCAAGCAAAGTCTGGCTAGGGAGGAAGAATACAACTCGCTTTCTATTGTGGCTACGAGTTTTGCTATATTCCAAGTAAGTTGTGTCCTATGTTAGTTCTGTCACATTCTCCTTCATTCCAATTGATCTGTGATCTGACTACTTCTAGCAAACTCTAGCTACGGTGGAGAATACTACTGGGTTGCATTTCTCCTGTGACTGTGGATTATGACTTATTCCAGGTAAGATGTATAGTATGTTGGTTCTTTCACGTTATTATCTATTCAACATGATCTGGCTTGCAATAAGAAATCTGATTCGTACTAAAAATATGACTTCTTTCATGGATCTCTACGTCCTATTCTTGAACCTAACTTTTCTTCCATCACGAGGCCAACCCTCTTTCCCTTGAGTTGTAGAGTATATCCAGAACATTATCATTAGTATTCTGTTATATTTCAATTTTGATTCATCACTCAAATTTTATAGCAACGTGATATGTTGAAAGTTAAGTACTGCTTGATAATTTATTTTTGAACTCATGTGGTTTCTGTATATGAGTCTAAATTTAGAGTGTGATAACTAGTTTCTTATATATCAGGAGTTCATTATAAATTTTCATTTGTAATATATTTCATCAAATGTGTATTTTATCTCTATCCTCTATGTATAAATTTAGGTGACCTTCTCTTATATGAAATGACAATTTTGATATATTGTGTAGGAACTCCTGAATATCTGACATTTTTGGTGCTAAGACAACATCGAATACACTTGATAACTTGAAGGTAATGTATTTATGTGCCAGATTCTGATTATCACATATACAATGATATGCTTTAATTTGTATATTTATTCTAAACAACAATATTTGTTTTCTCTCATACTTTGCAGGATTGGGTCAAGAAAGAGAAAGAACTAAAGGTTAGGGGCTAAATATTCAAAAAGAGAACAAGTAAACACTTTTTCCATCTTATTTTGTATGTGATTTGGTATTCTTAGGAGTTATCTTGTTTTGTTATAAAAAATATTAGTAGTGCTTTCTATATATTTCTTATTATTAGATTATTTGTATATATTAATATACTAGAATCAAAATGGTCGTACAGTTGAGATGTACAACCTCTCCGAGAATATAAATATCTACAGAACCCAAAATAAAAATTCAAATCAATTAGAATATTACTCTCGCTACAAATCAAATTGATATATGCTTGACAAGATCCAACTACCGTCTAGAACTACAACTGATTCTTTATCATCACAATGAAAAACTATATTTATACATGTATGCACTATGTTAGTATAATAAGCACAAATTGTTTTGTTGACCCGATGAGGAAAATATAATCTTCTTCCTTCTATCCCTATGTTCAATGTGCCCTACCATTTCGATTTAATGTGCATATACAAATAGATGTGCCATGTTATCTCGTTTAAAAAAATACCATATTGGTCCTACCTGATGTTATTGCTTATGTCACCACATTCAATCTTTTTTCTATCAAATTGTTATGTATATGAAGGTTATATAGGCTAGGCATCCCCAGGGGCCTTGTCAGAAGCTAGGGTAATTCTAGGCCTTTTTCAGGGAAATTAGAATGTGATCCCGTCACTTTTCTCTCCACTTGCAGATTCAAGATAGGTATTTTTAAGGCTATTAAAGGCTAATTTGGAACAATTCAACATTTTTGTCTTGCGCACCTTTCCTCCCAAGGGATGCCTACATGGGAGCCTGGAGTTTGTAGGTGAAGGTGTTATATAACTTGGCCTAAATCCCAACTAACAACTTGAAATATGTCTTGCACAAATGAAACTGAATTTGCCCAAGTTGGACCTTTTTTGACCTATAAATCAGACCTAATTTTTGCATAAAATGACCCAATTGGACCTTAGATCCCCTAATATATCATATATTAACTTAAATGAGACAATTTACCCAAACATACTCCACCTCCTCAAGCCAGACATATTTTCCCCAAATTATTCTTAATTTGCCAAAGTTTGACCTGATAAGGTCCAAACCAGATAAAGTTTGCATAACCAACCTGCTTGCTACATGCGAGCATGGCTATGACAATGTCCCAAGACAAGGTCTTCCACCATTTGTAGGAGACACAAATCCTAGGGTATATATATAAACTCAAATGGCATCCTTTTACAAAGCAAATGTTACTTCACTTACTGGTCATTCAGAAACAAATATGTTACTGTTACAAGATCTATTGTCCTTGGTAATTAAGATACCTAGCTCATTATATGGGAGGTTATATGTTTGGTGACCTACATTGGTCTTTATATATGTCTGTGTGTGTGTGTGTGTGTACACATATATTTTTATGTGATAACCTATGATCAATATAAATTATCAACTATTTGAAGTGATTCAAAGCAAATTGATAGCTTGCAGGATGTTTTGTCTTATCTTATTGGTCTACGTTACAAATTTGCCATACATATGTGGAATGGTCTACCTCTAGAAATAGTTGCTAAAAACTCTAAAAATATTTGCTAAGAACATTATTATTATTATTAATATCATTGTTTAACTACTTTTAAGTTCTACATGTTATTCTCAATCTTTCTTTTAGTATAGATCTGTAAGGTGCTTTGCTATAGTAATAACATTCTAAGAATTTATTTATTATAGTATGGGCACTTGCTGGAAGGCTCAAGAGTTTTCTTTTCCAAAGGCCACTTCAGAAAAATATCTTGTTCATGTAACAACAGTATACACTCCTGAATAGTGATTTCTATTCAGGGGAATGAAGAGGAGTGGTGAATATTACACTAGTAGGAGGATGAGGTGTAAGGGAGAGGAGGAAGGGGAAGAGGATCACAGAAGGAAACACAATAGATTGACTTGGGTGGGGTTACATTAGGTTTTCTAAACTAAATGGGCCACATTTTAGGCCAATTATAAGGACCAAAATGGGGGTAAAAATAGAAAAATGTAACAGACAATACAGATTAAATAATGAATCACTAAAAATGTCTATCATTTTTGTTTTTTACTAGAAATTAGGATAAATCACAACTAATAATAACAAAACATGTCTTGTACCAATGAGACTGAATTTGCCCAATTTTAATCTGTTAAAGGCTAATGTTGAAACATTCAACATACTTGTCTAGACTCTCCTTTCATTCCAAGGGCATCCTAGGTGAGAGCCTAGGTGTTTGTTGGCATTGTTGCTATTTTACATTTTTCTCATATATTACACTAGTAGGAGGATAAGGAGGAAGGCTAATATATATATATATATATATATATATATATATATATATATATATATATATATATATAATGATGTATGGTAAGAAAAGTTGATATCCTTACAAACATTATTTCCCATTCAATCTGATCCTTCCATCAATCTGATCTACTTCCCATCCTCAATACAAAACATTGACTATGGGGCATCCCATGACTTCAATTTATAGAGTAAGGTAGTAGAAAGGAATGAAAGTCCTAACTAGAATGGTGGAAATAGTACAAAAGAGACCTAAACTGGAAATGGTAAACATGGCATTATCAGTACCATTACAGCTCTTAACATAGCTTATGGTGGACGATGGGTCCATCTTCCTCACATGAATGCGAGGAGGATAAGGGTTTTTAAGATGATAATTTACCAGAGTTCTAGGAACCTGGACGGCTTCACTGGACAAATGAACCTTCAGTAGCTTGACGGGGTACTATGCAAATGATTTAATCTTTTGTAACATAGACTATATAGGTTGTGAATATTCTTCATCTACCTCAGGCTTCAACATGGTCGTCTTTATCGATTCTATGACCAGTTCTCAAGCTAGATTTTTGTTTATATATTCTTATTACCTACTGTTGCTATTGCAATCAATGCATCAGGTGATTGTTCTGAATTTTGTATACTTTTTATCAATTAGTTGATCTTTAAAGTTTAGTGTAATCAGTTTAATTTTAGTGTAATCTATCTCTCTCTATATATATATATATATATATATAATGATGTATGGTAAGAAAAATTGATAGCAGGAAAGTTGTTGAGTGTGTGGGCTTTGCAATCTGAAATAGTTGGCTATATAAATTTTGGAATTTCTTAAAAGAGACCACAAACCATATGATGATATTACTTATTGATTGGTTTTCTTGTTAGATAATAGATTTTACATGGTTGATAAATGTCAGCCATAAATCAACAAATGGAATTGTTTTCTTTCACTCTTTATCGTATCTTCATTTCTTATTTTATAAAAAATAATTGTACGTGTGTTACTTTTTAAAAATAAAGTTACATGATTTATTTCAGGAAACATGGATAAAACTTGGATTAGTAGAGGAAACTCTAAACATGACCGTTGCAAAAGTACATTCATGACAGGATTTACTTCTTTCTTGGACTTTGCTTTTAGGAATCACATTAAGGTGAATTGCCCATGTGTCAAATGTGAGAATAAATTTTTCCATGATAGAAAAACAGTACAATGGCATGTTATCAAATATGGATTTTTACCGACCTACACTAGTTGGGTGTATCATGATGACATACAACATCATTTGGATAAAGAACATGTTGATGAACCATTTGATGATATAGATGGCTTGATTAATGATGCTTGCTATGATCATGTAGAAATGAGTGGAGATGATGTTGGGAATGATAGTGAACACCCTCTACTGGATGATAGCAAATTTGATGAACTATTTAAAGAAGCTTGTGAACCATTATATCCGGGTTGTGATAACTATTCAAAACTATCATTTATCGTTCACCTATTTAGACACAAGTGTTTGAATAAAATAAGCAATAAGGCAATGTCTGATTATCTAGAAATTCTTAATCAAGTGCTACCTAAGGGACACAAGCTGCCAACAACATGGTACGAATGTAGAAAGCTCATGTCTTCATTGGGTTTGGATTATCAGACCATCCACGCCTGCCCCAATGATTGTGTATTATTTAGGGGTGATCACTTAGACTTGGATAGGTGCCCGAAGTGTAATACTTCTAGGTGGAATGATAGTTATATGGGGAAACGGATAAAGGTCAAGAAAAGGACTCCACGAAAAGTTCTTAGGTACTTTCCTTTAATTCCAAGACTTAAAAGATTATTTAATTCAACAAAGACTGCTCCTCTAATGATTTGGCATTCTACTAGTCCGCATGGTAAGGCAGGTGAAATGGCACATCCTAGAGATTCTGAGGCTTGGAAGAATTTTGATATTAATCACCCATTATTTAGTAATGACCCACGCAATGTTAGACTTGGCTTAGCAACTGATGGATTTAGTCCTTTTAATATTTCAATGGGAAGTAGTAGAAGCATATGGCCTGTAATCTTAATTTTCTATAATCTTCCCCCATGGCTTGCTATGCATCAATCATTTTTGATGTTGTCTCTTCTTATTGATGGGCCGAAATCCCCTGGAAATGATATTGATGTGTACCTCCAACCATTAATTGATGAATTGAATATGTTGTGGGATGGTGTCAACACTTTTGATGCTAATAAAGGAGAAATATTTTGTATGAAAGCAATGCTTTTGTGGACCATTAGTGATTTTCCAGCATATAGTATGTTGTCTGGTTGGAGTACTAAAGGTTACAAGGCATGTCCTTATTGCCATGTTGATCATGGCTCCCTTTACCTCCCATACAGTCGAAAGTGTGTGTATCTAAGGCATCGTCGCTTTCTACCTATGGATCACCCATGGCGTGTTGATGAAAGGAGCTTTAACGGACATGAAGAAAATGGACATCCTCCACAACAGTTAGATGGCGAACAAATCCAACATCTATGGAAGGATTATGATAACGTTGTCTTTGGAAAGTTTTCAAGTCATGATCCCCGAAGCCGTCCTAAATTACCTGAAGGGTGGAAAAAGCAAAGTATCTTTTTTGAGCTTCCTTACTGGAGCTCATTGCTAGTAAGACACAATTTGGATGTTATGCATATTGAAAAAAACATTAGTGAAAATATTTTAGGATGGTTATTACAAAAAGATGGTAGTAGCAAGGACAATGTCAAAGCTCGTTTAGATTTGCAACACATGAAGATAAGAAAATCATTATGGCCTAGAATTTCAAAATCTCATAATATTAGGGAGCTTCCTCATGCAATTTATAGCCTGTCCAATGAAGAAAAGGAAAACCTATTGTCTGTTTTGAAGGATATTAAACTTCCAGAAGGATTTTCCTCAAATTTCTCTCGTATGGTTCAACTTGAGGAAAGAAAGTTAGTGGGCATGAAGAGTCATGATCACCACATACTGCTACATCACCTTCTTCCTATAGCTATAATAAAAGCATTGCCAAAGCCTGTTAGAAAGGTGATAACTGAATTCTGTGTTTTCTTCAAGGAGTTATGCGCAAGGGTCATAACTATCAAGAGGATGGAGGAGTTAGAAAAAAAGGTTCCTGTGATAATGTGCACACTGGAAAAGATTTTTCCTCCTGCATTTTTTGACGTTATGGTCCATTTGGCTGTACATCTTGCAACTGAAGCAAAGCTTGCAGGACCAGTCCAATTTAGATGGATGTATCCAATTGAAAGATATCTCTACACATTAAAAAACTACATCCGTAATAAGAGTAGACCAGAAGGTTCTATTGCTGAGGGGTACCTGATCGAGGAAGCGAGCATATTCTGTGATAGGTACTTGCATGATGTAGAAACCAAGCTACACAAACCTGTAAGGTACCCAGATGGTCCACTTGGAGCATCTTCTCTGGCAAGCATTACTCCTGAAGAATTGCATCAAGCTCAACGTTTCATCTTGCTTAATACGGAAGAAGTTCAACCTTATGTAAAGTAAGTATTAGCTTAACTAATTTCAATTAAATGCTACTTTTTAAAAAACCAAATCTGATTTCACGTATTTGAATAGGACACATAAAAATTATTTGAGGTGGCAACACCCTGATTGGGATGATTTCACACTACAAATGCATCATCATGAGACATTTGTAACCTGGTTTGAAGATCATGTAAGACAATGCATTAGCTTGTACAACATAATATTTTTTCTAGCATTATTTGTAATTTTGTTTATCCCCTTATTCTTCCAGGTTTCTTCTTTACAGAATTTTGATGCACTTCCTAAATCTGTCCAATATTTGTCTCGACCACCGAAGATAGGTGTTTATTCATACAAAAGTTATTTTGTGAATGGTTACAAGTTTGATTGTCAAGATGTAGAAATAAATCGTGCCACACAGAATAGTGGCATAGCCACATATGGCCCCGATGGTGAATTATATTATGGATTTTTAGAAAACATTTTTGAGATCCACTACCATAGAATGAATCCTTATTATCTTTTTAAGTGCTCATGGTATAGTAATGATGAGGATGGATTTTTAGTTGATGAGTTTAACATTGCATATGTTGAGACAAGTAAGCGGAGCTTTAACGACGAGCCGTTTATTTACCCAGAACAAGCAGAACAAGTGTTTTACTCGATTGATCCCATAAATGGGAATTGGAGTGTTGTGTGTCATTGGAAACCTAGAAATGTTTATAGTGAGCATGAGCACACTGTTGATCAAAGAGATGAATACGTAGGTAGAAGTTATGAGCCATTGTTTCATTGTGGGTTGGATGATGCCCATGATGTCACATGGACTAGGTTTGATATACCTAGCAGAGTAAAAGTTTCTGAAAATGTATTCAAAGAAATTCTACAACCTAACAAGAGGAAGAGATCAGAGGTATTATTATTTGAAGGATTTTGCTTTTTTTAATTTGTTTATATAGATTGTTAATTTTTATCTCATATTTATATGCAAATTGATTGCTTCATACATTCTTTGTAGGGACATGCCTCCTAAGCCGATGTATAAGTCTGTTAATAAAATTATAGAAGAGGAAAATCATGGAGATGAAGTTTCAATAAGGAAACAAAGTTTGTTATGTTTTATATTTTATATGATTACACTTTTCCCTTTTTATTTTTCCATACACTGTTTAACCTTTGTCATTATTGTTATTAGCTTTGGATCTTGAGAAGGCTACTGGAAGCAAAAGGAAAATATCACTTGATATGTCTGTTGAATCAAATACAGGTATAAATCATATTCTAGATGTACCAAATTAAATTAAGAAATGTTGTAAGTTTTGAGATCTGCTGAAATCATATTTACCATATGCAACAGAGACACTCTCATCGTTGCTCAAAACTACAAATGGAATTCTAAAAGCAAAAATGACATCTGCAACCTTCAATCAGGATCCATTTGAGCAGCGCTTGATCGAGTTGAAGTCAAGTAAGATATGCATATTCTTATTAAAAATATATGTATTAATCTTGTCTAATCATTACATCTAATTATTGGTATAATTATTAGGAACAAAAAGGACAACATGCTCTAATATTCTGGATGAAGAAATGCCAATCGCTGATGGATTAAAAAGAATTCAAAATTTTGGTATTTTGATGATTTACTGTAATCTATTTCATTGTTTCTATAACTCATTTCGTTCTATCATTGTGTATTATCGAATATGTTCAGGTGATTCCATGTATGAGAAGCCAGCCTCAACTAATCTTAAGACAAATGTGAACCCTAATCAGAAAATGAAGTCTATTACAAGTGAATCTTATCCATCGGTTCATGGTTCATCTAAAAGGACTGAAGGTTTAGGTATATTCATTATAAATTCAGCCACCCTACCATTCTAATGTATGTTATATATATATGATTTCCTGCTATTATTGTGCATCATTTAATGTGTTTAGGTAAGTCCATGTATGAGAAGCCAACCTCAACTAATCCCAAGACAAATGTGAGCCTTAATCAGAAAATGAAGTCTATTCTAGGTGAATCTGATGCATTGGTTCATGGTTCATCTCAAAGGACTGAAGGTTTAGGTATATTTACTATAAATTCACCCACCCTCCCGTTCTATTGTATGTTTTGTAGATATGATTTCCTAATTAATGTGCATCATTTAATGTGTTTAGGTAAGTCCATGCATGAGAAGCCATCATCAACTAATCCCAAGATAAATGTGAACCTTAATCACAAAATGAAGTCTACTCCTGGTGAATTTGATGCATTGTTTCATCATTCATCTCGAAGGACTGAAGGTTTAGGTATATTTATTATAAATTCATCCACCCTCCCATTCTAATGTATGTTTTGTAGATATGATTTCTTGCTATTATTGTGCATTGTTTAATGTGTTTAGGTAAGTCCGTTCTTGGGAAATCTTTCTTAAATAGTGCCAAGACAGACAATTGTGTAAATGGGAAGACAAAATCCGCCCCCAATACTACAAAGTCAAAGATGCTTTTAAATCAAAAATCGAAGTCTATTTCTGATGCCTCGGGTCATGGTGCATCTACAAGAAATGAAGTTTTGGGTATTTTTTATATAAATTAACCCACCTTCATCTTATTTTGTTTTATAGAATTGATTTCCTTCTAATATGTGTCAATTAATGTCTTTAGACAACTCTGTGCTTGGGAAGTCTGCCTCAAATAGTGCCAACATTCATCTAAATGACAAGAAAAAACATATTCAATTTGATTCTGATTCCCGCGGCCCAACATCAAGGACTGAATTGTTAGGTATTTTTATTATAAATACACACACAGGTTCTAATTTGTATTTTCTAGAACTAATTTGTTTCTGTTATGAATTATTGAATATGATTAGGTAAATCCATTCAAGAAAAATCTGCATCAGATACTACCAAGAAAAAGGTTCATTTGAATAAAAAAACAAAGCCTTTCAATTCTGATTTTGATGTTGGGGGTCATGGCACATCCTCAAGGAATGAAGTTTTAGGTAGTTTGATTATCAATACACTATCCTACCCATTATATTTTGTGTTTTGAAGAAGTGATTCCCATTTCTTAATGTACTTTATTTAATGTAAAGGGAGCGTTGTGCATGGAAAGTCTATCTCAAACACCATGAAGACAAATACACATCTAAAACAAAGGATAATGTCTATTCAATGTGATTCAGATTCTTCACATCTTGGGGCATCATCAAGGAGTGATGTTTTGGGTATGTTAATTGTAATTACACCCAACGACCTGCACTCCATGAAACACACATATATGTAAATATTTTTTTGGAATTTGAACCATATGTGTTTTATAGACTTATCATTCTATTGTTTATTATTTTTCATCATACATTGGAATAGGAAATATGCAATGCAACAAGAGGGTGTCTATCACTCCGGAAGAGATTGAAGAATATGGAGATATGTGTGAATCTCCCTTACGTTTTCATAGGAATGATGATGATATAGGTGAACCTCACTACCATGAGGAGCTAGGTGAGTTGTGTCAATTTATATGTAATCGTTTACTTGATCACTTCCAATTTCATCCCTTATTGCAAATTTTAATACTTGTTTGTATGTTGAAGATGATTTAAATATTCAAGGAACTTCAAAAATCCGTGTTCCAGGTATTATCTTTAGAAGAACAATTTTTTGTTATGTAATCGATCCCTATAACCATGGATTTATGGCAGAATGTGAAGAAAATGAAGATCAACTATCTATTCGTGGAGCTTCAAATGTTCATCTTGCAGGTAATGATCTTAACACATTATTATTGTTATCATGGCACACACCTCTGGGTGACTAGTCTTTCATGAGGTGGGGGATGATTCCTAGGTGGCTAGTTCATCTGTGTCGTAGTTATTTGCCTAGGTTATTTTCGGACATCTTGCATGTCACCCATTTATACAATGTCTAATTTGTACATAATAATAGAAGATGGCGGTAATCTTGAAGATAATTTACATACTGAAGAACAAGTGAGAGTTGAAGAAGTAAATCAACAAGAACCAAGGCGTGAAGCAGGTAGGGAATTCCAATAAAATGTACATTGGTAAACTTGATATTTACAATTGAAATTGTGAATGATTCAGAAACTGCTAAGAAAAAAACAAGGGGATGCACGACATACAAAGCCGTTGCACCCCCAAAAGGAAAAAAATGGAAATGCATAGTTGATCGTGAGTTGGGAGTTCCCGTTGCACGTGAAGCTTCAAAGCTATCAGAATGGCTAGGCATACATGCTCGGCGCATAAAATATTTTCCAATTGCAGAAAAATGGGGACAAAGACACGAAACAAGTTTTGCAGGTGTGATGGATGCTCTGAAGGTATGCGGTATATACAATGTCAATATTCCATAATGATTTTAGTGTGAATTGATGTCACATATATATTATTATTCAATTTTTGTGTAGGATGATTTTGACTTTGTAATGGAGGACGGGCATAGCAAAGCTCCCGTGGATGGAGTTGTTTCATGGTGTAAGTCAAGAGTTCAACGTGACATTAGAACATGGAGGCACAAATTGAAGAAGAAATATAATGAAGCAGACAAGTCTATAGAGGAACAACCTCAATCGAGCATGGATGACAGGATTTCTGATAATCAATGGGAAGAACTGTTGCAGTACTGGGATAAACCAGAAACTAAGGTAATGATGCACTACAATATATTCAAACGCCATTGCATATATATATATTTTATTACTATTTCAACCATTTCAGCTTCTAGCGACAAGAAACAAGGCTAGCAGAAGTGTTACAGGGCCCACATATACTGGAGGACCTATTTCAATTGCAACCCTACGATACAATTTGGTATGCCTAGTTAGTATTCATGATCATTTGTTTTCGTCTTTCACAAGGATTCTATATAGTATTCTAATTGTTGCCCACAAATTGTTTAGAAACAAGAAGAAGGAGAAGAGTTTACAGAATACAAGGCATATTTTGGTGCTCATTTAGACCGGAATAATAACTTTCCGAATGAGAGGACAGAAGTTTTACTTGTAAGTTGTAAAATGACCTTTTTGCTAAATTACTTTCTCACTTATTTTGATATATTGTTCTTTTTTTAATGTATATTAGAGACAAGTTGCTCAAACTTGTGTGGAAAAAGGTGTTGACAAAACACAAGACCCATTGGTGTTTGGATCTGTTACGGATGGCGTTTATGGCCCACATCGTGGAGGGTATGAAAGGGGATATGGTGCTGGAGTGTCTCGTAGAGATATGCGGAATCGGAAAGCCAAACAAGCTCTACATTCAGCTGTCACTGATCTTCAACAACAACTAGAAGATAAGAACAAAGAACTAGAGGATATGAGCGAAGAACTTGTTGATGCTAAAGCTAAAATAGTAACATTGGTATAATTTTACACCTTGCATGATATGGCTTCAACTTATACAACCTCAATTTCTATTTACATATTACCAGGAGAGAAAACTTGGCAAGAGGTATGTGACAGAAAGAAGGGAGGCGTTATGTCAAAATATGCTCAACAGATCGGTAAATGAAGTATTTTCATATATTCATATAAGAAATCATATTCAGGAGTAAATATTAGAGTACAACTTACATATATATCCACTTTTTAATTTGTAGGGTCGGTCTTCGCGCATGTTGCATGCTTCACCTCCATCACAAAATGAAGATTCATCTTGATTTTTAGAAACTTCATGATCTATTTGGCATCCTTTTATGTCAAGTTTTACACTTAGTTCATATATTTGAACGACTTATTAGTTAGACATTTGCATATTTAAACATATGGTTGTATGTTGCTTAGACAATCCTACATTATATTGTTAGTGATTTAGCTAATGAATAGATAGTTTTCAGAAATGTCATCACACAATTATTATTATTATACTTGGTTGTACGCATGTTTCCTGATTGTTGAATGTGTAGATTTCTAGAATGTGATATCCATACTTCCTTTGGATGATGTACATGAGCTAGATGAAACAATATATTTGTGATCGACACAGAAATGTTATTGTGTGTTTGTGTCCTATTTGTGTTTTATTGTGCTTGCAACAGTGAGACTTGCCACAATTTCGAGAAAGAGGTAAATATGCTTGTATTGTACTGAAATAGAATATCATTATATCTGACATAGGTTTTTAGCGAAGCCAAGCAGTCTGCACTTTTGTTATCATTGTTTTCTTTCATTGTTTCAGGTTCCAGCCCAATTAAACAACTCATCTTTGATAGGATTCAGGCACTTTCTAACTTCAACACCCTTCATAGATGTAGTATATGCTTCTATAATTATCTCTAACATCATCTATTCAACAGTTAATACACCTTCTATGTCTCTGTTCCAATCATTTCTGGTTTTTTGGGATTTTGAGACTCGATGTATAGTCAAGGTATGTCCCCAATTCAGCCTCAGTTTCACTAGATAAGAGATATTTATAATATACAAGAAAATACATGCAATGGTGCATCTATAAGTTCTCAGAATAAGAATCTTGATTGTCAGGATCCCCCTTTCGATCATCCCAAGTCTGCATTCTATTGGACCCGCCTGCATCATTAGCCAATCGATTGGGTTCAACTGTTGAAACTTGGCTCTTCAACTTCTGTGCTGAGGCTTTGAGTCCTCCCTAGGTAGATTTTTACTGACATTACCCTTAGCAATATGGAGGTTCTGTATAGCCTTTTGTCAAACTGTGATTATATATTGTTATCCTATGTGATGAAACTTTTAGTGAACTGAGTTTTAGCTAGTTTGGACAGTGCAACAGTGAGACTCGCCACAATTTCAAGAAAGAGGTAAATATGCTTGTATTGTACTGAAATAGATTATCATTATATCTGGCATAGGTTTTTAGAGAAGCCAAGCAGTCTGTACTTTTGTTATCATTGTTTTCTTTCATTGTTTCAGGTTCCAGCCCAATTAAACAACTCATCTTTGATAGGATTCAGGTTCTTTCTAACTTCAACGCCCTTCATAGATGTAGTATATTCTTCTATAATTATCTCTAACATCATCTATTCAATAGTTAATACACCTTCTATGTCTCCATTCCAATCATTTTTGGTTATTTGGGATTTTGAGACTCGATGTATAGTCAAGGTATGTCCCCAATTCAGCCTCAGTTTCACTAGATAAGAGATATTTATAATATACAAGAAAATACACGCAATGTTGCATCTATAAGTTCTCATAATACGAATCTTGATTGTCAGGATCCCTCTTCCGATCATCCCAAGTCTGCATTCTATTGGACCCGCCTGCATCATTAGCCAATCGATTGGGTTCAACTGTTGAAACTTGGCTCTTCAACTTCTGTGCTGAGGCTTTGAGTCCTCCCTAGGTAGATTTTTACTGACATTACCCTTAGCAATATGGAGGTTCTGTATAACCTTTTGTCAAACTGTGATTTATCTGGATAGGCTTGCCCGTGAGCTACAAGGGGAAGCACAAGATACTAGCATACTTGAAACAAGATACTTTCTAAGTCCTAAACCACGCAGGGGTGGGTGGTCATACTTGTTTGTTTGCTTGTGCATCTTTTTGTTTGTTTGCTTATCATTATTTTGCACCTTTCTCAGCCTAAGCTCACACATTCACTTTTTCTTTGGTTCAGAGGAAGGGTTCTACTGTTGTTTCTTCTACTTCGGATAAAACAGACCCTAAGGTCTCTCTCTCTCTCTTTTTCTTTGTCCCTTTATAGAGATATTCGTTTGGTTCATTTGCTTCCTTGCTATGAAAACTTTGTTTGCTAAAATGACTTTTATTGACAGTGGCCTTCATTTACTGAGGAATGAAGAATGTGGAACAATGGCATAGATGGGATCTGCTAACATCAGCCTCTTTGCTGCCTTTAGAGGAATGCCTTCTTTGTAGCCATGATCAAGTTGTATGAGATGTTCTTACCATCAAGTATATCTTTAGATGATTGCCTTGTGGATGTTTAGGAATCAGTTGTGCATGGGTTTTGGATTTCTATGTTATCCTTCCTCATGGTGCTGGTTCAAGCTACTAGTTGTTGAAACATACCTGCCCCAATTTAAAAGTTGCATCCAACAGGAAAAGATCTCTAGTGTGATGTGCTACTACAACCAAGTGAAAGTCCCAACCTGTGCGGATCCGGACAACTGAATACATCTCACTCAAATAACTGTTTTGATTATACTATATGAATAGCATTTGAAATTTTGGTATAAACTATTTCTTACTTGATTTGTAGGTACTGTGTCTGATTGTGACTCAGTCCAAGTGCTCTTCTGAGATCATGTGTTCTGGATTACATGGTTATCCTTCCTCGTGGTGTTGGTTCAAGCTACTATGAATCTGTTTGACATTGCTCAGATTTTCGGGTGCTTAATGTTCTCATTCACTGCAAGGTATTCTGCCTAATTCAGCTCTACAAGTATATAAAAACTTTTAAAGAATCAACATACTGCTCAATGTCTGTCTGATCTATAAATTAAATGTATTATTGTTTCCGTCAAATCAACCTGTCATTGAGCTACATTGTGAACCACCTACATTTAATACTTGAACAAACAACTCTGTAGGGGCATACGGAGAGGCTGAAGCAGTGGCTGGTGATGGGAGTTTGCCTCCTACTTGTGGAATCATTCTCCATTTCACAGGCGGTGTGTGTGTGTTTTGACAGTTTTTTCAAACAGAAATCTTATCGTAAGTTAATTCTTACTAGGAGATTTTTGATCTGCAGCCATTCCTCTGAACAAACAGCTGTATAGCTTCAGCTACGCCTGCTTCACAGCTGGGGCGGCAGGGATCGTGCTATCCGGGCTATACATCCTGGTGTAATCGCCTTAGCCACAGGCAAACTTGGCTTTTGAGTTTGTCATAGCATGCACAATCTGCCTTTGACTTCTTCCATCGTGCTCTGATCTCAGTCAGACGGGCGGCTCACCCCACTGAGAGGACTCAGAAATCATTTAAACAAAAGTCATCGTAACAGCCTATTGGATGATTAATGCCCTTTTGAATTGGTGTTGAAGCTGCTATTATCGCCACTGTTACCAGCTTTTTGTTTGCTGGAATAGGTACTGTTGATATGTGAAGGAAGATTTCCTGATTGTCAAACATAAACTTTCAAAGCAATTCAAGATGCCCTTCAGCAGTTCGCTGCAACTGAAAGATGTTGCCATTGTGGTGATTAGTCAATGTGCTACCAGCATGATACATTTCGTAGTCAACAACTATGTTTAGAACTGTATATTTTAGGCATTAGTCTCTTTGACTATGATGGGGCTTTTTAATTTGGAGAGAGTTTGTTCTCCCAAATTGTACAAAATCTTCTTATGAATATTTTGCAGAAATACAAAAGTACAATTGTTCATTTTAGATTGTTCCAACTTGTTCCAGTTGAAATCGTTTCTGATTTTGTTTAAAAAATGTATGACAATAACAATGTTTTGATAATGTTATGGGCACAGCACGTTTTTTTGCTGTCCAATACATGTATTTGTGTCTAGCATTCTTGTCATCTATTGGCTGCTTGCCATCAATCTGTACGAAATAGGTGACACCATTATATGTAATTCTTCCTATGTGGGTGATGGTGTTTAGTGTCACCTGTTTCCACTTTTTGGAATTCGAAAATGACTAATAGGTGACGTTCAATCCATATAAGCTACACATCACATAGGTAACTCTTAATAGGTGACGTTCATTGTATAGATGATGGGGAGCTGTGTAATCTTTTTACTGATAGGTTATAAGCTTGAACGCCACCTATGCTCTATTTTGTAGTAGTGGACGCTGGGCTGCCGTCGGACCCACCATCCACCAGGCTGTACGCGGTGAGAGTGTGGATGTTCTTCCAGGACGGCAGCTATGAGGAAGCTTGGTCGGGCGGTTATGCTTCAAAAATGATGGGGAAGGTGAAGGAGGTGCGACCACCGACCAACAATGGAGGGAAGAGAGAGGATGGAAGTAGACATTGATCCACACAAAAGGAATAAACAACTGGGGTAGGAGGAGCTTGTGTAAGGAGAAAGGAGGGAGGGACGGAGGTAGAAAATGACAGGAGGCGGCACAGCAACAAGGAACAGCGGGAGTAGGAGGAGCTGGTGGGAGGAGAGATGTAGGTAGATGATGATGATGGGAGGCGGCACAGCTGGAAGAAACGGTGGGGGAAGGAGGAGTTTGTGTGAGGAGAGAGGACGGACACGGGTTCCGTGAAGCGCTATTGTCATGGTAATTAAATGAAAATGACGCCGATCATGGCGTGATTCTGAAGACTACATTTCACCGTGTCAAAATACCAGTGAAAAAAATACCAGCAATCTCGGATTACATCAATTAATCGCCAAACCATATAATTATAATCGCTAAGATTTGAAATACTGTATTTAATTACAATACCCCCGTGAAATACAGGACCCAAACGACCCCTGAATACCCAGACTGCATATTTGTGACGTGCGTCCTTAAAGACACCCCAGAGGCGAAGCATTAGCCAAAGATGTTGGCAAGGACTGCTATCGCTATCGCTATAGCTATAACACCGAGTACGGCCCGGCCACCCATGGTTCCGCATCTGTCACCCCCTCCAGTAGTTCTGTATCCCTCTCCCCCTCCGGTTCCAGAACTCCCTCCTCTCCGGGTACAGGATCAGCAGCCGCCGCCATTCAACCGTCTGCCGTCGTTTTTGGGACAGTTAACCTCATATTCTACCTGTTTGTCCGCTAGAAACAACAAAGCATGTTAAATGAAGGTTTGTGATGTCGATATGCAATGATGACAATGACATAATAAAATTTGCCGTCAACATATCAGACTTTGCTGGCTGTTAACTTTGTGTTGTCGATATTCACTGATGACACCACAAAAAGAAAAAAACACGACAGTCATCCACTTTTACATGCGAAGACACATATACAGACACAATACGTGCTTTACTGTTTACACAACACAAAAAGTTCACATCCGTGAAATTTGACCGTTACGATTGTTCTTGAATAGTCATTGAACCCTTAACAACGAAAACATCTTTTATAGTAACATTTATATAAGAATCAGTAAAATAATACACGTCAATGTAATTATCATCATGTCCGTCGGCTACAAAGATTTGTTTTCCAATCAGCTCAATTATAGATTATACTCACATGTAAAGATTCAAAATCTCTCTTCAAAAGCTCTTTCCAAGTAAGTTTAGGTTCTCTGATTGCTTTTGTTTAAAAACCCATGCCATATTGGTTAGGGCCGAGATTGGACTAGCTTGACAAAACCGGACTCATTACCATCCCTAGTCTTCTTATTTTGGAGCTATTTTATGTTACATTCATTTTGACAAACAGTGAGAGACAAATAACATACACCATGTCCATTACCCAAGTATAAGGAATGGCAAGAAAAGAGTAGTCACAATTCAATTCAAAAAAGATATATTAGGTAACTTACTTTGTATTGGAAACAAATATACTAAAAGAGAAGAAACGCTATTTTTCACTACCAATTAAAAAAAGGAGATATCTAATCTACAACATGTAATATGCCCAAAAAGATATAGATTTTCCCCAAACTATCATTCTAACATATACAAATTTGAATACTAAGAAAGAGATTTGAATTGTTTTATTTCTAATTGAATGCTGGAACAAAAAATTGATTCAACAAAGACACTGTTTAGATTTGAATAAATAATATCATCATCGGTTGATGCACTCCACCACTAGCCTCTAAACAGTATATGTCTAATAAGTTGTTGCTCATAGAAAAAAAAACTAAAACCCAATTTAAGTGTGCAACGTAAACCTTGAATGTCCTATGTTAGGGTCATTGATGGGTCAAAGTCGACCTTTTTTGTGTTGGGTTGGAGCTGGTGTATGCAATATGTTGCCCCTATGTGGAAGAAAACCTGCCTATCTTAGGCCATAGCAGAGTTAACCCTGCAAGCGACTATGATGCGGGTACCTTAAGTTGTTTTCCGGTTCAGATCCTTCGCCATTGTTAATAGTAATGCCATGACAGGGGAGGAGAAGGGTATGAATTTAGTGAAAGGATCAGAGGAGGAAACATACCTAAATAGAGGAGGAGGTAGAACGAGAGACAATGAGGAATCTTGGGTGGCCACTATGATGGAGTGAAGCGAGGTGCAAGGTGTGGAGGTTTGATGCTCCTGTCTGTTGATGTGTGAGGCATGGTTTCACGTCTAGTGTGCAACACTGTCCTTTCATATAGAATATCGATTAGTCCTGATCCTTTTCTATGTAGCGTCATAAGGTGTGTAGGTGTGAATCTCTACCTTGGTGGTGTGAGGAGTAATTCTCCCGTATTGTTGTCCATGTGAAGGCACACATGTTGGTGGGAAAATTATCACAAGGGTTGCGCCTGACAAATCTTATCCACTCAATGTGAAATGAAGATCTGGTTCATTCGCTGGTTGATGGGAGTTTTAGGGCCAGGTCCTACCTAGCCTTCTGTGTTGGGATGACAACTGTTATGTCCTTAAATTTGGTAAAATTGAATGATATAAATACACAGTATGATTAAATAAATAATTTTGTCGAATGATATACTTGATGGAATAATAGTGTTAATTACCTTTGTGGCATGGGTGCTTGTGGCACAAGATGAATAAATAAAATGAATTCATACATGAATAAAAGATAATGATATTGCCTAAAAGAAATATGGAACAATATGTAAGTTTCCATAAGAAAATAATGTACATGGTGTTTTAGGTAATTAAAAGAATAATTATCTTGCCGAGAGTGGCAACACAACGTTTTAAGCATCGGATGAGTATATTTTGTTTTAACCTTTGATATACTCAAAAATAGTAATAGAAAGAGGAATATTCTAAAAGTGGGAGGAAAAGGGATATTTCTTAGGATTATAATTGTTTTAAATAAATGTCTAAAAGAGCATGTTTTGTATGGAAAAGATAACCCATAAATCCCACGTACCAAATGGATTGGAAAGGAGTTTAATGAATTCCTATTTTGGGTTTAACGGATATATCGAAGAGAGTGGTGGTGTTTCATGGACTTCCATGATAATCAATGAGATAACTCTTGATAATAAGAATAAAAGGATCAAATGCCAATATGGAAAGAAGTGATTTTGGGTAACTTGTATTCAAGTTACGATCATGACTTATGGAGGCGGAGTTGGTAATAAAGTATGGACTCTTTTAGGTTTTCCCCTAGGAAGCATATCTATATATAGAGGCTTTGGGGAATCCCCATCATAACCACGAGATCGGTAGATAGCCTTGAATGCCAAGAGGATGGCTCCCCGCAGAGATCAAGTTCTTTTGAGTAGGGCACCACCAAGCCCTACGTCTGATGAACCGCAGAACTAGTCAGCATCCCATGATGATCAATGCATGGGGTCCTTGAGAAGTTCACGGTAGCACCCCAAGCTAACCTACCATCCTGCCTTCTTCTCCAAAACACCGGAGTGATGGATGCGACGACCCCCAGGTCAACCCAAGAAGCGTAAGGTTACACCCCACTCATGGACCTGCCAGCGCGAAGGAGGCTTTCCTTACAACCATGTCTCCAGGACAGAGGCAAGAGTAGACGGGGACGAGGTGGCAGGGGCATGCCTTGTGTGTGTGTGGCTACTCAACGTGGGCGGCAGGTGAGGCAGGCATCGATAGTGGTGTCATGACCCACATAGAGGACCAGTGTTGGTGGTGTACGAGGGTGAAGATGACAGTGTGGTACCAAGGGGTCACGCAGAGTAGAGACGACAAGGAAGGGGCGGCAGACTTGCTAGGCCAGATCTGTGCTAGGACATCGCGCCTAGAGCGGCCGGTTTTCTTCAGAGGTATGGCGGGGAAGACCTCCCCGATATCCGTTGGCCTCCCCATGGTCAGGAGCCACGAAGGGTGCATTATTGAGGCCGGTATGTGTGCGGAAGAAAGAGAGTGTAGCTTATCGCGGCACCTGAAACTGAGCGGCGGTTGTGTCCGCGTCTGTGTGTGTGGAGGCTGCAACGTGACAGAGAGGGAGGACGGCACGAACCAAAAACCCTGTTGAGGCCATGGAGGACCACTGTCAGGGGGAGTGTTGGGTTCAATGAGGGCCTGTCGAGGCGCCACTACTTCGCGATGCTCGGGCTGCGAGAACGGGACGGCTGCCATCGCCGTCGGGCAGGGAGCGGACTCCTTCGGGAGAAAGGAGATGACCAGGGGTTCAAAAGACCTGAAGACCCCTGAGGATGCACATAGACCACAAGGGCATGAACGTCTTTTCATTATAAACCCAGCCCGGATAATGAAAACACGGTATGATTTACTTATGCTGACGTGGTAGTTGTTGATTGGTCCGTATATGCATATCTTGCAATTAATCTAGTTAATTAGTGGTAACTCGGAATATAGCAAAACTATATATCATTTTGATTGGAAAAATGAGAGGAATACAAATCAAATACTTTTAGAACCTGATTAAGCTTCATATTCTAAAAGTATAGGCAATACATGTTCTAATGGGTTTAATGAAACAGAAAACCTAGTTTTGTGTAATATGTTGCTTAATTGAATAGATTCATCCATGTTAAGCTAGCACCTAATCTTTCCAAGTTTAATAAGGAAATCTGTAATAATGTTGAATAATGGATGATTCTAGATTTATAATCTTATTCTTGCTATTTAGGGTTTTGAAACCAATATGGACATCTTGCTATGATCATAATGTTAGTCATATGATTTAGGTGTCACAAGTAGTTTAATATGCTTAATTTGACGATTAGGGTTTCACCTAATATGCAAAATTAAATTTGTTATCTGAGAAACCATGATATGATAGAATTAGGGTTGGTATCCCTAATCTCAGTTCCAAACACGAGATAGCCCTAAACCCTAGTTTAGGAGCGAATCTAGATGTAAATAATGTAATGTGAATACATGGTGACACACGCGTAGTATGCTTTATTTCAGATACTTGTTGATTACGTGCTTGGTTGATTGGATGTTTGGATTGCATTCCTAAAGTACATAAGATGTTCTGCATGGTTTCTGCGATGGCATAAGGTACGTGGTTACGCTTATGAATACATGTATCGAATTTCGAGATTGCCGATGTTTCTCGATGAGATTGAATGACAAATAAATTGCTTGCTTGTTTATTTAGTTCTTGCAAACTATAAAGTGCATATGAGTATCATGTAAAGTAAATAATAGTATTCTGAACCCTGGGTTAGACTGATCTTAAGGGTAATGCACACGAGCCCCGGAGGGACAGTGTTTACACCTGAGGTAGTTGACCAGATATGGGTTAGAATATGAAAATAAGTTTATTTTCTTATATTCAAGATAAAGATGTTGGATTATATCTGTACTTGTGATTATTTTTTGAACCCACGTACTAGTATAGTAATATATTGACTGCGTATTTATTTGTCGACGTTTTAGGTATCAGATATACTTGATTCGTGGACATGAGGGTACAGATAAAGATGTTGAAGACACTACAGTTTAATCATGAAGGTTTAGTCTTATTGGTTTATCTTCACACATGTAAAAGTTAATTCTGTTTAAAAGTTATGTAACTCCGTAGAGGAGCTTTTAATGTAAACATGTAAATATTTGATCATTAATGGAAATTGTTTACTATTTTGTATTATTTCATGAATCTGATCCTGGAGTTTATGATTAACGATCTGCGACTTTAAGGTCTTTTAGACACTCAAAAGTGTGGGTCGTTACATTTGGTATCAGAGCACAGATTCATCAACTAATACTTAATAGTTTATAATTTCAAATTATCCTTAGAAATTTTAAATAGAAAAATTAAGTTCCTCATCTCACATTTTCATCTACTTCTCATCTCTTAGCTTAATAAGCCTTAAAAAGAAAATATTAATAAGAGAAGTAAAATGTGAAAAGATGTAACCTTTTGTGTAGGTCCCTCTAGAGAGGGTAGACACTAGAAAGATACAAGTATGGGTAAGCCCTTTCTTAGAGGAAGGACTTGGTTTAGGGTATGGAAATCCTAGAGAGTCTAGGGATGTGGAAACTCTAAGAGGTAGAGTGTAGTCCCTAACCCTAACCCTAAAAACCTTAATTTTAAATAATGAACATGGTGTGGTGGTATGGGACACTACCCATGTGAAACTTGAAATTGGTAATGAACATGGTGTAGTGGTATGGGACACTACCCATGTGAGACTTGAAATTGGTAATCAACATGGTGTGGTGGTATGGGACACTGCCCATGTGAACTTGAAATCATGAATAGGAAAGATAAGGGATGGTTTAGGTAACCCAATCTCCCATGCATGTGGGCATGAGGAGCATAAAACTTATGTGATATGTCTTAAGAGATATAAAAACCCAATAGTTATATATATACATGAAAATGAAAGGTTGAGTATAACTTGCTCAAACTCCTCATGTTGTCTCTAGAAGTTTAGTGATGGTGGCCAAGCCCCTGGAGGGGAAGGCCGAGGTAGCACCAAGCCCTAAAGGGAAGGTGACCCAAGTTCATTGAATGGACAGAGACCATGAGGGGGTATTCTAGAAATTGAACAAACATGGGTTAATATGTTATAATGATAAAAGTTATACTTAATGAAAACAAGGAGATACCTATGAACCCTTTAGGGTTAGTGTACCAAACTGGGGTTGGTCAACCCAAGAGTGGGAAGATGACCTACGAGGGAGGCAAAACCTAGATCTTGGGATCAGGTTGTGGCTAGAGAGCCTAACCCCCTCCTATGAGCTGAGAAGACACCCTAAGATAGGACACTCCCTTAAAAGGTAAGTGAATAAACATATTTAAGTATTGAGATAACCTTAATCCTCACCTAGAGGAGTGAAGAGTTAAAGATATAAAAAAAAATGAAAGTACATAAATTCTTTGAATCCAAGGATGCCGACTCTGAGTGACACAGCTGGTCAAGCCCAGGAGGGAAGACCAGTAAGGCACCAAGCCCTGGAGGGAAGGTGGCCTAAGTGGACGACCAAGCCCAGGAGGGAAGGTCATGAAATGGTCAAGCCCAGGAGGGAAGGTGGCCTAAGTCCACAATGCAGTTGTTTAGGATCAAGCCCCTAGAGGGGAAGATCACAGAGGTCAAGCCCAGGAGGGAAGACCGACATGGCACCAAGCCCTGGAGGGAAGGTGGCTCAAGCCCAATGATGGGATGACACTGCATTATGTGACTCAAAAGAGAGATATGAAGGCAATCCGGGTTAAAGAATTAAACAAGATAATAATGTGTGACATCTCAAAAGAAACCCTTAGGGAGGGTAGAGACCTAATGCAATCCTAGGGTCAAGTAGGGTGTATTAGAGGTACATTGGACCGATGGGTTAGGAGTTGATTGTTCCCTGAATGCACAAGACCATGTGGTCGGGAGGTAACAACTAGGATTATCTAAGGTACATGACTCAAGAGATTAGCTACCTCTATGAGGATCATGTAGCCTAATGGGTGAATATGAAAGGAACTCTCTTGATGCATAAGGATGAGATCACTCCAAAAGTACCTATACCCCTAGAGACCTCAAGGATTTATCTAAGGCTCATAATGATACATGAGATGTAAATATAAAAGTTATAGGAAGTCATAAAAACTTGAGAGAAGTTGTACCCTAACCTAAGAGTAAGAAAAGGGATACTTGACTTCATGGAGTTTAAAAATGCTATATAATTAAGAACAAGTAAGTTTAGAGTCATATAGAGTATGATTCAACTTAATATGTAAAATTAGAAGGTAATGTGTGGATGTACTATCTTCGCTCTTGTAATGGATTGAACTTTGTATTTGGTCTGCAGTCAAATACTTATTTCATCTCATTATGAGGGAGGGAGATTGGATAGACACACGTTATGCTTAAAATTGAGAATGGATGTCTTAAGATAAATGTGTAATGTGTAACCTAGGGTTAGAGGTGTTACCTCACCCTTGTGTGCAAATAACAAATAATAGGTTGCAAACTTAGGGGAAAAGAGAAATCACCAAATAATAATGAAATCATCAAGTGCTAATAATATGCATATCCTAGAGATGTGTATATACTTGAATTTAGATTCAAGTGCCAATCTTAGTAATAAAAAAAATAGATATGTTAAAGAAAAGTGGTTAAGGCATCTAAGTAGGGTGCTAACCCTAACTTGTGAACATAAGACGTGTATCATTCACCTAGGCTTAGTAGGCCTGAATTTTGAGGACAAAATTCCTTTTAAGGAGGGGTGAATGTTATGTCCTTAAATTTGGTAAAATTGAATGATATAAATATAAATTATGATTAAATAAATAATTTTGTAGAATGATATACTTGATGGAATAATAGTGTTAATTACCTTTGTGGCATGGGTGCTTGTGGCACAAGATGAATAAATAAAATGAATTCGTACATGAATAAAAGATAATGATATTGCCTAAAAGAAATATGGAACAATATGTAAGTTTCCATAAAAAAAATAATGTACATGGTGTTTTAGGTAAT
Source organism: Alisma plantago-aquatica (assembly GCA_963693085.1). NCBI lineage: Eukaryota > Viridiplantae > Streptophyta > Magnoliopsida > Alismatales > Alismataceae > Alisma > Alisma plantago-aquatica. Next base: position 144,465,475 of record OY856413.1, on the reverse strand, counting down.
TAAAAGAATAATTATCTTGCCGAGAGTGGCAACACAACGTTTTAAGCATCAGATGAGTATATTTTGTTTTAACCTTTGATATACTCAAAAATAGTAATAGAAAGAGGAATATTCTAAAAGTGGGAGGAAAAGGGATATTTCTTAGGACAATGATAATTGTTTAAAATAAATGTCTAAAAGAGCATGTTTTGTATGGAAAAGATAACCCATAAATCCCACGTACCAAATGGATTGGAAAGGAGTTTAATGAATTCCTATTTTGGGTTTAACGGATATATCGAAGAGAGTGGTGGTGTTTTGTGGACTTCCATGATAATCAATGAGATAACTCTTGATAATAAGAATAAAAGGATCGAATACCAATATGGAAAGAAGGTATTTTGGGTAACTTGTATTCAAGTTACGATCATGACTTATGGAGGCGGAGTTGGTAATAAAGTATGGACTCTTTTAGGTTTTCCCCTAGGAAGCATATCTATATGTAGAGGCTTTGGGGAATCCCCATCATAACCACGAGATCGGTAGATAGCCTTGAATGCCAAGAGGATGGCTCCCCACAGAGATCAAGTTCTTTTGAGTAGGGCACCACCAAGACCTACGTCTGATGAACCGCATAACTAGTATGCATCCTGATCCCCGACAACTCCCATGATGATCAATGCATGGGGTCCTTGAGAAGTTCACGACAGCACCCCAAGCTAACCCGCCATCCTGCCTTCTTCTCTAAAACACTGGAGTGATGGATGCGACGACCCCCAGGTCAACCCAAGAAGGGAAGGTTATGCCCCCACTCATGGACCTGCCAGCGCGAAGGAGGCTTTCCTTACAACCATGTCTCTAGGACGGAGGCAAGAGTAGACGGGGACGAGGTGGCAGGGGCATGCCTTGTGTGTGTGTGGCAACTCAATGTGGGCGGTAGGTGAGACAGGCATCGATAGTGGTGTCATGACCCACACAGAGGACCAGTATTGGTGGTGTACGAGGGTGAAGATGACGATGTGGTACCAAGGGGTCGCACAGAGCAGAGACAACGAGGAAGGGGGCGGCAGACTTGCTAGGCTGGATCTGTGCTAGGACATCGCGCCTAGAGCGACCGGTTTTCTTCAGAGGTATGGCGGGGAAGACCTCCCTGATGTCTGTTGGCCTCCCCATGGTTAGGAGCCGCGAAGGGTGCATTATTGAGGCCAGTACATGTGCGGTAGAAAGAGAGTGTAGCTTATCGCGGCACCTGAAACTGAGCGGCGGCTGTGTCCGCATCTGTGTGTGTGGAGGCTGCAACGTGACAGAGAGGGAGGACGACACAAACCAAAAACCCTAATGAGGCCATGGAGGACCACCGCCAGGGGGAGTGCTGAGTTCAACGAGGGCCTGGCGAGGCGCCACTACTTCGCGATGCTCGGGCTGCGAGAACGGGACGGCTGCCATCGCCGTCGGGCAGGGAGCGGACTCCTTCGGGAGAAAGGAGATGACCAGGGGTTCAAAAGACCTGAAGACCCCTGAGGATGCACATAGACCACAAGGGCATGAACGTCTTTTCATTATAAACCCAGCCCGGATAATGAAAACACGGTATGATTTACTTATGCCGACGTGGTAGTTGTTGATTGGTCCGTATATGCATATCTTGCAATTAATCTAGTTAATTAGTGGTAACTCAGAATATAGAAAAACTATATATCATTTTGATTGGAAAAATGAGAGAAATCCAAATAAAATACTTTTAGAACCTGATTAAGCTTCATATTCTAAAAGTATAGGCAATACATGTTCTAATGGGTTTAATGAAACAGAAATTCTAGTTTTGTGTAATATGATGCTTAATTGAATAGATTCGTCCATGTTAAGCTAGCACCTAATCTTGCCAAGTTTAATAAGGAAATCTGTAATAATGTTGAATAATGGATGATTCTAGATTTATAATCTTATTCTTGCTATTTAGGGTTTTGAAACCAATATGGACATCTTGCTATGATCATAATGTTAGTCATATGATTTAGGTGTCACGAGTAGTTTAATATGCTTAATTTGACGATTAGGGTTTCACCTAATATGCAAAACTAAATTTGTAATCTGAGAAACCATGATATGATACAATTAGGGTTGGTATCCCTAATTTCAGTTCCAAACACGAGATAGCCCTAAACCCTAGTTTAGGAGTGAATCTAGATGTAAATAATGTAATGTGAATACATGGTGACACACGCGTAGTATGCTTTATTTCAAATACTTGTTGATTACGTGCTTGGTTGATTGGATGTTTGGATTGCATTCCTAAAGTACATAAGATGTTTTGTATGGTATCTGCGATGGCATAAGGTACGTGGTTACGCTTATGAATACATGTATCGAATTCTGAGATTGCCGATGTTTATCGATGAGATTGAATGAAAAATAAACTGCTTGCTTGTTTATTTAGTTCTTGCAAACTATAAAGTGCATATGAGTATCATGTAAAGTAAATAATAGTATTCTGAACCCTGGGTTAGACTGCTCTTAAGGGTAATGCACACGAGCCCCGGAGGGACAGTGATTACACCTGAGGTAGTTGACCAGATATGGGTTAGAATATGAAAATAAGTTTATTTTCTTATATTCAAGATAAAGATGTTGACTTATATCTATACTTGTGATTATTGTTTGAACCCACGTACCAGTATAGTAATATACTGACCGCGTATTTTTTTGTCGACGTTTTAGGTATCAGATATACTTGATTCGTGGACATGAGGGTACAGATAAAGATGTTGAAGACACTACAGTTTAATCATGAAGGTTTAGTCTTAATGGTTTATATTCACACATGTAAAAGTTAATTCTGTTTAAAAGTTATGTAACTCCTTAGAGGAGCTTTTAATGTAAACATGTAAATATTTGAACATTAATGGAAATTGTTTACTATTTTGTATTATTTCATGAATCTGATCCTGGAGTTTATGATTAACGATCTGCGACTTTAAGGTCTTTTAGACACTCAAAAGTGTGGGTCATTACAACAACCCTAAACATTGGGATATGGTTGATGACCCTAACACATCAAATGCCTATATCCCTCACAAATATTGAGTTTTCTTGTACTGTATGGTCTTTGTACGTCAGGTAAGTCAACGTTGAGTTGGGTTTATTTGGGTTGGGCAATCACTTTTGTTTATAAACAGAGACCATATTGGTTAGGGTCAGGTTTGGATCTAGTTAACAAAACGCACTCCTCATAGCTCTAGTTTAGAGTTGGTTTAGGCACGGACTATATACTTCTTACTATTAGCCATTTGCTAGGAAACATGATTGAAGCCAACGATTTCCTCGGGCAGATTATTCTTGTTTGTTGTGAGAATGTATCTCTCTTATATAATTGTTTCACAATCATGTTGTACCTTGTATCTTTTGATACCACAACAGAAAAATGTTCCTGCAATAGCACTTATTTTGAGAGATAACTGTGAGATGTAGACTGCCTAGGCCAGGCCAGTCAGCTTTCAGTTGGGTTTATTTATTTTTGGTGATTGCTTTTGTTTTAAAACCATGCCACATTGCTTAGGGCTGGGATTGGATTAGGTTAACGAAACCCAACTCGTTGCCATCACTATTCTGCTTATTTTGGAGCTATTTTTATGACATTTCTTATGGGATATTTGAGATGGTTCCTTTTCTTTGGATCTAGATAAAATATACAGAATAGGGGATCAGGTTGATATGCTGAAATACAAATTCAAGTTATTTTATGAGCCCCATCTGGTTAGATACACTGCAATTATAACATGTTCATATATATCTTGTTTCTATAGCTAACATGTGCTTAGGATATGTATTGATAACATATTTGTGTTCTTTTGATCAGATCTCAAAGACAACATGTTTCAAGTCTGGGATTGGATAGCTTATTGAACAAAAAAGGCAAACGAAATGATGATTTAATGGGTAGCTATAGTGAAGATTGGATGGATCATGTTGTTGGATGCAGTTGTGGATTATTTTTGGTATACTTGTATACTGTTGGCCCATTTATGTAATTATAAAACTTGTAAAAAATTGTTTGGGTCGAAACTGAATGATGTAAATTATGTTGCTTAAAACAGAGCTGCAAGTGCATGGACATTAGTTTGTATATGAAAACATGAATGTGATGTTCATTTATAATGATTTTTTAAGAAGATATACTATTTTCCTAGCAAGTGAGAGTGAAATGGTCTTTTTATTGGTGTTGTCTGCTCATGTATTTAATTGAATAATCATGAGCAGTAGCTACTGCTTATGTATTCTCTGTAATTTTTATGTACAAGTTATTCTTAAATGGTAGGTTGGCTCATTTTACTTGCACACCGTTGCTGGACTATGATTACTACTGTAGGCCCTCTATTTTATTATTAGTATATAATGTTCTACAACGTTTTAACTGACTACTTTCAGTGCAGTAGATGTTGCATCATGTCCTACACCTAGGAAGGCCACATACATGTTCTATAGTTAAAAGTATATTCTATTGTGTTGAATGTAGATCATGTATCGTGTTCTACTGCTTTGAATATAGAACTTCAACATTTCTGGTGATTCTATCTGATGTTGGTGCTTCTCCTATCATGGACTTCCGTTACCTTTTCTGGAATATTCGTGGCGCGGCTAATGGGGAGACTAGGAAGGTCTTGCAAAGGTTATGTTCGTGATACAAACCTTCTGTTGTTTGTCTATCCGAACCTTTCTTGCATGCTACGAGGGCTGAGTTGTTGGACATTATTAGCTTGGATTGGGCAGCGGACAATCACCAAGAAGGTGGGAAGATATGATTATACGTTGACAAGCTTCTGCAACCGGAGGTTTACTTAGGGCACATTTGATTTATAGGATTTAACTAAATTTCTATAACTGCTGGATTCACATAATCCTAGGCAGTGGCGAAGCCCAAATTTTTTATCAGGGGGGGCACCATACAATGTGATACTCCAAATATGATCATTTTTCAATGAAAAAAATCACAATCCTAAAATCAATATAAAAAGAAAAAAATCAAGATTACCAAATAATATTTGAAATAATGAAAATAGAACAACTATAATAGATACATTAAAGTTGTCCTCGACGACTAGACATTCTTTGAAAATGTTTGACAATGGTGTCATTGTCAATGGTAGAAAAAATGTCCTTTTCAATGTAAGGAATCAGACAATCATTAAGTCAAGTATCCTCCATCTTGTTACGTAGACGACTTTTAATAATCTCCATAGCTGAGAAAACTCTTTCCACTGTAGCCGTTGTAACTGGGAGAAGTAGAGCTAATTTTAAAAGTTTAAACACCAAAGGAAAATCTTTATCTTTCTTAACCTCCACTAATTTTTGAGCAAGTTTGTCAATTCCTTTCAATTGTGAGAAATCACCAGAAGACTGGACATCTAGAATATATGTATCCAATTGTGTATCAAGTTTCCCAAGATCTAATTCAGAAAAATCAGAAGGATAAAATTTTGCAAGTCGTAACAATTTCTGTTTATGAAATGAGAGGAATTCATTACTTGGATCAAGGCATGCAACACATAGAAGTAACTCGATATTAGTCTCATTAAAACGATCATCCAACTCAGTTAGCATCCAATCAATTATGGTGTTGAAGATCTCAAATCGATAATGATGTAGATTGGTAACCTTTTCTAACTTTCTTCTTGATCTCCCAGATGGAGAAAAAACATCATCCATGTTTGGAATATCTATCCCATGTTTCTTACAAAATTCAACAACAATTCCAATAAATATCTCCTACTGATCATCTTCAGTTCTTAAAGAATGCAATTGTTGTTTTGACAACTTTACCAGTGTAATAGCGTTTACAATATTCTGGTCTTTTCTTTGTAACGCCTGTGACAATTCATGAGTTTTCCCCAAAACTAATTTCATCAAATGCAAAAGAAAGACAAACTCAAATCTTTGAATTTGACAAGAAAAGTTATTTGCAAGGCCTCTTTATTTTGCATCTTTTTCGTCATCCATAATTATATCTGGAACCCCAATGATTGAAGAAAATAAACGAATAAAGTTGATTAAAGATGCGTAATGTGAGCTCCACCGTGTATCAGTTGCTATTTTTATACCAAGTTCTTGGTTTAATCCGGCTCCAGTTCTGAGCTCCCCAGAATTCAACTCAGCATCCAATCTTTCAACTTCTTTCACTCGAAGAGAGTCACGTCTCTTACATGAGCCACCCACTATATTCAAAATGTTTGAAATAGACTCAAATAATGATGCTACAAGTGGATGACTTTCAGCTACAGCAACAAGAGATAATTGAAGCTGATGAGAAAAACAATGGATGTATAATGCATAAGTGTTTTCTCTCAAGATCAGACTTTTCAACCCATTGAATTCCCCCTTCATATTGCTAGCTCCATCATATCCTTGTCCTCGTAACTGTAAAATACTAAGTTTGTTGTACTAAAAAATGAATCAATTGTTGTCTTAAGAGATATGGAACTTGTATCGGTTAGACGTAGAATCCCAACAAACCTCTCAATCACCTCTCCTCTTGTATTAACATATCTTAAAACTATGGCCATTTGTTCTTTTATGGATGCATCTCGCGCTTCATCAACCAAAATGGTGAATGAATCATTTCCAATTTCCTTTATGATTCAGTATCTTATTTCAATGGAAATGACATTACAAATGTATTTTTGGATGTCTGGCGAAGTTAACTTCATATTCCCAGGAGCCTTATCTAAAACCACTTTATCAATATTTTCATTGTGAGAAGCCAAAAATTGCAGTAGCTCTAGAAAGTTTCCTCTATTTAGTGAATCCGTACTTTCATTGTGGCCACGGAATGCTAGTCCTTGATTCAAAAGATACCGAACACAATCAATTGATGCTTGTAATCGTGTACAATACTCTTTCTTGATTTCCTCATCTTGTTTAAACAATGCAACTTTAATGTTTTGATCTTGTTTCATTAGACATTCACACATAGTTCTTACATTATTATGAGCACTAGAAAAGTTACCAACATGTTTGTCTAATCCCTTTTTATCTTTCCAATTCATATATCATCTGCTAACAAATGCCAGATCATGGCCAGTTTGGGGAAAAAGATAACAATAAAGACAAAAAGCAGCATTTTTATCTATATTGTATTCCAACCAGTTATGATACTCATTAAACCATGATGGATTAAAACGACGAGATTTATTTCCAAATTGAGTAGATGGGAATTTATGGCCTTTAGGTTGACAAGGACCATTCTGTAAGTAAGCCCTACGAATATTATTTTGAATATTGACATCAAAACTTGATATATTTGGCCTCAACCCCGGATCAAAAATCATTTCTTTTAAGTCCAGTTCTATTTGATGGGTCTTTGAAGAAATTGATGCATGTACTTCACAGCTGTTATTAGAATTCTCAGTTGGTTGTTGTTCATGAGGAGACTTTCTCTTATAAAATCTTCTCATGATAGACTAAAATAACTGCAATGTTGACAATGAATGATGCAAGAAATAAGAAATAACATACACGTTAAGAAACTTTTAAATATCATCTTACAAATATTTGATATATAAAATATTTTTAACAGAATTTTAGTGTATAGTAGTAGGCACAACTAGTAACTTCAAACAAGTGTAAACAACAAAATATAAATAGAAAAGTGGTTACCGTATGAAGAACTTTGTGCACTTCTCAAACAAACAACAATACTTCCAATACGCAGTCTTCAGATGCTACTAGAACATTGTGAGTGTGAGGATCAATTCTATTGTTGTAACACAGATCCTTTATAACAACATCATTTAGCGGCGAGAGATATGTGTCATACATTGGTGTTATTCCGATAAGAATAAATCACACATCTTTGTAGTCTCTGATTTCTACACAGGAGAAAAATAAAACTGCAAAAATAGTAACATAAAACTGAGAGTTAGAAGTTTATGAGTCAAACTTGCTATACTAGAAACGGTAGAATCGTCTCGTATATATAATAATGAGATAGTAACTTTGCCAATACTATAATTATAATTTTTTTGTTCGAAAGAAAATGTATGCACTTGGTAATAGTTATAGGAAACTATAATTTATTTAGAAGAAATGTGGCACAATACATATTAATAATATGCACAACTATTGTGGTAGAATACATATTAATAATATGCACAACTATTTAATTGGAAACTACAAAACGGAAAGTTGTTTACCATTCAATAGTTAGTCAACATTAATTCTTTGTCTAGGAAAATAGAAAGATGATATCACAATTAAAAGTCATGTGATTGCATCGTTGTGAATAACAAATGAATTCAAGATCAGTTAGATGGGAAAAAGAAAAGGCACGCATAAAAGACAAGTCAAAGAACGAGACAATTCAACTGGGCACGAGCATATATTGGGGTGGGCACTGACTATCTAAATTCATGGAAACATATTTCTTAAACGTAAATTATAGATTGTTTTGTAAAACTGGGTCGGACACTTGCCTAATGGTGCCTGGCTGTGGCTACGCCACTGATCCTAGGATCAACAAAATTTCTGATTTCAAAAAATCTTGCGAACCAGAGCTTGTGTTTGGTGAGCTGTATACAACATATGAACTTTACATTACCGGCCCCACTTTGATGCCCAGCGCTGCAAAGATTATTGTACAAGCTGTGCGCTCCACCCACGGGATCTCGGCGCCCAGCCGTTTTGAACTGGACGGCATCGTTCAACATTTACACGGCCCAGAAAAAATGTGGTATGGGCTTCATTTCACGACTCCTGCCAACCAAACTTAAGCTTTTTGCAGCTGGATCGCTTAATACAATCCAATCCTACTGAACACGGGTAACCAAACGTACCCTTAATGCACCGCCAGCACTTAACGGTGAAGGTCAGGGACCCTGATGGCTCCTGCCGGTTCATCACGGCCATCTACGCCAGCTGCGACTGCCGCACGAGGAGGAGACTTTGGGAATCCATCCGCGAGATGTCCACTGATATTGGAGATCAGCCATGGATTTTGGGTTTAGGCGGTGATTTTAATGTCATCCGCAATTTGGAGGAAAAGCGTGGGGGCGAGCCTACTCCGATGTTAGATATGCTGGAGTTCAACTTCCTTATTACGGACGCTGGTCTACATGAGTGCCCCTTTGATGGTAGCCGGTATACGTGGGTAGATAAACAATATCTATCGCCGACGACCTGGGAGCGGCTGGATTCGTGTGCTGTTCAATACTTCTTGGAAGGATTCTGCACCGGCTATGAAATCCTCCCACCTGACTCGCTTTAGAGTCTCTGACCACTGCCCCATTTTGACCTCCCCGTTCACTTTCCTCTCAGCCTGGCTTCAGCACCCAGGATGCCTCGAGCTCATCCGTGACGAGTGGAACTGTGAGATTGTCGGACATCCCTCTTTTGTTTTCTACAACAAGCTAAAGAAGCTTAGAGCTGCCCTGAAGAGATGGAATTCGTCCACTTTTGGACACCTTGGCCAGAAGCGCAAAGATTTAGAGTATGTGGTGCACACCACGCAGATGACTTTCGATGAATACCCTTCTGCGGCTAACGAAGCTGCCCTGCGGCTGGCGGAGATTGAACTTCAGGCAGTTCTGGACCTGGAGGAGCAGATATGGAAGGAAAAGGCGCGAATCGCGTGGCTGACTGATGGAGAGCGAAATACACAGTTTTATCATGCGGTTGTTAAGAATAGGCGATGGGCAAGGCAAGTTCGTACTCTTTTGTTGCCCAACGGGGACTCTGTGGAAGACAGACAAGCCATGGCAGGGGCTGCGGCGTCGTTTTTTCAAGACCTCTACTCTGAAGATGTAGGTGTGGATGATGATGAACTGGATAACTTCCTTGCTGATATCCCGGAGGTGGTTAGATCTGATGAGAACTTGATGATCGCCAGGATTCCTGACCTGACGGAGATTCATAACACCTTGCTAGCCATGGATCAGCACACTGCCCCGGGGCCAGATGGTTTCACTATCTCTTTCTTTAGAGCTGCTTGGGAGATAATTGCCGACGACTTCTTGAAGATGGTTGAGGCTTTCTTCAGAGGCCAGCCATGCCACCAGAGCCTTTTCTGTGGACGCATCGTTTTGATCCCCAAGACGGATGACCCTCGAGTCCTCGCCTCGGATTTCCGCCCCATCACTTTTGAGAATGTCCCCTTGCGGATTATTGCCAGAATCATCACAGGCTTTCCTCCTCCCTCCCGGCTATCATTTCTGATGTACAGGGCGCCTTTATGAAAGGGAAGGACATTGCTCACCACATTCGGCTGGCCCACGAGCTTGTCCATGACATTAAACACGGCAGCCCATCCCCTAATGCGATTATTAAGTATGATATGGCTAAAGCCTTTGACCGTATACACTGGGAGGTGTTGCGCAAGATTATGCTGAAGTTCGGGTTCTTTCCTGAGGTGATTGATCTTATGCTCAGTTTTTCGAAGCAAGCTGGGGCCACGGTGTCTTTGGGAGAGTGCTCGGCAGGGTTCTTCCCGATGAAGAGGGGCTTGAAGCAAGGTAATGCACTGTCATCTTTCTTATTCATCATCTTTGAGGAGATCTTAGTGAGGAGGCTGTGGAAGATAGCTACAGAGCATCCATCTACGGTTTTCCAGACCAGGGGTGCGGCGGTGGCCCCTCCTGCGTTGTTCTATGCGGATGATGTCCTCGTCTTTACCAATACCACGGGAGAATCAGTAAGGATGGTCAGAGACACATTCGATACCTATACCAGAGCATCACGACAGTTGGTCAATCATGCTAAATCAGTTTGCCTGGTGGGAACTGATGATCCTTTTGTTGCCATGCACTACTACGGCCTCTGTCTTAGGAGTGGCTGAACCGGTGCACACCATCTCCTACCTTGGTGTTCCTATCACAACTCAGCGGAGTAGGCTTGAACACTTTGAATACTTGGTCCTTAAGGTCAACAAGGAGGTAGCGTCATGGAAAGCGAGGCTGCTTTCTTTCGCTGGCAGAAGACTACTCATCCGACATGTGCTGGCCTCCTCTCTTATTTATACGGCCGCGGCTGTGGGCATCCCGCCGGCGTCATTCACAAAATCGAAGCCATCTTCTCTAGATTCTAATGGGCAGATCGGAATGATCAGAAACGTAAAGCTTGGGTTTCATGGGCCAGAGTGGCAAGACCGGCAAGGAATGGAGGGCTTGATCTTGATACAGTCTCTATATTGAATCGATCATTTGTGTTCAAGGCCGCATGGGAGATCGTGGATGGAGTCTTGATCTGGGCCAAGTTTTGCCGCTGTAAATACCGAAGTAATCTCAAGCATACATCCGGTTGCTTCCCGCCGAAGCTCAAGCTTAGTTCGTCGGCATCCCCTTACTGGAAGAAGATCTGGAAGGCCTTTCCTAGTGTTATGCCTCTATGCAGGTGGATTATTGGTAGTGGCGATGTATCCTTCTGGTATGATCGTTGGTGCAAGCGTAGGCTAGCTGACACTGCTCTTGTGGATGCTGATCTTCGATGCGATTTTAGAGTCAAAGATTATTGGAAGTCGTCAATGATGATGGACTGGCTCTTATTAGAGCGGCGGACACGGCGGTGACATTTGGGAAGGATAGGATCATCTGGACCCCCGAACAGAGGGGCTGCTTTTCTCTCAAGTCGGCGAAACTTGTCCTCGGGGGGCCTTTGCCCTACCCGAACGAACTCCTTTCTTGCGTCTGGCGCCTGGAGCTTCCTAAAGCTAGTGCGATCTTATGGAAGATGGCAATGCGAGATTTGCCCACTGATGACAACATTGCTCGATGTCGCATCCCCGTTGTATCTAGATGCTATTGCTGCGACGAGCCCCGGGGACTCGGAGAACTCAAAAGTCCTTTTACCGCCGGTTGCCGATTCCAACATGGCATTTTCACAAACAGACATAGGATTAGACTTCTAATCAGATCCGGTGAAACAAACTCACCGTGAGTTCTGTTTAAGCCATTGCACTAGCATCGGGTCTCGCGGTTAAAATTTTGATTCTAGTGGTAACATTCCTTTTGTTTGAAAATAACTTTTAATAATCAAACCACGATCGCCTTTTAATCCCAATTGATGAGCTTGAAGTTAGACTTGTCAAAGAGAATGCTGGATTTGGATTGGTTTGGTTCGTACAGGGCTCGGGTTAAACACATCTAGGCTTTAAACGGGCAGTCCAGATCTGCTGTGACGAGTTCCTATTCCACATCCTGTTCCAAGGCCATCTTGACCATTTATCTACCCCAAAAAACGCCCCTTAAAAAATTAATTTGGTATTGGTACCGTCTAGATCAATTGTAACACGCTGCAACAGGCTCCTCGGAACAGGGAATTCAATCCCTTAAACGGGTGGAGCAAAACTAAATCCAAACACGCGGGTGGTTGGACAGCCTGCACATGCCCATCTAAAACGTGCTCAAGATAAAACAAAATTGTACTTGTTTCTGTTAATGTTAAAGAAATAAAATAAAATCATTTGATTCTAAATCTTTTGATGTCACATGTATTACAAAGAAAGCAGCCAACTATTATTTTTTGACTTAGTTAATACCTCTCCGCTGGTGTCAGTGGGACACTTAGTCCTGTAAAATGTCCGAGTCAGGTTGGATTTGTCTCGGATCATTGCATGTGAAACTTGTGGATAAGAGTAAAAAAGATCCGCTTACAAATTTATTGTACAAAATAAAACTCAAACAGAACCCAATTGAGTCTCGGGTTGACCCGAGGCACCCATATAAATTATAGTAAATTGTAAAGTTTATAATAAAGGAAAATTCAACATCTACTTTGGTTGTTTCTATCACTTTATTGTAATAGTTGTTATGGATATCCAAAATAGACAAGAAAATTTCGTTAAAGTAGATTAATACTTGAAACACGAAATTAAATTTTGATTCTACTTCTTAATATATTAAAAAGAAGAATTATATATATCATGTGGATTTATATATCTCAAATTTGAATTACTCATCAGTAAAAAAACACCATATTGACATGCACATCTAGCATATAGCCACACACTTTGACTTTTATAAGTACACAACCACTAGATTCAATATCAAACTTATTTTCTTTACAACTGGTCAGCTGTGAGTGCCCACGAGTCAAGGTGTGAGACCCTCTTAATAAACGGGTAGGTCAGAATTAACCCAAAGCTGAAATGATAGCCAAGAATCCTACACAAAATCGGACAAAAAAATCTACTCGTGGTACCCATGAGTCAATGACCCATATCTAGAGACTCATGCATAATCTACTAGCTGACGTGTGAAGATATGTGTTTGCGTAATTTTAAGTGGGTGGCAAAATTTGTCGCTCTAGATAGTAAATGAGTTGTTTTTCAGTAAGAAAAAAGGTGTACATGGGACTCTCTTATATAGCTACAAAGAGTTATGACACATATACAAGCGAGCAATATGGGACGAATACAATAAAACAGTAGGAGGAAAAATACAGCAGAATAAGTAAATAACACATTATTTCTATACTCCCCCTCAAACTGGAGCGTAGATGTCGAATTAGCCCAGCTTGTCAATCAGAGTCTGGAAGCGAGCTTTAGGTAGAACTTTGGTGAAGATGTCTGCAAGCTGCTTCTCAATGCTGAAATATGGAGTGCAGATATGTCTAGACAAAACTTTCTCCCTGACGAAGTGGCAATCAACCTCAATATGTTTTGTTCCTTCATGAAAGGTGGGGTTACTCGCAATGAAAATGGAAGCCTTATTGTCGCAGAACATAGGAATGGGGCTAGAAGAGGTGATATCATACTCATTCAGAAGACCACAGACCCATAAAAGCTCACATGCAGTATGAGCCATGGCTCTATATTCTGCCTCTGCACTAGATCGGGCAACAACTATTTGCTTTTTGCTGCGCCATGTAACCAGATTTCCTCCCACAAAGGTGCAATATCCAGATGTAGATTTCCTGTCAGATCAACTTCCTGCATAGTTAGAATCATAGAATCCAAATAAATTGCAATGACCATGCTTTTTGTACATAAGACTTTTCCTTGGAGAGCTTTTGAGATATCGTAAGATGTGACAAATAGCATCCCAGTGGCACTGCCAGGGTTTATCAAGATACTGGCTTATAAATCCTACAGCAGCAGCCAAGTCAGCTCTAGTAACAGTCAAATAGACAAGTTTGCCAACCAGTCTCCTGAACTGTTGATGATCAACATAAGGTGGAGAAGTATCATTATCCCAATCCATATTGGGATCCAGAGGATTGTTGGCTAGATTGCAACCCAACATGTCTGTCTCCTGCAAAAGGTCAAGAACATATTTCCTCTGTGACATGCATAGTCCTGCAGAAGATCTAGCAACTTTAATGCCTAGAAAATATCGTAGTTTCCCTAGGTCTTTGGTGATGAAGTGTTGTGCTAAGTACTTTTTGGTTGCCTGTATCCCTGCACTATCACTGCCAGATAGGACAATATCATCAACATACACAATAAGGATGACCAACCCTGCTGCAGTTTTACGAATAAATACAGAATGATCACATTGTGAATGCCGAAAGCCAAAGGAAATTAAGATCTGACTGAGCTTGTCAAACCATGCACGTGAGCTTTGTTTCAGACCATAGATTGCCTTTATTAGTTTACAGATTTTAGAAGCAGACTCCTCTTAAGCAACAAATCTCAGAGGTTGCTCCATGTAGACCTCCTCCTGTAGATCTCCATATAGAAAAGCATTTTTGACATCAAGTTGAAACAAATGCCAGTTTTTATTCACAACAATAGATATCAGAATACAAACAGAATTTAGGCGTGCAACTGGAGAAAAAGTTTCAAAATAATCAACTCCATATGTTTGAGTATATCCTTTTGCAACCAATCAGGCTTTTAGGCATTCAATGGTACCATGTGGTTGATATTTAATAGTAAAAATCCAGCGACATCCAACAGTATGGCATGAAGAGGGACGATCAACCAGATCTCATGTCTGTTGATCACAAAGTGCATTCATTTCCTGCTCCATAGTATGTTTCCAGGCAGGATGGCGAAGTGCCTCGTCGACTGATTTAGGAATTGTCACAGCAGACAAAACAAAAGTGAAATAAGTAAAGCTACCACAAAGATTGTCAGATGAACATAAATTACTGATAGGATGCTGAGTACAGGAGTGAACACCTTTCCTTAAACTTATAGGAAGATCCAGGTCAGAAAATACCTCAGTGGATGGTGGATCAACCGCAGACGCATGATTTGGTTCGGCCGGGGATTCAGAAGCATTGATGTTCTTTGACCGGCGCCGATAGACTTGCAATGGGCGTTCTTGAGGCACATCAGGAGCTGGTAATTCCTCAACAACCAATGGTAATGGTGTGGTAGCTCAAAAAAGGTCACATCCGCACTAACAAACTACTGTTTCTTAACATGATCAAAACAACGGTAGCCTTTCTGAGTACGGGAATATCCCAGAAACATACATTTTACTGAGTGAGCATCAAGTTTGGTGAGGCCAGGACAAAGATGTTTTACAAAACAAGTACTCCCAAATATGTGAGGAGGCGGAGAAAATAAGAGTTTATCAGGAAACAAAATGGCGTACGAGACCTGATTTTTCAAAATAGAAGAAGGCATGCGATTGATAAGATAGCATGCCGTAGAGACAGCTTCAGGCCAGAAGTGATGGGGTACTTTGTAGTGTATGAGAAGGGTGCGAGCAACCTCAAGAAGGTGACAATTTTTTCGTTCAGCGACACCATTTTGTTGAGGGGTGTAAGGGCAAGTAGACTGATGTATGGTTCCTTGGGCAACACAAAAGGATGTAACAAATTGTTGCATGAATTCTAGTGCATTATCAGTACAAAAAGTTTTAATAGGTTGATTAAATTGAGTGTGAATTTCAACAAAGAAGGTGTGAATAGTATCTAACACAATATCTCGACCATTAAGCAAAAACAACCATGTGGTGTGAGAATAATCATCAATAAAGGTCATAAAATATTTCACACCCTAGTGACTGGATACAGAGCATGGTCCCCAAATATCAGCATGAACCAGGTCAAAAATATCTTTAGAAGCAATACATTTCTTAGCAGAAAAAATAGACCGAGTTTGTTTGCCCAAAACACAAGTTTCACAGGAAAAATTATTCTTAGATAAAGTAGGAAAAAATGCTTTAATTTGGCAGCAGATGGATGGCCCAAGCAAAAGTGCCACTGTAATCCCGTCACTAAAGTAGATAGCATAGCCGCATCAGTAGGAGGTCCATCCAGATAATACAGCCCATCTGGTCCTTCACAGCCCAAACCAATCCTCGTCTTCGTGCGGAGATCCTTCAAAATACAGCCAGAAGGATCAAATTTAATAGAGCACTTGAGTTGTTTAATCATCTTACTGACGAACAATAAATTAACAGGAAACTTTGGAATATATAGAACAGAATTCAAGTGCAATTTTGGTGAAAGCGAAATCGTGCCAGTGCCATGAACAATAGTTTTGGATCCATTTGCAACAGTAACAGATGATATAGGAGTAGTTTTATGGAGACTCGAAAAAAAATGAAGATCACCAGCCATATGAGTGGATGCAGCTGAGTCAATACACCACTGTTTGTTACCAGATGATGGAGAGGCAAGCATGGCATGGGCTCCTGGTGTAGATGAGAATGGAATCTGTGCGAGACGTTCCTGGAACATCTTCTCGAACTCCGAACGTAACCGGTCTGTGTTAGTTGCAGCAGCAGGTGTGTCAGGGGTAGAGTCATCAACAGTTTCTGTAGCAGCCTAGTTAGCCCAAGCTGGCTGGTCGTGCTTAATCTAGCAACGATCTTCAGTATGATTGTCCTGGCCACACCAGTTGCAGTAGCGAGGGCCGGAAGCAGTACCACATCCAGGAGTAGAGGTGCCTCGACCTCCTGAAGGAGGGTGACCACCACAGCCACGACCGCGACCACAGCCACGACCAGAATCAGCAGAGCGAGTAATAAGTGCAGGATGCTCAATAGAAGGTGTAGGAGTCATGGACGACATGCGTTGGACACATTTCAGAACATCTCGAAGGGTTGGCAGCGGGTCACTAGACAGGATCTGGTCAACCACTCCAGAAAAAGAGGCAGGAAGTGCAGCCAAAAATTTCACAGTTGCAATTCGTTGCACTGTTTCTGAACAATTTTGATGTTTGCCGTCAAAGGGTGGTAGAGTCCACAGAGCCGAGCATTGATTGTAGAAGTCATCAATGGAAGTATCGGTAGAGAACTCTTTCTTCGCTAGAGTTTTGAAAATTTCAAAGACACTCTTGGGATTCTCGTGATGAGAATAGACATGGGACAGTTGATCCCACATAGCCTTAGCATCATGAAGGCAGAGAAGAGATTGGCTGATGCGATACTCGGTACTATTGAGGATCCAAGACATGATGCTGGAATCATCCTTGGACCATTGGGCAAAGCTTTGTCTGGTTTTGTCATCTGAATCAGTAGTAGGAACAACAGGAGGCTCTGCCGTAAGGTGGTGATACCGTCCTTGTGCTTTGACATATAGAACAAAGGACGCCGACAAGAGATGGTAGTTGGAGCCGCCATCGAGCTTCACCGTGGTGACACACAGGGAGCGCAGAGGCTCAAGGAAGGCCATAGTAGAGGTAGGAGCTAGTGCAGTAGTAGGGTAGAGACCCACAAAGGGCAGATAGCAGCAGCAAGGATCTGACGCGACAGATCAGAAAACCCGTGCCGGGCAGAATATGCATAGAGAAACCTACATCGTCATGAGGAAAACTCAACGTTCCTTCATGAGGCGTAGGCAGATAGAATGGAGAGACGAAAGGAATTTCAACTTAGCCGGCCAATGGATGTCCGATCGGAGATCCGAAGAGCACCTGGACGTAGACGGAGACTAGAGGTAAAGACCAGTGGCAGCCGGCTGAAAGGCTAGAAGCCTGGAGGAAGAAGGATGTTGCGGGTGGAGTGGGTTGTTGAGGCGACGGTGGGAGGAGAGGTGGCGATGGGGAGGGAGGGAGGAGGGAGGTGGCGGGGGGTGGAAGGAGGAGGGAGGGGCGGCGGCGGGAGGGGAGGGAGGGCTGGGTGGCGGGCGGCGGGGGGGGGGGAGCGGGCGGTGGCGGGGGGTGGCGGGTAGGGGGTGGGATGCTCACGTCATGGGTGGGTTGATGGGTGGGGAAAAGGAGAACCTGCTCTTGATACCATGTAGATAGTAAAGGAGTTGTTTTTCAGTAAGTAAAAAGGTGTACATGGGACTCTCTTATATAGCTACAGAGATTTGAGACACATATACAAGCGAGCAATATGGGACTAATACAATAAAGCAGTTGGAGGAAAAACACTTTAGAATAAGTAAATAACACATTATTTCTATAGTCGCCTAAACTCAACTTAAACGGGCTCAACCTATGGGTTCCGATTTATTTTGGACTAGTTTGAAAAGTTTCGTTGAAGTCCTTTGCCTCTCAATACTTCCTATTCTCAATAATACCTATTCACCACATGTGCAAGTATAATACGTAAAACCCATATATCTAGAGCACATGAGCAGAAGCATAACCGTTATGTCCTTTGGTACTTAACGAGTCTAGAAAATATAGTTGTTATTATCAAAATAATAGTACAAGAAAAACCTTTACAGACAAGGATACAAATTCTATTCTCAATTTTTCTTAGAAAAGAAACTTTATTACATTAGCCTTCATAAAAACAAATCTAATATAATAGTACAACGATTCATAATTTTATCATATGTTCTTGGATCGTGTCAATGACACCCCGAAAGTAAACTCTCTAAGGTTATAAATGCATTCTTAATGCTGATTAATCTTCTTTATGTTCAATATTTGTTCACATCTCGTCCCCCAACATTAAAAAATTATGAGATTTATATTAGAGGACTAGGAAGATGTATTTGAGTAATTATTGAAGGGCATAAAGTATCTTATAATTCACTACAACATTGATATAACTTCCTCAAACTTAACTTGATCTCTGATGGTAGTGCATGTAAATGAACATTTAAAACCACATACCTCCTCCTCAAATCCTTTATTTATGAGCCCTCTAACTATACTTGAGGTAAACAAGCCCCATGTACCATCACTATTGCTGCTAGACCCTCTCCCTTGATCTAGTCACACACTACTCTCCACAGTGGAGAGGTGGGGAGAAGGATGGCTTTCTCTTGATGCTCCACTTTGCCTACTCTTCAATGGTTCTTATATCCTCAAGGTAATATAATCTCAGTCCTCCACAACAAACTCCGGAATACATCGACGTGGATGGCCTTCCTCATATGTATCAACTATGTAGGAGCTAGATGTAGATGAAAAGTTTTGGATTGTCATATATGTGTGATCAATAACTATCAACATCTTTGTTATAGAATACATCTACTAAACAAAGATCTAATGTTGTAGAATACTACTTATTTGGATAATTGTTCATAAAATCCTTACAAAACTCCTACAAGATTCTTGCTAATTTTTATAATTTCCAACTAAATCATCCCATTAGATATAAACTTAAGATAAGATTTATCATCAACTAATCAATCATAACTTAGATTTCCCTCAAAGTACCATTATCTTACCACTTAATTATAGTTAAAAAATGATCTGATTGACAATTTTATTTAAATATATAATAAGTAGGAAAATACTTGTATAAAATGATTACCTAGACAGAACTCCAAAAACTTATTCACAACATGAAACTATAGTTTGGTGATATTAATATGTATACAAAAATACAACATGCCACTCACCTATATAGTCTTGTGTATTTTAGTGTTATAACTTCATGTATAGAGTATGATTGCAAAAATTTTCAAGTCTAATTGTAATCCTAATTGTAAGCTTTAGTGTCATAACTTCATGTATAGAGTATGATTACAAAGAACACATCTTGTATATGGCTTTGGGTCATTTTAATTCACCACTAAGTGATATTATTGACTCAAGTTCTTTGATAAAATCTTAAATCAAAACAATTCATTACATTTCTTAATGATTTTATTTTGCATTCATGTCCATACATATATTTTTTTACCTCAAAAAGTATTCAAAGACACTTACCAGGGAACATGAAAATTTAGAGAAGTAGGAAAATCTGACATGGTTCAAAGTCAATTTTGAAAGCTAATTGGACACCTATTGGCGTCAAAATTTTAGCCAATCACAACTTATGTGTATCCTCATGGTGAGAGAGTCATTTTTGATAGATAAATTGACACACACACTAAAATTACCTCCAATGTCTCTGAAGAAGTGATCATATATTTGTGTCAATTTATGTGGGACAATGAGTCCCACCAAATGTTTCCTAAAAAATCATATTTTTTATATTTTGAATGAGAAAATAATATTTTTCAGTTCTCAACAAAATGTGACAAAGACCATTCAACCTTGCCATAAACCTTTCTAAAAACACATGTGGTTGTCTCATTCAAACATCAAGTTCAAACATTATTTCAAGTATTGTGAAAATGTATGAGATGTTTTACATTATAACACACAATTTCCAAGTGATGAGAGAATTCATTACTTTCTTCTCACGTTCCATACAACATTAAAAGAATGATGCAATTCTAGAATGAGAAAAAGAGGAACAAATACAACAGTAACAATATCAAGGACTGATATTAATGCTAAAACATACCATATAGTTTATTGAACATTTGGAGAAATTGTTTCATTATAAATTTGAAATATTGAAGTTCACTTCAAAATGTATAGCTTCACAACATTGGAATCATTGATGTGAACCAAAAGAAGAAACAATTACAAATATGCAATTGTCTCCTATAGGAAAATCTTTCAAAGTAGATTGTAATAACACTTTCAAAGAAGCATAAGAAATTAGTGAAAATAAGGAACTTAGTGAAAATGAAAAATAATATTTTCAACACTAATCACTTCCATCTTGGGGTAGAGAAGAAAACTTGATTTTTTATTCAACCAATTGAGTATAAACAACCATATGTTTTCTACAAAGGTATCTTCTAAGCAATGAATAATTTCTTCAAAATAATATCCATTCAAGGTGAGGTATATGAACCAAAAATGTATTTTTCCCCCTCAATATGTCATCAAGTTTGATAAAAACTTCTTGGTTCTTCATTTTTCTAATCAACTTAACATTTCTAGAATGTTGATCAACAACCTTAGGAACATCAATAACCTAGAATCTATAGTGCAAAAAAGGTTGAGTTGTAAGTAGTTTGAAACAAATTTGAAATACATGGCTACATTTATGCAATTATTATGCATACATATATCATTGTAAGAAAAGAAAACAAAAGGAATAATACATATTCATTTTCAAAACACTACTACATGATATTCCACCGTACACACTTATATCTATAATTACATTTGGCAATTATAAGTGTTGACTACCTAAAACTATAGCTTCACCCTTAAATATAAACTCCAACCACGTTCATATGAGATTATCAAATACCCTATGATTACAAACTGGCACTAAATATCCCCAACATGAAAATGAAAAGCTTGAACATAGTCTTATGGTACTATTAATTGGCAACTTCTTACATTCTTTATGGCCTATTTACCAATTTAATAAGAGATTTTAAAAATGAGTTCAACAAATAATAATTTGAATATAATGAAGGGAGAAAATATAGTCTCATTCACAATAGGAAGTCTTTTTCAGTGGCCATATTAGATGCATTAACTGAGTACCATGTAGCAATATTGTATACCAATTCTTGTCGCATATATAAATCTATGAGGACTACAACTAGTTTTCCTATACAAATTATTGGAAGCTTCATTATGCAATCAACTAAATATTATTTCAGTAAGGGTCTGACTAATTTGGTACAATTTGTCCCAAAACATTGGAAGTCAATTTCCCTTAATAGTTTAATGTGACTGGTATAGTGAAACTCCTAAACTTGAGTTTCCTAATTTTCCTCAGACTTCCAACAATATATATATATATATATACTCTTCTGAAAATAGATTCCATAGTATACCATCTAGGAAACAAATTATTTTTTGCTATGTCTTGTTTGCTCTTTTCTTCTCTCACTCCTTTCTTCCACTTGTGGAGCAACAATTCATGCAAAGTAAGCGACCTACCAAAAAGGCATTGGATTTTGCTACAACATTGTCTCTTACAGACTTGGCAGCACATACTAAAGTTTAGATTAAAGTGGTAAAGAGGTCAGCGACACATGTTTGTAGATCTTTCCAAGTTTTTATCTCCATTCAGAGTACAAGAAAATACTGGAAACTAGCGTCAATGGGGTATTCAGATTCAATATGTAGCATGTGTTCCAAGCCCACATTTCATTCATGATATGATGTTGGTGCTTCTGACGTGTTCTTCTCCTTGAGGGAGAATAAACAAATTCATTCACACACAAAGACAACGTCGACAACTCATTGTAGCATGGTATTCCCTTTATTTTCCCCTAATCCCATGTCAATGATCTTGATTAACCAATCTTTTTACTAAAAATTTGGTTTCAAATTGGTCACTAGGAACTTATTTTCTAGGAACTCAACTTCACTTTTGAGAGAATGACTTCCATGGAAATTTGAGTTACACCAGACTAGTTATACTCTACGAGTTAGTCTTATGAAGCTCAATTCCAATGGAACATGCCACCTTTAATTAATTAAATAAAATTGTGAGAGGGTTGCAATCAAATATAAAGTATAATTAAACTTCATAACTATGATCTTGTTGTCAAATACAAGCAATTCTACCCTTCGAATATTTGCATATATTTAATCAAAAATTATAATTGTCATGAGTGAAATGTCAGTATGATATTGTAGAAGCCATGACTGTACATGTAACACCTAGATTTTCATAACACATGAGCGGAAGCAATAATTTTTTTTTTTTCATCTGAGAGTGTCACAAACATGATAACAATTGCAATAAAAGTAAACGAAACACTTTGCAAAACTAGTAAAACTGATTCATACATAGCTTTTATCAACATAAAACTACATCATGTTTATACATAAGTTCATCATAAAAGATGTCGATACTCAGGATCATCTAGGTAGATGGCACCCCACTAGGCAAGCTTGAAAACCTGCTACACCTTTTCTTGTTCTTTAAATCTTCCGCTGCTCCAAACCCTGCGGACATCGCGTCCCCATCCATGCATTGGGAAAAACATTCGTTAGAGTAAGTGGCACGAGTATTCTAAAAATTTATATGACCAATAATCTGAAATTGACATTATAAACGACAAATTACTATCAAGCTCTGAGTAAAATTTAAAACATAAAATCTCTTATTTCTTAATCTGAAATTTATATCTTTCTATCTTATCTTTCTCTAGAGACATGTACCCTGGTACATGGATCTCATGACCTACGCCAAAGTGCCTAGGTCTTACTTATCTTATCTAATACCCTCTCATCATTACTCATGGATGAGAATATGGGCATCTCTAA
The DNA here is from genome assembly GCA_963693085.1 of Alisma plantago-aquatica. NCBI lineage: Eukaryota > Viridiplantae > Streptophyta > Magnoliopsida > Alismatales > Alismataceae > Alisma > Alisma plantago-aquatica. Next base: position 144,442,131 of record OY856413.1, on the reverse strand, counting down.
TCTATGATATCTTTTACTTACAATTTTTATCTGACTGTGGCCACCATTATACAATAAGTCCTCCTGAATTGGCGCATCTATGCCCTACTTGGTACCAAGGTACCCTGAATGGCACTACATGCCTCTGAATGACACTGAGGTGTCTCTGAATTGGCGTGACTACGCCCTGAATTGGTGCCGCAACACCTCTGAATTGGAGTAAACACTCCTCTGAATTGGCAACAGATGCCTCTGAATCGTCTCGGGACTAACTGAATGAGGACTTATCATATAATGTATTATGTGAAGGTTTTGACTTAATTATCTTAAGTCTAAACTTACTTAATTCTTAATCTGAACTGAAGCTGAATACTGATAGCTTTACTGAATACTGAAAACTAAACTTATCTGAAACTGATTACTGAGTACTGAGCATGTACTGAATTCTAAATCTGAATCTAAATCTGAATCTTTTATTCTTAAGTGATAAACTGAATCTACAACTGAATGTGAATATGGATCTCAATTACTTCATAATTGAGATTTGGTCTAAAATCCTTATCATGTATCTTTTATTCAAAATATGGCTACTCACACAGTGAGCAGTCTAAGTCTGAATCTAAATCTCTTATTCTTGAGTTCTAAATTGAATCCATTATCTGATTTAATCATGTATCTCATTATCAAGGTAAACTTTATTCTAAAACTCTGATTTGGTAAGATTACTTCATTGTACCAATTATATCACACATGAGTCTAATGTCTTATGAGACAAGATCTGAAATGAGTATAAAAATACTAAATATAAAAAAGTAACTTAAGTAATGTGTATAGATAAAGTATGATATCTGATTCTTCGCAAGATAACTCATTCTCTGTTAAAACCTCATCAAAATATGATCTTAATGGACTTAAGTCTTAAAATCATAAACCATATAATAGAAACCTTAGAAAATATTAACTTGCATCTTAATCATACTCAATTTAATCTCATTAAGTCTGATCTCAATACATTTGTATGAACTTAAATCTTAAACCTTAAGGTAGCAATCATATAGATTCTCATCGTGCAACTCAATCATGACTTAATATCTCATAATTTGATAATATCATCACGAACTCATGTTACAATATCTTTAATGCCACTAGTACATTTATCCTAGAAATTGGGCCATGGTCTACCATGTGCGACACCCATATTCTCACATAATAATTAACTTCTAAACATCAACCTTATTAAGGAATCTATAGCACTTCTTAATTTCTTAGATCGCTACATATATGAGAAACCTTGATGACATGTTCCGATTTGAAATCTCAATACATGGTTACATCTATATTTAAGAGATATGATAGAACTATATTTTCTCATCCTTCTTATGAACCTAACTTCATGATCTAGAATCATTCCATGACACATCACTACTTAAGGCATTGAGCATATGAATTTCTACAATCATAAGCACATAAAATATTTCTTACATATTTAACTCAGAATGTAGGACATGGAGGTCTTATCTAAGAAGCATGTAAATGTACTTGGTTTGATAAACATAAATACTCATGGGCATGAACCACTTACCTCTTATACATATGGCATCAATAAGGAAGTCTCCATTCTAAGTTCCATAACTTTAATAACCTGGATATCATCATAGTTTTATTAGTCCAAGAGCATGTTCCCTCTTTCTATTTCTAAATCTCACACCCCGCCTTCCTAACTATATATACCAACTTCAGGTTCTTAAACATAACTTTATACTCACCATAAAATCTTGGCTTTAAAATAAAATAAACTCTTATTGTGTAGTTACTATAATATTTATACTCAACATAAATCGTCTTATGCACTAATATGAACATATATTTCATATAATGAGCATAATTACTAAACATAGTCACATATTAGAAAACTTACTGACTTGGTTAGAAAATCAAAATATAATACCATCATGCTAATAATATTAGACCTAATTAGCCATACATATACCACTTATTGTCAAGATAATCATCTATTACCCTCACATAATGGTCACTCATGTCCAAATCTTAATACAAATATGATAACACAAGAAAATCCATCAAATCTTTAGAAAATTAATCACACAATGTAGTAAGATCATGTATAAAATATTAAGTCATTTAAAAAAAATCATCTCATGGGTGAAATACCCAAAATACCCTTATTAGAGTTTATATCAAAAACCTCAATAAAACTTCATATATGAAAGATCAGGATCTGAATTAATGTTAAACATATCAAAATACACATTTAGTAAAATTTGTATGAATTTCTAAAGGCGTTTACTATTTTTAATTGGTAAAACATCAAAATCATATAGTTTTGTCTACCCAGAATATAATAAATAGCAGACATCAAAATCATACTCTGAAAATATTTTTATAGGATAGTACACTCGAATAGCTTTCCATAGGTACCTTGTTTGTTAAATTCTGAGTTTTGAATCTCAAGATATGATTTTTAGAAACTTACCTAACCTTGGCCAATCTCGGCCGTCAAGATTTGATCTGGCGGCCAGGGCCTCATGTACATCTAGGGCCGGCGCATCCTCCCGTTGTCTTCTACCTCGTGAATCCCCTGTTCCGAGTTCAGGAACAGAGCATGGTGGCGTCAGCCATGGGCGCCCTATTCAGACCACCACCGTGCGAGATCCAGTTGTCAACAACTCCGAATGACCCTCCCTAATCTCGGAGACACCATCTATGCGTGCAGGGTGGTCAAAGTCGAAGCTTCTTGACTCCACGGAACTCACAGCCGCCCCCCTCCGGCCGCCGCTTAAACCTCTCCGTTGGTTCTCTCTTGTCTCTCGACTTCGAGCCAAAACCTAGCTATGGACTCGTCTAACCCTATCTTCATAGATTCTAAGACTTTTATAGCCTTTTATCATCCGAATCTTGGGCAAGTACCCCTCTTTAGGGGGGACTCTGTTCAGCCGCTGTACACCCCTGCGTGCGGCTCTGTTCGTGCAAGGGGAAGGAAACCCAATTTTTTTTTAAATTTCTTTTGTCTAAAACTCCAATTTCTAGAAATATTTCTACAGACCACTACATGACCCCATTTGAACTCAAATTTTGGGGTAACTGATATATTATCATCAACTTCACATGAGCAAGCTTTTAAGTAAAAACTAGCTATAAAACCACTCCAAACATGTTATTTAAATAAAAACATTATATTTACTAATTTAATTACCTAGGCCACTATATACATCACAATCATATAATTTTTTCCCACCATATTATATTCTAATTATTATTCTACTAAAAATATTTTGAGCATTCATTATGACAACTAAATACATAATTTTAAATTTATACTCGAAGGACCTATCTGTAAAACTCAATTGGTCCAATAGGGCTGGAATTGAGCTCTAGGGTACATGGCCAACCCCTTAGTATTTCAAAGGGTCCATGAGCTTGATTGTATTCCAAATCATGAAAATAAGTCTTCAACCAATATAATAGCTCATGTATGACATATGTGATCAATATTTCTTTAGTTACATAACATGAAGACCTAAGCTAGGTCTAAGGCTCAAGTCATGAATTGGACTCATCATATTATATATTCGTCACCTTATTGTTCATAGGGGTAATTCATTTATATTCATATACAACCGACTACAATCAAACACATTTAAGTCATTATGTATGTATTGGTTGATCAGATGGCTTGTATTACACATTTTGTGAACTTAAATTACATACCTAGCTATGGTTACATTCATTACATCCCTTGGCATGCCTTTACTCAAAACCCCGCATTAAAGACTTACTTTAGCTATGAAATTGAGGATGTTACAATTCTACCCACCTCAAAATAAATTTTGTCCTCGAAATTTCTCTAGGTTACTACCCACCTTAGGGTTCTGCTTACCTCTTCATTTATTGATGATTGACATATTAATGTATACTTATGTTCAAAAGTTTGCATGAAGAGAGATATGTAATGTATTTCATAAAATATTTATGTGAGCATTATCTATTACCTACTTCTCAACTCATACTTAGGGTTTGTGAAACTAAACTTGGATTTATACTTAGGGCATCCATCTCAACCTTGTCATGACTTTCTAACATTAGTTGTACATGACTGTCTAATCTAAGGTCCTTCAGGTAACTCCTACAATCCTAGATATGTGGTGATCAAGCACATACCTAGAGATGTGGGATCCTGAGATGCTATCTCTCACTCACCCACTGATACATGTGTCCCATACCACATGGACCAGTAAGAAATGAGAGATGCATAAAAGGTCTACTGCTTAAGATATCCCTCTTCAATCCTCAATTGGCTGGCCATAACTATTCAGAATGAAGAGGTTGTCTCATTAGCTAGGTTTAGATTGCTACTTTAGATCTGAACTGGGTTGACTCCTGCCTCTAAGATATCTATCTATTCTGAGCTTAAGCCCCTTAATCACTCTAGGTTATGGTATGCTTCTTTTGGAATCTATCCCTAAACCTTGATCTTACCTCTCCACTCTAGGGTGACTATGAGAATCATGTTTGCCTAGTGGCCATTTACCAAATTGCTCTGATACCATATTGTAACACCCAGATTTTCATAACACATGAGCGGAAGCAATATTTTTTTTTTTCATCTGAGAGTGTCACAAACATGATAACCATTGCAATAAAAGTAAACGAAACACTTTGCAAAACTAGTAAAACTGATTCATACATAGCTTTTATCAACATAAAACTACATCATGTTTATACATAAGTTCATCATAAAAGATGTCGATACTCAAGATCATCTAGGTAGATGACACCCCACTAGGCAAGCTTGAAAACCCGCTACACCTTTTCTTGTTCTTTAAATCTTCCGCTGCTTCAAACCCTGCGGACATCGCGTCCCCAGCCATGCATTGGGAAAAACATTCGTTAGAGTAAGTGGTACGAGTATTCTAAATATTTATATGACCAATAATCTGAAATTGACATTATAAATGACAAATTACTATCAAGCTCTGAGTAAAATTTAAAACATAAAATCTCTTATTTCTTAATCTGAAATTTATATCTTTCTATCTTATCTTTCTCTAGAGACATGTACCCTGGTACATGGATCTCATGACCTACGCCAAAGTGCCTAGGTCTTACTTATCTTATCTAATACCCTCTCATCATTACTCATGGATGAGAATATGGGCATCTCTAATCTATGATATCTTTTACTTACAATTTTTATCTGACTGTGGCCACCATTATACAATAAGTCCTCCTGAATTGGCGCATCTACGCCCTGCTTGGTACCAAGGTACCCTGAATGGCACTACATGCCTCTGAATGACACTGAGGTGTCACTGAATTGGCATGACTACGCCCTGAATTGGTGCCGCAACACCTCTGAATTGGAGTAAACACTCCTCTGAATTGGCAACAGATGCCTCTGAATCGTCCCGGGACTAACTGAATGAGGACTTATCATATAATGTATTATGTGAAGGTTTTGACTTAATTATCTTAAGTCTAAACTTACTTAATTCTTAATCTGAACAGAAGCTGAATACTGATAGCTTTACTGAATACTGAAAACTGAACTTATCTGAAACTGATTACTGAGTACTGAGCATGTACAGAATTCTAAATCTGAATCTAAATCTGAATCTTTTATTCTTAAGTGATAAACTGAATCTACAACTGAATGTGAATATGGATCTCAATTACTTCATAATTGAGATTTGGTCTAAAATCCTTATCATGTATCTTTTATTCAAAATATGGCTACTCACACAGTGAGCAGTCTAAGTCTGAATCTAAATCTCTTATTCTTGAGTTCTAAATTGAATCCATTATCAGATTTAATCATGTATCTCATTATCAAGGTAAACTTTATTCTAAAACTCTGATTTGGTAAGATTACTTCATTGTACCAATTATATCACACATGAGTCTAATGTCTTATGAGACAAGATCTGAAATGAGTATAAAAATACTAAATATACAAAAGTAACTTAAGTAATGTGTATAGCTAAAGTATGATATCTGATTCTTCGCAAGATAACTCATTCTCTGTTAAAACCTCATCAAAATATGATCTTAATGGACTTAAGTCTTAAAATCATAAACCATATAATAGAAACCTTAGAAAATATTAACTTGCATCTTAATCATACTGAATTTAATCTCATTAAGTCTGATCTCAATACATTTGTATGAACTTAAATCTTAAGCCTTAAGGTAGCAATCATATAGATTCTCATCGTGCAACTCAATCATGACTTAATATCTCATAATTTGATAATATCATCACGAACTCATGTTACAATATCTTTAATGCCACTAGTACATTTATCCTAGAAATTGGGCCATGGTCTACCATGTGCGACACCCATATTCTCACATAATAATTAACTTTTAAACATCAACCTTATTAAGGAATTTATAGCACTTCTTAATTTCTTAGATCGCTACATATATGAGAAACCTTGATGACATGTTCCTATTTGAAATCTCAATACATGGTTACATCTATATTTAAGAGATATGATAGAACTATATTTTCTTATCCTTCTTATGAACTTAACTTCATGATCTAGAATCATTCCATGACACATCACTACTTAAGGCATTGAGCATATGAATTTCTACAATCATAAGAACATAAAATATTTCTTACATATTTAACTCAGAATGTAGGACATGGAGGTCTTATCTAAGAAGCATGTAAATGTACTTGGTTTGATAAACATAAATACTCATGGGCATGAAGAACTTACCTCTTATACATATGGCATCAATAAGGAAGTCTCCATTCTAAGTTCCATAACTTTAATAACCTGGATATCATCATAGTTTTATTAGTCCAAGAGCATGTTCCCTCTTTCTATTTCTAAATCTCACACCCCGCCTTCCTAACTATATATACCAACTTCAGGTTCTTAAACATAACTTTATACTTACCATAAAATCTTGGCTTTAAAATAAAATAAACTCTTATTGTGTAGTTACTATAATATTTATACTCAACATAAATCGTCTTATGCACTAATATGAACATATACTTCATATAATGAGCATAATTACTAAACATAGTCACATATTAGAAAACTTACTGACTTGGTTAGAAAATCAAAATATAATACCATCATGCTAATAATATTAGACCTAATTAGCCATACATATACCACTTATTGTCAAGATAATCATCTATTACCCTCACATAATGGTCACTCAGGTCCAAATCTTAATACAAATATGATAACACAAGAAAATCCATCAAATCTTGAGAAAATTAATCACACAATGTAGTAAGATCATGTATAAAATATTAGGTCATTTAAAAAAAATCATCTCATGGGTGAAATACCCAAAATACCCTTATTAGAGTTTATATCAAAAACCTCAATAAAACTTCATATATGAAAGATCAGGATCTGAATTAATGTTAAACATATCAAAATACACATTTAGTAAAATTTGTATGAATTTCTAAAGGCGTTTACTATTTTTAATTGGTAAAACATCAAAATCATATAGTTTTGTCTACCCAGAATATAATAAATAGCAGACATCAAAATCATACTCTAAAAATATTTTTATAGGATAGTACACTCGAATAGCTTTCCATAGGTACCTTGTTTGTTAAATTCTGAGTTTTGAATCTCAAGATATGATTTTTAGAAACTTACCTAACCTTGGCCAATCTCGGCCGTCAAGATTTGATCTGGCGGCCAGGGCCTCATGTACATCTAGGGCCGGCGCATCCTCCCGTTGTCTTCTACCTCGTGAATCCCCTGTTCCGAGTTCAGGAACAGAGCATGGTGGCGTCAGCCATGGGCGCCCTATTCAGACCACCACCGTGCGAGATCCAGTTGTCAACGACTCCGAATGACCCTCCCTAATCTCGGCGACACCATCTATGCGTGCAGGGTGGTCAAAGTCGAAGCTTCTTGACTCCACGGAACTCACAGCCGCCCCCCTCCGGCCGCCGCTTAAACCTCTCCGTTGGTTCTCTCTTGTCTCTCGACTTCGAGCCAAAACCTAGCTATGGACTCGTCTAACCCTATCTTCATAGATTCTAAGACTTTTATAGCCTTTTATCATCCGAATCTTGGGCAAGTACCCCTCTTTAGGGGGACTCTGTTCAGCCGCTGTACACCCCTGCGTGCGGCTCTGTTCGTGCGAGGGGAAGGAAACCCGGTTCTCTTTTTTTTTTTTTTAATTTCTTTTGTCTAAAACTCCAATTTCTAGAAATATTGACAAGATATATTGGTTCAAACCCTCCACATATTTTCCTACATTTTTTACCTCTACCATTTTATGTCTTTCCATTCCAACCACTCTTTTGATTCTTTTTGCAGTTTTCGTAAGTGGGAGAATGAGGAAGGTGAGTAGAGGAAAGAGATGACATGGATGAGAGTAAAAGAGAGAGATAAAATATAAAGAGGTAGTATGTGAAGAAAGAAAGAGATGATATGTATATCCTGGGTTATTATTATTTGCTTGGAGCTTGCTATTCTTTAGCATGTATGTAGTTTTGATGTCTATGTGGCGCTTCATTCCCACTAAGCATCGTGCTTTCGATGACCTTTGCAACTCTTTCCCAATGATGCTATGCTTATTGGACATAAATAAAATTTTTTAGGAATTGTAGAAATCTTTCTCATTATCATAGTGGATCCTCAAAAAATAGAGTTTGTATCGAATGAAGTATAGGAAAGACCTGTATAAAATGACCGAGGCCAGTGCCCATATTAGGTACTTGAAACTCCCAAGTTGCACAATGAATCTTTGATTCAGAATTTAAAACATTTAGAAATTAGAAATTTATATCTACATATATATAGGTTAAATAAATTAAAATGAAACTGTAACCCTACCTGTTGTAGGAGAAGTAATGATGGGTACATAGAATAACTTTTTATTTAATTGATAATCATATAAAGTAGAAGATATTTTATACATTTGCATCGTATTCATGCCACAATATGCACATGGTTTAATTTTCTACACTTATTCCTATCGGCCATAACACTCCAACAATGTTGCAAAATCTCAGTTACAACATTAAAACCCATTGGGATAGAGCTTGATGCACTTATTGTGACCTCTTGTTCCCTTAGGTGTTTTGTTTGTAGCGATTGTGCCACATCTCATAAGATGGATGGTTACTTTTGATAAGCTTGTCAATATCAAACCTACAAATACTACACCTACAAAGGTTGATGATTCATACATATTTTATCTTCACTGAGCTATTATACTCAAATATTCTCAAAATTGCTTCTACCATTTCCAAGTGCCAAGATGGTTCTTATAGTGATCTACTTTTGGCTTTCCTAGATTGTATCTTTCATTCTTTCTAATCCTACCAGAGTCACACTCTAGATGGATCTAGTTTAACAATCATAATCACCTTATCATATTGTGTATGAAGATCCTCTACTGTTACGTTGTTGGATGTTTGGATTGTCCTTATTCCAATCACACATTCCTTTCCAATGAAGATGGCAAGTTGTGATGTTTTAGTCGCCTTCTCTAGATCTATGGTGATTTTATTCACTCCATATGAACTTCAAAGGTTCTTCTCCAAAACCTAAAATATTTCAATTATGCTGAGCATAACTTCAAAGGAGGCGTCATCAAATTCTATATTTGTTGGAGTGTCATGTTTAAGGGGAGTAACAATCTTATTTGGGGAGTGACAATTTTATTTTCTATTTGTTGTATTGTCTAATTGAGTCTTGTAAGTACAAGGTAGATATGTGTTTCACCCATACTCCATATTGAGGGGGCGTTAGATGTAAGAAACTGTTATTAGTTCATAGGTCATTGTTATATGGGCCTAACTTTCTTGTTCCACTAAGGGTTAAGTTTGGGTTCCTTGTATGAGCCACCTTTCCTATATGTAGGAGAGGAGTCTGTCATCTCTCAATAATAAACACAACACAGTTCATAATTTCCATAATTATGATACTCTAGTGATCAATATGTCTTTGAAGTATCTTAATATTGGAAACTTAAATTAACTTATTACCTTATTATATATGATAAAACCATTGGATTATCATTGGCAGGCCATGTGGCCTGAATGGGTTGTGTGCACTCGATATGCTATCTTGAGCCAACCCAAGGCCTATATGGTTGATGTGTCATCCTTGGGTTGGATGAGTCAGTTGGGGAATGTACAAAGTGGTACTTGAGAAGAGTTTCACTCATTGCTCATTTGACAAATAAATCCCATCCATATCTAAACATACTATAAAAGTATGAATGAAGGGATGTAATTTTCATTTCACAAAGATACATCAAACATTGATTATGTTATAGAAGTAGAAAAGAATGTTACATAGTCAAATTTTACATTTTTAATCACCAAAAGTATATAATTACATAAATTAAAGGTACATCCAAAGCTTATACAAAAGGACTAGTTGTTGAGGGGAACTTAGACAATAGAAGCTATCCTTGAAGTCCAAAGTCTTTGTACATGTTCTTTGTTAGGAATCCTTCTCTAAGTAACCTACATTTAGGAGGTTTACTAAAAACACCCATAAAGGGATAAGAAGCAAAAGAAAGGTATGCATCAATAAAATATTGATATGTACTACAAAATTACTATCCAAGCATTAAAGGACAAAGTACAAGGAAAGGATGTTCCTTTTAAAGAAGGAGGGAGTTAAACAAGTTGGCAGTAATACTAACAAATAATGATTTCAAAGAGTATTTAAAGAGTATAATAAACAAAGGTGAAGTTATTGCCAGTTTTTTATTGTACAATTACAAATAGATAGTTCAATGCACGTATTTTTTAAGCATGTGAAAACTATCTAAAGAAGGTTCATTACACAATACGATTCCAAGCAGGTTGGATGGAAAGGAGAACCTAGTATGTGTAGATGGGTGGAAAGATGCACCCTATATGTTTCTAGGTAGAAAGACACACCCAATAACTATGGTTGTAAAGAAGAACCACTGGTCCAGTTAAATAGTATAACAATCATAAATTCAAATATAGCTCGAATGATACAATGTTAAGTTTTTTTAAGGCATTTTCAAATGCAAGGGATGTGAACATACATAAAATATCAAGTAGGGTCAAAGGATAGATAAATAAAGATTAAAAAAGTTTCCTTGTTCAAAGGGAGAGAGAGAAGCATGCCATAATGAAGGATATTTCAATATGAATTTCAAAAGGAATTTAAAAATTAGAGTTAATGAATCATTAAAGAAAGTTAGGATTTCAAGTCATCAAATGCCAAAACATAAAAAGGAAGATGCACATACATGATATTTAGTAATGAAGTGTCTAGGGTCAAACCTTAGTTTCAAACCAAGATTTTATTTCACGTATTAAAAATTTCATATAAAATTTGAGTTGAGTTATACTCACCCCATAAAATTTGACTTTTGAATATAAATGATTTATACCCTAAAACCTATCTAGTTAAATTTCTTATAATTTATGATTCCAAAACTATTTGTTTACAATTTTTTGACTTAGTAATAATTAGTTATGAATTTCTATGGAAATTTATTTAAGTGATTTTTAAGTTGAAAAGGGTAATAGAAAGACATAACTACCCTTGTATTATGTACTACAAACATTGGGTGATTGGTTAACAAGGTAAATCGACAATTATATAGAATCACACAGATACAACAAAACCCTGGCATGAACTGACTTCATTGCCTATGTGACATGAAAAGTGACCAAAAATCAAAACAAGGGTAGTGAAGTCATGTCACATGACCTATTGCTCTCCTTTAGAACTCAAATTAGTAGGGTCACTCAGTGAATTAAGATAAAGTCTAATCCATTACTTCACTCTCCTAGCGTGTGATCCTTTCACCTTTCTCATGTTTTTCCAGATTTGAGGAAACTAATAAAGGAAAAGAGAAATGACAAGAATCCATAGAAGGATATGTACCATGATAGATCTAATAGGGAGCTTGAGAAACACCACAAGCCAACAATCTAAAGAAATGTAGGATGAATCAAAACACATGATGTTGAGGCAGAACAAAATACAATAAGGACAAACAAGAATTGGACTAGAAAGCCAAATAACTATATCATTACTGGGAATAGTATGAAACAAGATGAAATAGAACAAGGAAATTAATGTGAATCAAAGAAAATTGATGACACATGGAGCTTTGTCATAACTTTGAGTTTAAAAGTGGCCTTTCCCGGTCTATGAAGGTGACCAAAAATCTTTACTACAACAATTTTGATGATCCTAATCGCTAAAGGTTGTAGATGCATGACTAGTTAAGAGAAGATAAAAGAAACATTGAAAAAATCCACTAAAGATGTAAGGAACTATAGTTGAAGCTTACTAAATATTCATGTAGTCTACCAACCAAACCAAACTCTAAATGATCTAGAGGAAGACAAAGTAATCCTGATGATAAAAGGGACATCTAGATAAATTAAGACGATAGGAGGGTTGCATAAATGTCATTGGTGGTGGACTATTAGATTTTTCATAAGAGCGTTGCATAAGAATGTCATGTTACTCCTAGTGGAAGAGGAAGGATGTGTTGAATTAGGGATTTTTATATATGTTTTATAGGGTTCATATATGTGACGAAAACAAATAGAATCACATAAGGAATGTGTAGCAAGTAAATTCATAGATATATACCATTATTTAAGAGACAACTAACCAGCAGAAGAAGTGGAAACTATATGATGATGTAGGTATAACAAGGAAATCGAGAGAAATAAGCACATCCATTGGACCAATGAGATCATAAAAGAAAGAAAGTAATATACAAGCCATACTTGATTAAATTATGAACTCAGGGAAAATTGTAATCATTATGCAAATAATACCTAGTTTAATTAATCTCGTTATATGTAAAATATTCCAGTTATAAAAAAGTTTGATTACAGTGAAATTTGACTTGATGAATAGCTAAACTTGATAGATTCTAATATTGACATTGATTCTACTTTTGAGATCCTTCATTAGAGCCTCAATTATATTAAGGTTTCTCAGTATTAGAACTAAATTTATCCTCATAGTTAACACCTACTCTTTAATATATTGAGTTTTGATTTGTTTTGGGTTAATTTATCACGTCATACCTTTCTCAATAACTAAATCCATCTATCATGATTAATCCACTTGAGTTTTTATTTTTTCTAAAGACTCTTGATAATTGATTCAAAAATTTGAATCCCAATCCTATTATAAATACAATTACTATCTTCATTGATTTTTTTGTGATATTTCATATTGCAATAATTGTATTGATCAAATATACTAAATAATATTCAATAGAATTTATTTATTTTTCAAACAATTAATTAGTGAGTCTTTATTTCACCCTCACTTAAACCATACATTAACAATTAAAAAAAACACTAGTTATAAATAAATTTCATCACTACTTTTCTGAATCCTATGCTTATTGTGACAATCTGATTCCACACAAATGAGATAACTCAGAACTAAAGTGTAGAATTAACAACTAAACCTCAAGATTAATAGAAAATGCCTTAAATTAAAACTAATCTTATATAACCAACAAAAATAGTACATATTACATTGAGGTTCACAAACTCTATCATATCACATACCATGCCAAATATTGCAACTGTATGTTTGTCATATAACCATACTCTGTTACAAAAGAACCTGTCCACATATAAGGACAACATATACAAGCCATTTGTACAAGCAAGGTGTATTGCCAAAACCGTATGACGATATACAACATCTACAAAATGCAACCCTCTTAGGACCTGAGAGTATATGGATGACACATAGGACTATACTACAAAACACAACAACTTATCCAAACTTTTTGGTTCATAATCTTTAGTACGTCGCACACAACCACCTAAAAGATGTGAAAACCCACGGGATGAGACCAATGTCCCAATGAGATATATAACTCTCTGTTAGTAACTATTGTAAATACAGATTATACTTAAGTAGGAAGTAACATTATCAACAATAAGAGCACATTCAGTTAATTGAGTACTTGATTCTAACTACACAGGTTCAACAAGTTAAACAACTACAACAGATAAGTAGAACATGTTATGTATTTAGAAGTAATATGAAGAACATGTATAAAGGATATAAGCTAAGTAACATAAGAAACAAGGAAAAAGGGAAACATCACATGATAATCGCATTTAACCCTAAGCAAATATACTACATAGATGTATTAATTTTTGATGCCCTTTTGAAATGAGGTTTACCACTCATACTCCAACTGACCACTGCTAAGTCAAAATGAATTCCATACAAGATCTAGGAGAGCCAGACTCCTATGATCTCCCACACCCTCAGTCAGTACGAGTCTTCCGTAGTGACATATAGAGTCCAATTGTATAACGACCTAGTTCACCTTAGTATATAGGCACGACACTAGTAAACAAGATATACAAACCCAATTATCTGAGGTACAACCGCAACTGTCCTCTATCACATCATATACTGAGATACAACCCCATCTGTTCTCCTGCCAAGGCATGAATATAGTCATCCTTCATAACCTGTAATTGTGGATGTAAGGATATACCCTCAACTTTCACCCCTAATATTCAACAATATGCGCTCCGAGTTTCCTTTAGGAATTACTCATTTCACCATCCAACAAGTCCTAAAACTAGAATGTATCTATGGCTCATGGAAACTACATGATTAAGGTTTCACTTGATTAGTTATTTCCAATTGGGTATCTTTTATTGTATCAATCAAGTTATAACATATAGACCTTAAATAAACATTACCAAGATAAGGGTAGATTCCAACTCCAGAAGATATAAAATGTGTAAAGCATAAAGCCGATCACATCACCACATGGTACTATCTCACTATCTTATACTAGGCCATCACCATTATCATATCATCATGGGATAACCATCCCTTATCACATCATCAAAGGATATCACCTCATATTAGGCAGTAAGCCATCATTAAGGTCATCAGACCATTCACATTGTTCCCTGTAAGAACATCATTAGTTCATCACGCCTTATCAAGGCTCATAATCATCACCTTGTATTACATAAGAGATACCATAGAAATCATAAGCTATGAGGTTCTTTCAACTTGCAACATTAGGGTTAAGGTTTCTCATAGTTAGCCAACGAGTAGGAGAGAGAAAATACTTCATTACATGCTAATCACTCAATAAAGATAAGCATTATATCATGTACTCAAGATTAGGGTTAAGGTTTCTCATAGTTAACCAATTAGGGTTTTAATAATAGCACATAACATTATTCCCTATTGATTACCACTCCCCACATTCTTTGAGCACATCGCGTTAAGCACCATTACCATAACCAAGCGATCATGTAAACCAACCAAGGTGTAGCAACCAACTAGGTGTAACCACCTCTAGCGACTACAAAATAACATCATCTATAGAAACCATCACCATGCAACAACCCAACTATAGTGACTAGGATTAAACATCAACCATAGTGATGATCACCACACTATCATCATAATGACCAACATGGAAACTTTTGCGACCAAACCAAGTGAAGAAGCATAGTGACTGCAATAAGAAGTTGTGTCAAGTGTAGCAACCAAGACACACCTCTTCATTTAAACAAAGATCAACACGACGATCATGAAAATAGGAAATACCACAACCATGCAAGTTCAAGATAACATAGAGACCAAGGTGGTTTGGTCTAGGATTATTGCAACCAACAAAAACCCAAACAGAACACCCATCATGGATCATAGAGACCACAAAAAAAAAGAGAACCACAGTGAGCAAAATAGACGTATAACACCAAGAATCTGAACTATCACAAAGGCATAATCCTCATGAATACGATGATCATCAAAACCCTAACAAGATCATCATAATGATAAACATAGAAACCATACCGTGAGAGAGAAAACCAAGCGTCAAATGCATGAAAATAAGAGTAAAAAACCTCCATCTTCATATGATAGCCAAACAATAAACATGGTGATAAAACCAACATTCAAGACGTGTGTAAGAATCAACAACTCCACAATCCATAATATTTTAGGTACAAGAATTAGGGTTTAAGAGAAAAAGCTAATCTGTGCTAGATTACTACATAATAAAAGTCCTAAAACAAGGTATCATCATCAAGCATCTTATATCACATTTTAGAGATAAAATTACATGCATGCAAGATTATGTGCAACAATAGAAGAGGAGAGAGTTATATAACTCGCCTTTCGGTGAAGATCAACCCCAAAATCCAAGAAGCTCCAAGAGAGGGAAGAAACACCTCCAAGTGAGGGAAGAAACTCCAAGCTTGTATCAACTCCAATGCCAAGCAAGATAACCTCAAGAGAAGAAGAGCAAACCACGGTCAAAGAAAGCTCTAAGGAGAAAGAGCACAAGCCGTAGGCTGAAAAGAAAGATAAAGAGGAGATCTTCATCTCACTCAGGTACTACCATGAGAGAACCATGGATTTGACCTCTGTTGGAGAGAATTTCCTCAAGATAGCCACCATGGAGAACCATAGTCTTGGCCAAGGGAAGAAAGAGACAGATAGGATTGCAAGAAAATGAAATCAAGAAGGATAAACTACTTACCAAGTACAAGGATCACCAAAGGATCAACAAAGAGGGATGATACCACCCTAGGTCACCACAAGCAAGGGTTCAATCTCCTTCTTCATGCTCAAGCACCTCTACTTGCACCACCAGAGAAAGGGCCGAATCCAAGAAAGAAGGGAGAAAGAAGAAAGAGCTAAAACGGTTACTTTCATGTGAAAGAAGGGGTATAATTACCCAAGGGTAGGAGAGAGGTAAGGGAGATGAGGTTTCAAGAAACTAGAACCACTAGTGACACTTGTCCCTCCAAATCTTGCCCATGCAAGCACTAAAGATATGCATGCAAGAAAGGGTTATAAAACCAAATATTGTTAGAGACCATTTAGTCCAAATTCCCTTTGGTCGAAGAAAAACCACTATGGTAGCGACCATGGTTCAAGATCAAACGGTCGCTACAAGCAAATCACATGACCACAAAATATTTAGTCACTACAAACTAAACCAAAACAAGGCACATCAGTCGCCACAACTGAACCAAGAAGAAACACTTTGGTTGCAACCCTCCAAGGGTAACAAAACACATTGGGCGCTACACAAAAAGGATCAACAACAAGGTCTACACCACCATCAACTCATGAATAGATGCAAACCCTAGCATCAACACATGATGCCACCTCACCAACCAAGGTCCAACAAGGCACCGCTAAACATCATTCTCTCTCATGATAATAAGGAACGAGAGGCACATCCAACATGTGATAAATTGCAAGATACACCCTCAACATGGGTAAATTGCAAGTTGGTCTAATAGAACACATATAGCATAACTAGATCAAATATTATTCAAGCTAGACCAAACTGAAAACATAAGCATGTCACATGTTATTAAGGAACATCACATGATTATATTAAGGTTTAAGTATCTTATTAAGCAAATAAAGAAATATGAATTACTAAGCTAGGTCAGGGTTACTATTTCTACAACCTCTTTCCTACTAATTCTTGATGTTTCTCACTATGATGGAGAGGTAGGGAGAAGGGAGGGGTGTTTCTTCCTTGATACTCCAATGGACCATCTCTATTAGGGTTGTATTGACTCCTCTTCATGATATAAACTTAATCCTCACAAAAAGAAAAAATCCCATGTATGTGGGTGGGTGCATGATTTCATCTTCAATCGATCTATTACATGTATAGTCTAACATAAGTTGTTGTGAATTCTTGCATTTTAGATTATAACATGAAATTTCTAGCAATGAATACTATGGGGTGATATGTAAATGGCATTTCATAGACATTTTTTTTTAAAATAGCTATTTATTGATAGTGAGAGGTATGTTATATTTCATTATCTGGAATGCATCATTTTACTTTATATAATGTTACTCCAGTAAGTCCATAAGCTGAATTTAAGATAATTTCTTTATATTGGGTCAAAGAACTTCAGTAGAATCTAATGTAGTCCATTACGGATTTCTTGGTGTACATTTGGTGTGTTTGATTTGGTAGAATGAAAATATGTATGTGTCTTTACAGTGAGTTAAAACCAGTAGAGGGCATACAATTTTAGAATCTCTTACTTTTACATGAAAAATAATATAATTTAAGGCATCATGCTTTCATCCAAAACCATTGAAGACCAAATGAGGTAGATAATTTTTTCAATACATCATTCTGACTCGACATTAAAAACTTATTGACGTGATATGGAATGTTTAGGACATTACGATTATGGCAACACATCCCACAATCACACAGAAAGCGAGGTGTTACGCGAAAACGTGCGGAAAACACCATAAACCACTAATTACCAAAAACACGGGTTAATTAAAACCGATTGCAGAAAGCAGATAAACTGAGAAACTATTACATTCCAGTCCTCGCCCTACAAGAAAACATGTTATATAAACATATACAAGTCTTGATACGTCTCCACAGCTTAGGAGATCAGCTATCTAGCCATCACATGAGTTCATCACCTGTTTATATGTACATAACGGCCCACATCCGGCCAGCGGAACGACATACAAAGGATCAACAACTATACATCGTGAAACAACGTCAAAACGCTCCCAAGGACCTGAGAGTACATGGATGACTCTAGGACTCTACTACAGAACGACCAAAACAACAACATGTCCATCTCTTGCCTTCTACTGCTCTTCTTGCTGCTCGGCCGCAACTCCGCGACCACCACCACGTCTAGCTCGAATACCTAAAAAGGTTATAAACCAGCGGGGTGAGACACACAGTCCCAGCGAGAAACATAACTCCCCGCCGAAACCATAAAACCAAAGGAAGATTAAGGCAATAGCAGTAGATAACTGATAAAAGATATGACAAGAGCAGTCTATATAGCAAAGCTATTCATACCATCAGGCTTACCAGATGTATGGAAGGCATATATCCAATATCTCTTTATGGAACATGATTGACAAGATAAGAATTATAAGATCTTACCAAAGTAATACCAGGAACGTATAAGTCACTGCAAGTATAACAAGATTAACTACACAAACAAGGCCTCAACCAATGTTCTGTGTTTTACCTTAAGCAGTAAATACTATTCGGGTGGATTACATATTATTATGCCCTGAGGAAGTGAGCCGTACCGCCCAAATCCAACCGACGGCTGCGAAACCCGGAGCCGGTGACATACAAGGTCAATGGAAGAGCCGGACTCCACGACCTCCCACCTCGTGGTCAGTGCACGAGTACAACACAAGCAGGACCGCAATCTCATGTTTAAGTGGCCTCAGCCACAGGGTCAGCTCCCGCAGGCTACCCTCTACCTAGCCCGCCTCGGTACATGTCTCAACGCTAGTGAAACTGAGCCACATGCCTGTTCACCATGCTCTGATCCATGAACGCATTCATGCTCCCATATCACATATCCTGAGCCATGGGCCTATTCACAATGCTCTACACACATTCCGAGTCTGCAACCACAAATGCACTCGCGTCCTCTCTATTTTAGGCTAGGAGAAACCTCACATATTCAACAATATGCGCTCAGGGTTAACCTGCAGGAGAACCCGTTTCACCATCACCAGCTCCTAACGATGATGGATCTATGGCCAGGGCAAACTACATGATATGTTCCACTGTAATTAGTTAGTATCTTTTAAATGGATTGCAAGATTCAACCAAGTTTTATAACATGCAAACTATAACAAGAATAAACAACATGAAACTCAATACCATGCTTTTACTGCCATCAACATCATCCCGATCCATCACAAGGATCCAACATTACATGTCATCACTTGGTCTCTTGCCAATCATCAAGATCCATCTCAGGTACCATCATATTGCCATGGGATCTCAATCCCTCATCACGTAGTGCCACTGCCTCACAAGGCTTACATCATCATCATGGGATAGAAATCCCAAACACATCATCAGAGGATAACACCTCAACAAAGCACTTTAGCCCAAACTTAGGTCCTCAGAACAAAACACATCCTGCATGGTTAGTATGCACAAGCATCATGGATTAAAAGAAAGATCATATTATCAACATAGGGTGACATTTATCATTCATGCCTCAACTTGTGATCATAAGCATAGGTCATATCATTAAGCAAAGAATTTTATGTGCTTACCAAACCTCAGCCTTATACATGTAATCAAGATGATCATAAACACATGTCAATCTACCTAGATATAAACTACTACCTTAATTACCATCAAGCGTCTCAAGGGTCATCATCATAAGCCAAACATGTTTGCATAAGCAAGGACTAGCATATCGGATTCCATATAAGGAGCACGACCCTCACTAGAAGCGCCTACTACCCTCACCAAAGGTAGTATCGGGTAGGGCACTCTCCCCTATCACCCAACATTACAAACACATAACGATCGAGCAAACCAACCACATATCAGCCAAGTACCCAACAAGGGTGTCGGGCTACCTTAGGGTGTGTCGGATAACCCTAGGTGTCACACACCCCAGGTGTCGTGCAACGCTCCGTCGGGCATCCATGTGCAACGGCTAGGGATACTATGTGACACTCTGTCGGGCATCACCACTAAGACAAGACACCCAGCACTGAGGTAACCACCAAACTCTATAACGTCCAAGATATGATAGCTCTAGGCTACCATCACAGATTGGATGTATCGGGAAGCACCACACAACAAGGAACAACGCCTCAAAGGATGCAACTCAACCGGGAAACAAGGAGCCTATCGCTCAGCCAACTTAGCCTGGACCTATCGGCCGACACACAGGGCAAAGACTGGTGTGACGCCCGACACAACGTCACAGAACTAGATACCAAACTCCACACCTCAAAGCATAACGACACCAAGCCATCTCGTAGCTTAAGTGTATCGGGCATGGTACTCATCAAGGTGTGATGCTCGACACACACGAGGCAAGAACCAGGTGCAACGCCCGACACAGCTACAACAACATAACGTCCAAGGCTCTAGGCCAAAGAAGGATATCAGGCAACATCACCTCCAAGACCATATCAGGCAAGATGCAACCCAACCAGGTCGTCACCAACCTCAAGCACAAGGGCATCAAAACCCTAATGGATCAAGAAGATGGCTCACCTCTCAACAACCAAGAGAGAGGGGTCTTGCACACTTCTTATCACCAATCGGGCAACACAAAGATCAACCCGAACAAAGGTCCACAACCACCACCAAAGGTCACCTCTCAAATCCATGGTGAGAGAAGGGTGTTTCTCAAGCAACTAGAACACAAGCTCACCTCTCAACTTAAACGAGAGAGGAGTGTTGCCTATGCTACTAGAGTTCAAGCTCACTTCTCTAGACCAAGCAGGGAGAGGGGTGTTGCTCAACAAGCAAACCCTAGAACATAGTTTGGCCAACAAGAACAACTAAAGCAAGAAACTCAACTAACAACATACATAGCCGATATGATCACAAGAAACATACAAGAACATAGAAGGTAGTATAGTTAGGGTTAGGATGTATGTAACCCGCCTTAAGCAAGCTCCAAGCTCCTAGCACCAAGCTCCAAGCTCCACCACAAGAAGAAGAGCAAGGCACTCTAGGGTTCGGCCACCACTAGAGGAAGAAGGAGACTCCAAGGCAAGGATCGGCCACCAAGCTTTCAAAGGAAGGGGGGCTGTCATGCACCAAGGGAGAGGGAGACTAAGGAACTAAAGGGATCCTTAGCAAGAGAAAGGGAACACATATATAGGAGAGGATGGAGGAGATACCAAGGTAAGACAAGGCAAGGTGTCACCTGTTGGTATGTATGCCCATAGAGCAAGTCATATGATGATTGTAATGGGATACTTTGTAAATGATTTGAATAATAATAAAGGAAATTTCCAATCTATATCTTTAAACTATTTTTGAGATGATGGTGTAACATGATAGATGTCTAAAGATTGTCTTACTCAATGACATATGCTTTTAGGTTCATGACCTAAACGATGAGATCATATGGATGTTAAGAGTATACATTCTTGTTTAGTCCCCAATTGGTTGTTATTGTGGAAATAGCCATAAACATCAATAACACTGAAGACTAGATTGTGTGTTGGTTGATGACAGAATCTCATTAGTCATGATATAGTGATATCAAACCAAGCACATAGGTACTTGTTAGAGAACAAGGTACCGGACAGACCCACCGTGAGAGTGACACATGGAACCATAACATGGTAGTCACAGTCAGCTCTCACAGTGATGGTGGTGAGTGTGATTCTTAGACCTGAAATCACTACACTCAACACATGTCGTTGGGTACACTTTGACATCATCAAACGTAATCCTGAAACATGGGTTGTTATAAAGGTGATGATTGGGTGGCTTTGACACATGGGGCTTTTGAGGGGTGAGTGATAGATATGGGATTTGTCCCTCCTAAGGGAGTTTGATATCCTTGGCCACTTGATGAGTAGGATTGAGAAAGGCATGCACATGCACGTGTGAATCAATATGTGATATTGATGTCATACACATCTCACTCGATCTACTCTGAGATCAAGGAAATGAATGAACATTGACAAGATGACTGTTCCATGCCTCGAGTTCATTCTGGATATCAGTGACAAAGGAATTATACATTCACTGTTACACCATTCATGGATTGTAGGATGAAAGTCGCTCTCCAACTTTCTACTTTCACTTGGGTAGCAATGATGTGTGACTAGGCACCGCTCTTTGCTTGTGAAGTCATAAGTGTTATGGACTTTCACTGCCAACGTGAAATGGACCTGCAGGGTCACACACATAAGATTTAACCTGGAAGAGGAGTTTTGTCCACAAGCAATGTTTAGGTTGATTACTAAAGGAGTTTAGTAGTTCAATTAAACACTCAATTAATCGATAGCTCAATATCATAATGTTCAAGGTGTTGGACGCATTGATTGGAGTATCGGATTGATTGAAATCGCATTTGACTGAGTCTGCACAATTTGCATTCCCAACCGATCGGTTCATGTTATGAACCGGTCGGCTGAGGTTGATGAACCGGTCGGCTCAATTTTTGAACCGACCGGCTCATGCACAGAGTGAAACGACCAGTTCAAGTGTTGAACCGATCGGTTCAACTGGTGCAATCGAGCAACTTGGGAAAGTAGGATTGGTGAGAATTTTCCTTTCGTTTCAATTGCCCAATTCGATTGGGAATAATATTGGTATTCGATACCAATTGGGAAAGAAACAAGGAAAGTCAATCGGGAACCAACCTGGAACCCCAACCGACCGGTTCATGAGTGAACCGATCGGTTCAAGGGTCCCAAACGATCGGTTCAGTGGTGAACCGATCGGTTCAGTGGTGAACCGATCGGTTCATGTCCCCAAGTGAACCGATCGGTTCAGGTTGCGAGATGGTTGCTTTTTGTGGAAAATCCTGAACCCTTCTACTCCTGCTTTTAGTCCCGTATTGCCGGGGACTGAGAAACCTGTCCCATGACTCGCCTATATATATAAGGGTATTGGGGGCTTCTCAGAGTACAACTCAGTGCAAGTTGATTGCTCTGCAAAGTTGTCGTTCTCTCTGGTTTTGGTAACCGAGAGAGAGCCCGAGCAAGTGCTTCCCGCAAAGGGAGGTGCAACAAGGGAAGGACAACTGCAGTTGCAATTGACAGCAGAAGAGTGTGTTGGCAACTAGTACGTCAACAGGAGGGTGTGACTCCTTCCACTTCCTTGTGGGACAAGGAGAGTGGAGTTCCGGGTGGTCCGTGTGGACTACTTTAGAGGTGGGAGGTCACTGCCGCTCAGGAGGACAACTGTCATCCGACAGTCCGGTAGGAGGAGGAGTCTTCAGTCCCGGTGCAACTAGGAGCTGCACAGACACCGTCCAAGACCGGAGGTGAAGACCGCGCAAGACGCGTGGTACTGTCGCCGAGCAAGCCTCGGGACAAGGTATGATTCACAAACCATCTTTCCTATTATATAGATGTTGACGCGATTCCTTTTGTTCCAGGTTTGGGAGAATTTTTTTTTTTGTTTCCACTGCTTCTCTGCCTCCTCCAAAACCCAACAGTGGTATCAGAGCCACGTCAACCTCTCTATATTTTAGGATTATCGATATGATCGATTTTGGATTGTCGCCTTTATTTATTGCATGTGATGCGAATAATATCGGCTTTATACATGTCCAATCCACAAATCCCTAATATACATATATGATATGTAATATTAATGCACTCGATACGCGTCGCCCTTAAACGAGTTTTGTGGTGGATGTGTAGCATGATTATGGCCTATAAACTCCTATATCTGTGTATGGTTGTTTGTGTGGTTGTTTGCATCTCGGTCTGCGCACCGATTCCCTTTCTCATATTCCTGATGTAACTCGAAATAATTCGAGAATTCTTTTCCTACCTTTGCTCCCCCCGAATGTAACTCGGGGTTTCACAATTCAATTGTAAAATAGGATAGATTTTATTTCCTGTTATGTCAAAGAACGACAGACAACCTGAAGACGATCGGTTCAAGGAGTGAACCGATTGGTTGGTGATCCAGATGGCCGGTTCGAGGAACGAGATGATTGGGTGGCGACCTGAGGAGATGCACGATGACCAGTGAACCGATCGGCTGGAGGCGCCAGTCGATCGGCTGGAGGCGCCAGTCGATCGGCTGGAGGCGCCAGTTGATCGGCTGGTGGCACCCAAACAACCAACCTGATGGCGAGCCGATCAGTCATGGAGATGAGCTGATCAAACCCAGAAAGGCAGGCACAGATTTCATCTTGTACAAGTTGCATGTGATGTAGACCTAGATGACCGTGATTCCTCTTGGCTTGAGGAATCACAAATAGGATGGCCATAATCATTGCTTTTTATCGTTTATGCATGTTTTGTGTGGGATATAGCATGTATATGATACATACTATATATTGTGGTGATTGGATATGTATATGTATATAAAAACCAAATCCCTCATTAAATATTAAGTTTTAGATGCCTTCCAAATGCGACACACGTGAAAAGCTTGATCGACCAAGTGTGGGCACGCCCTAGCGTGGTGCACCGTCGATCTCGTGGAAGCGTTAAGGATGAATGTGTGGGTCTGCCCTAGCAGGGTGCATGTTCATCGTGTTGGCTTTGGGTCAGACTTAACAAGGTGACCTAGATAGGATCTAGTGCCTTGAGGCATGGAGATGATCATTGCAAGGAGTTGCATATGACATCTTTCAAGAGTTGCATATGATGCAATTGGCAAGAGTTGCCTACCTGAGAGATCTGAGTTGTGGGTGACAGCCCTAGCTGGTCCATGGCTCAGAGGATTTCAGGATCTTGACCCACTAGAAGATTGTACGCTGCAATCTTCCGAATTGATGGTGAGGGCTATCAATTTGAGTCAAAATAGTGGGAGCGGTAATTAATTAAAGGCCTAATTAACTATCGTCAAATTTTATTCAAATCAAATCAAAAGGGTTTTGACAAATGCAAATTTTCTCTTGTAGAATGGCAAAAGAATCATCTTTTAAAATGGGCAAATTAATTGAGAATAAATTCCATAACTGGTTGAGGACTGTGGTAAGTGTTCTGCACAATCCAGATATACCAGGAGCCTTAGAATCCACTCTATGTATGCTTAATGCGTTGGTGAAGAAGAAAGTAGGTAAGGGAGAGAAGTGTTCTCTCGCCAAACCAATTTCTTCTACATGGAGAGGATGGAAGGAACAATGGAAGAAGAAGTTGGAGATAGAGATCTCTACTTCTAGTGTATACGTGATAGAGATTAACTTTACTACTTCTTCGTCATGGGTACTTGATACCGGATGCGGATCTCACATTTGTTCAAATGTGAAGGATCTTAAGAGAAGTAGGCCTTTGGGGAAAGGCGAGGTTGAACTACGAGTTGCTAATGGGGCAAGAGTTGCCGCCAGTGCCGTAGGAACCTATGAGTTAACTCTACCTAGTGGGCTAATAATAGAGTTGAAGAACTACTATTATGTACCTACCACAAATAGGAATATCATTTCCGTCTCTTGTTTGGACAAAGATGGATTTGAATTTCTTATTAAGAATGGAAAGTGTTCCATTTCTAAAGATGGGATCTTTTATGGCACTGCCCCTATGTCTTATGGTCTATACTTGATAGACTTGGAGACAAGTGTATACAACGTAAACACCAAAAAGCAAAAACTCAATGACTCAAACAAAACATATCTCTGGCATTGTCGTCTAGGGCACATAAATGAGAAGCGCATTTCTAGACTCCATAAAGATGGTTATCTAGACTCTTTTGATTATGAATCAATAGAGACATGTGAATCTTGTTTGTTGGGAAAGATGACCAAGAATCCCTTTTTAGGTAAAGGTGAGAGAGCTAGTGATCTATTAGGACTCATACATACTGATGCATGTGGGCCTTTTAGAACTAATGCAAGAAATGGGTGTCAGTACTTCATTACCTTCACTGATGATTTCAGTAGGTATGGCTATGTGTACCTGATGAAACATAAGTCAGAAACCCTTGAAAGGTTCAAGGATTTCATGAATGAAGTACAGAACCAGCTTGGAAAGAGTATTAAGGCACTTCGTTCCGATCGAGGTGGAGAATACTTGAGCCAGGAGTTTGAGGACCTTCTGCGAGCCCGTGATATTGTATCACAATGGACTCCGCCTGGAACACCACAATATAATGGTGTGTCTGAAAGAAGGAATCACACATTGTTAGATATGGTGCGATCAATGATGAGTTTTGCTGATCTTCCAATTTCTTTCTGGGGTCATGCTCTTGAAACCGCCGTGTTTATGCTTAACCGTGTACCATCTAAATCGGTTCAAAAGACACCATATGAGATATGGTACGAGAAGCGTCCCGATTTGTCTTTTCTAAAGATTTTGGGTTGTGAAGCTTACGTCAAGAAAATGTTTCCTGATAAGCTTGGACCCAAATCCGATAAATGTTATTTTGTTGGATACCCCAAGGAAACGAGGGGATATTACTTATACCACCCTACTGACAACAAAGCGTTTGTTGCCAGGACAGCTGTATTCCTAGAGAAGGAATTTATTTCCAAAGGAAGCAGTGGGAGGAATATAGAGCTTGAAGAGGTTCAAGCCCAACAAGAAAACATTGAACCGATAGATGTACAAGAGGAAAATGTAGATTCACAAGGTGTTGTGGAATCTCATTCTCCTCAAGTGACACAAGGACCTCGTAGATCTTGTAGGACTCACCTTGAACCTGAGAGGTTTGGATACCTTGTAACTCAAGAAGGTGGAGAGTTGATCATAGATGATGATCCAACTACCTACGTAGAGGCTATGGAGGGACCAGATTCTGATAAATGGCTTGAAGCCATGAGATCCGAGATGGAATCCATGTACTCCAACAAAGTATGGACTTTGGTGGAACCACCCGAAGGGGTAAAACCCATAGGGTGCAAGTGGGTCTTTAAGAAAAAGTCCGATATGGATGGCAATGTGCAAACTTATAAAGGCAGACTGGTTGCGAAGGGTTTTCGACAAATTCAAGGTGTTGACTATGATGAAACCTTTTCTCCAGTTGCCATGATTAAGTCCATCAGGATCATGCTTGCTATTGCAGCTTATTATGACTATGAGATTTGGCAGATGGATGTTAAAACCGCATTCCTTAATGGGAATATACTTGAGGATGTGTAGATGACACAACCTGAAGGTTTTGTAGATCCAAAGAATGCCAATAAAGTCTGTAAGTTGCAAAGGTCAATCTATGGATTGAAGCAAGCATCTCGGAGTTTAAATCTTCGATTTGATGAAGAAGTCAAAGTGTTTGGCTTTATTCAAAATGAAGATGAACCTTGTGTGTACAAGAAGGTTAGTGGGAGCTCGACCACATTCCTCATATTGTATGTGGATGACATACTTTTGATGGGGAATAATGTCTTAGCCTTAGAGAAGGTAAAAACTTGGCTTGGGAAAACTTTCTCAATGAAGGACTTAGGAGAAGCATCCTACATTCTAGGAATTAAGATCTATAGAGATAGATCTAGAAGGCTTCTCGGACTAAGTCAGAGCACGTACATTGACAAGGTGCTGAAGCAATTCAGCATGGAGAACTCAAAGAGAGGCAACGTCCCTATGCTGCATGGAGTTACCATCTCTAGAGCTCAATGTCCCCAATCTTGTGAAGAGAGGGAGCGTATGAATGGGAACCCATATGCATCAGCCTTTGGATCCATCATGTACGCTATGTTGTGCACACGCCCAGATGTCTCGTATGCTCTCAGCATGATGAGCAGGTACCATTCAGATCCTGGGGATGCTCACTGGATAGCCGTGAAGAACATCCTCAAGTACTTGCGAAGGACTAAGGATCAGTTTCTTATATACGGCGGTGAGGAAGAGCTGGTTGTAAAGGGTTACACCGATGCAAGCTTCCAAACCGATAAAGATGATTATAGATCGCAGTCAGGATTTGTGTTTTGCCTTAATAATGGAGCTGTGAGCTGGAAGAGTTCCAAGCAAGAAACAGTTGCCGATTCTACTACAGAGGCCGAGTATATTGCTGCTTCGCATGCAGCAAAGGAGGCTGTGTGGATCAGGAAGTTCATTTCTGAACTTGGTGTAGTTCCTAGTAGCTGTGATGCAATTGAGCTTTATTGTGACAATAATGGAGCTATTGCACAAGCTAAGGAGCCCAGATCACATCAGCGGTCCAAGCACATACTGCGGCGCTTCCATCTCATACGAGAGATCGTACAACGAGGAGATGTGAAGATTTGCAAAGTACCAACTGAAGACAACATAGCTGATCCACTGACTAAGGCCCTTTCTCAGTAGAAGCATGATGGTCATGCTAGGTCACAAGGACTGCGTTTCCTTGGTGACTGGCTCTAAGTGCAAGTGGGAGTCTGTTGGTATGTATGCCCATAGAGCAAGTCATATGATGATTGTAATGGGATACTTTGTAAATGATTTGAATAATAATAAAGGCAATTTCCAATCTATATGTTTAAACTATTTCTGAGATGATGGTGTAACATGATAGATGTCTAAAGATTGTCTTACTCAATGACATATGCTTTTAGGTTCATGACCTAAATGATGAGATCATATGGATGTTAAGAGTATACATTCTTGTTTAGTCCCTAGTTGGTTGTTATTGTGGAAATAGCCATAGACATCAATAACACTGAAGACTAGATTGTGTGTTGGTTGATGACAGAATCTCATTAGTCATGATATAGTGATATCAAACCAAGCACATAGGTACTTGTTAGAGAACAAGGTACCGGACAGACCCACCGTGAGAGTGACACATGGAACCATAACATGGTAGTCACAGTCAGCTCTCACAGTGATGGTGGTGAGTGTGATTCTTAGACCTGAAATCTATACACTCAACACATGTCGTTGGGTACACTTTGACATCATCAAACGCAATCCTGAAACATGGGTTGTTATAAAGGTGATGATTGGGTGGCTTTGACACATGGGGCTTTTGAGGGGTGAGTGATAGATATGGGATTTGTCCCTCCTAAGGGAGTTTGATATCCTTGGCCACTTGATGAGTAGGATTGAGAAAGGCATGCGCATGCACGTGTGAATCAATATGTGATATTGATGTCATACACATCTCACTCGGTCTACTCTGAGATCAAGGAAATGAATGAACATTGACAGGGTGACTGTTCCATGCCTTGAGTTCATTCTGGATATTAGTGACAAAGGAATTATACATTCACTGTAACACCATTCACGGATTGTAGGATGAAAGTCGTTCTCCAACTTTCTACTTTCACTTGGGTAGCAATGATGTGTGACTAGGCACCGCTCTTTGCCTGTGAAGTCATAAGTGTTATGGACTTTCACTGCCAACGTGAAACGGACCTGCAGGATCACACACATAAGATTTAACCTGGAAGAGGAGTTTTGTCCAAAAGCAATGTTTAGGTTGATTACTAAAGGAGTTTAGTAGTTCAATTAAACACTCAATTAATCGATAGCTCAATATCATAATGTTCAAGGTGTTGGACGCATTGATTGGAGTATCGGATTGATTGAAATCACATTTGACTGATTCTGCACAATCTGCATTCCCAACCGATCGGTTCATGTGATGAACCGGTCGGCTGAGGTTGCTGAACCGGTCGGCTCAATTGTTGAACCGATCGGCTCATGCACAGAGTGAAACGACCGGTTCAAGTGTTGAACCGATCGGTTCAACTGGTGCAATCGAGCAACTTGGGAAAGTAGGATTGGTGAGAATTTTCCTTTCGTTTCAATTGCCCAATTCGATTGGGAATAATATTGGTATTCGATACCAATCGGGAAAGAAACAAGGAAAGTCAATCGGGAACCAACCTGGAACCCCAACCGACCGGTTCATGAGTGAACCGATCGGTTCAAGGGTCCCAAACGATCGGTTCAGTGGTGGTTCACTTGTGAACCGATCGGTTCAGGTTGCGAGATGGTTGCTTTTTGTGGAAAATCCCGAACCCTTCTACTCCTGCTTTTAGTCCCGTATTGCCGGGCACTGAGAACCCTGTCCCATGACTCGCCTATATATATAGGGGTATTGGGGGCTTCTCAGAGTACAACTCAGTGCAAGTTGATTGCTCTGCAAAGTTGTCGTTCTCTCTGGTTTTGGTAACCGAGAGAGAGCCCGAGCAAGTGCTTCCTGCAAAGGGAGGTGCAGCAAGGGAAGGACAACTGCAGTTGCAATTGACAGCAGGAGAGTGTGTTGGCGACTAGTACGTCAACAGGAGGGTGCGACTCCTTCCACTTCCTTGTGGGACAAGGAGAGTGGAGTTCCGGGTGGTCCGTGTGGACTACTTCAGAGGTGGGAGGTCACTGCCGCTCAGGAGGACAACTGTCATCCGACAGTCCGGTAGGAGGAGGAGTCTTCAGTCCCGGTGTGACCAGGAGCTGCACAGACACCGTCCAAGACCGGAGGTGAAGACCGTGCAAGACGCGTGGTACTGTCGCCGAGCAA
The DNA here is from genome assembly GCA_963693085.1 of Alisma plantago-aquatica. NCBI lineage: Eukaryota > Viridiplantae > Streptophyta > Magnoliopsida > Alismatales > Alismataceae > Alisma > Alisma plantago-aquatica. Next base: position 144,411,288 of record OY856413.1, on the reverse strand, counting down.
GCCTCGGGACAAGGTATGATTCACAAACCATCTTTCCTATTATATAGATGTTGACGCAATTCCTTTTGTTCCGGGTTTGGGAGAAATTTTTTTTTTTTGTTTCCGCTGCTTCTCTGCCTCCTCCAAAACCCAACATCACCCACCTAGGGACACTTGTTCATGGGCAATGCCACCACTCTAGCATGTCTTAAACACATGTCCAAGGCCATTGCCACATGCAAGCATCAAGAACCAAGTGTCCACTTGTGGTGACACAAACGAGGTCAAAGGAGGTCAAAGGGTCCATCGGCGACACACCTCCACACCATGCCCGACACACACCCTGGGCGACACACCACAGGCCAACACAAGCATGGTCGACACTCCTAGGTCGACACAAGGCTCACTTTCCCGACAAAAGGTCCAAAAAGGCAAAGGAAAAGCACAACAAGGCCCACCAAGGCTCAACCAAGCCCAAAGGAACTCAAGCAACGAGCCCAACCCTTCCTCTCATCACTAGAGGAAGCAAGCAGAGAGAGAGGAACACCTCTCAAGGTGACAAACTTGCCCACAAACCCTAGACTTGGGTTAATTGCAAGTAGCACATCCAACTCTCAACAAAGCACCAACAAACCCTAATCACCACTAAAGGTGATTAGCAAGCAACTAAGCATCAGGGTTAAGCAAAGCAAACAGGATAAGCTCTAAACGGAGGTCATGGTCCTTACAAGCTATAACCCTCTACAAAGGGATTTCGTCCTACAAATCCAAAGAGAAAAGCGAGGGATACTTCCTCCTCATCTCTTTCTCAAGCTTCCACGTGGCTTACTCAACGCCACGATGATGCCAAAGGACCTTCTCAAGAACCAGGTCCTTCCTCTTCATCTTCTTAACTCTTATGTCAAGGATCATCACATGACCTTCCTCATAGGTCACATCTTCATCAAGCTCAACTTCGACTGGATGTATCACTCTTCCTGTATCTGGATGACTTTTCTTCATCATACTGACATGGAACACTAGATGTAACCTGTGCAACTCTGGCGGCAACTCTAACTCGTAAGCTACCTTGCCCATCCGTGCTATGACCGGGTATGGCCCAATATATCTGGGTGCTAGCTTACCCTTCCGGCCAAACCTCAGCACACCTTTCCATGATGAGACTTTAAGATATACTTTGTCTCCTACCTAGAATTCCAAAGGTCATCGGCGATTGTCTGCGTAAGACTTCTGCCTGTCCTGTGCCGCTTTCAACTGTTGCTGTATCACTTTGATCTTTTTTGTTGTCTGCTGTACTAACTCAGGACCCAAAAGTTGATATTCACCAGACTCATACCAACATAATGGAGATCTGCACTTCCTGCCGTATAAGGCCTCATAAGGAGCCATGTCAATGCTCCGGTGATAACTATTGTTGTAGGCGAACTCTATCAAACTGAGATGCATGTCCCAACTTCTTAGGAACTACAAAACACAAGCCCGAAGGAGATCTTCCAAAGTCTAAATAGTCCTCTCAGACTGTCCATCTGTCTGTGGATGGAAAGCGGTGCTGAACCTCAACTACGTTCCCAACGCTTTGTACAACTGTTCCCAGAAACGACTCATGAATCGAGGGCCTCTGTCGGAAACTATCATCACTGGCACACCGTTCAAACACACTATCTCATCCACATATACTCGAGCGAGCTTCTCAGCTATATACGTTGTCTTCACAGGTATGAAATGGGAAGACTTCGTCAATCTGTCCACTATTACCCAAATGGAATCATGATTCGTAGTTGTCCTGGGCAGACCAACTACGAAATCCATGGTTATATGATCCCATTTCCACTGTGGTATCAGAAGGGGTTGAAACATACCTGCCGGCTTCTGATGTTCAGCCTTGACTTGCTGACATACCGCACACCTAGCCACAAACTCAGCTACATCTTTCTTCGAACCGGGCCACCAATACAAGTCCTTCAGATTATGATATATCTTGGTGACTCCTGGATGCATAGCATACATCGACGCGTGCACTTCTTCAAGCACTAGATTCCTCAGATCATCTGCATCGGGGACCACCATCCTATCACGATAGCAAACTAGTCCATCCTCGGACTCATGGAACCCATCACACTTTTCGCTGCCGAACTCTGACCTGATCAGCTGTATTGCATCATCTGTTTGCTGTGTATCCTTGATCTGCTGTCTCAACGTAGTCTTGACTTGCATATGTGCTAAAAGTCCGGATAACAAGGAAACTTCCATCTGCACATTCATCTGCTGCAAGGAAACAAACATATCTCGTCTATGGCATACCAAAGAACTCAACTGTGCCTTCTTTGTAGAGAGAGAAGAAGACTTTCGGCTAAGCGCATCATCTACCACATTCGCATTACCTGGATGATACTCGATGGTGCAATCGTAATCATTGATTAGCTCCATCCATCGGCGCTGTCGCATGTTTAGCTCATTTTGCGAAAAGATGTACTTCAGGTTCTTATGATCTGTAAAGATCTGGCATACCTCTCCGTAAAGATAGTGTCTCCAAATCTTTAACGCATGAACCACTGCTGCCAACTCCAAATCATGAGTCGGATAGTTCTCCTTGTGTTTCTTAAGCTGTCACGAAGCAAAAGAAACCACATGATCTTCCTGCATCAACACACAACCTAAACCTTTCTTGGAAGCATCACAGAAAACAACATAGCCCTTCCCAGGCTCTGGCAAGACTAGCACTGGAGCACTAGTCATCTTCTCCTTCAAACTTTGGAAAGCTTGCTGACAATGATCATCCCAGACAAAAGGTACATCCTTTCTAGTCAACTTCGTCATCGGCAATGCAATCGCACTGAAGTCCTTGATAAACCTTTGGTAGTATCCTGCTAAACCCAGGAAACTATGAATTTTTGTCGGCATCTTCGGCTGTTCCCATTCTGCAACGGATTCCACCTTCTTCGAGTCCACTTTGACTCCTTCAGCAGATATCACGTGACCCAAGAAAGTTACTTCTTCCAACTAGAACTCACATTTACTGAACTTGGCATACAACTGATGTTGATGAAGAAGAGTCAACGCTAGTCGAACATGTCGCTCGTGCTCTTGCCTGTCCCGGCTATAGATCAAGATGTCATCTATAAAGACTACAACAAACTGATCTAGAACCAGACGGAACACCCTGTTCATCAAATCCATGAAAGCAGCAGGTGCATTGGTTAGCCCAAATAGCATAACCACAAACTCGAAATGACCATACCTCGTCCTAAAAGCTGACTCTGTTATGTCATCCGCCTTAATCCTCAACTGATGATATCCGGACCGTAGATCGATCTTTGAAAACACTGTAGCACCATGTAACTGATCGAACAGATCGTCTATCCTTGGTAACAGGTACTTGTTCTTGATCGTGACTTTGTTCAATTGTCAGTAATCTATACATAACCGCATCGACCCGTCCTTCTTATTAACGAAGGGTATTGGAGCACCCCCAAGGCGACGTACTCGGTCGGATGAAACCTTTCTCCAACAACTCTTATAACTGCTTCTTAAGCTCTACCATCTCTACTGGAGCCATCCTATACGGTGTTTGTGCAACTAGTTGCGTTCCTGGAACCAAATTAATCTCAAAATAAATCTCTCGGGGTGGAGGAACACCGGGGAACTCATCAGGAAACACATCTGCAAACTCTAGGACAACCGACACCCCTCAAGGCTAGGACCCTTCGCCTTGGTGTCCACCACGTGAGCTAAGAACGCCTTACATCCCTATCATAGCAACTTCTCTGCCACCATAGAGGATATTAGACACGTCGGAAGAATCTTCCTATCTCCTTGGAAGATCCACTTCTCTCCATCATCATCAAACACAGCCTGCTTGGAACCACAATCCAAAACAACCTTATACTTCTCTAAGATATCCATCCCAAGGATCACATCGAAACCACGCATATCAAGTGGTATAAGATCCACTTGTATACTGTGTCCCGAAAAAGATAAGACACATGATGGACACTCCTCTCGAAGCATCGAGGAACCATCAAGAGGGGTTTCTAACAACAAGCTATCCTTCTTACAACTAACAAGTAAACGACAGTTTTCAAGCATACTATAGGTGATAAAAGAGTGTGTAGCACCCGGGTCAACCAGAATAGATATAAAGCAAGAAGAAGACATATCAGAATGAAATAACTCCATCTGACCTGCCACCACTCGTGGGTTGACTATCACCTCTGGCTGACTCATAGCATAGAATCGAACCGTTGCTTGCTGTCCACGTCCTCTGCTTCCTTGAGAAGATGATCCCGCTTGCGACGCTTGACCGCGTCCTCACCCTCTGCTATTACTGGGCTGCTGTCTATCTGACCCTTGTTGATTATGTCTCAGCTACTGCGTCACTTCAACATCTCTACTCGGGAAATTGAACCTGAAATGCCTGATCTGACCACAAAGATGGCATGACCTATCTTCAAATCGTGGCCTAGACGGCCCCGTCACTGCCACATAAGTTGTACTATGTGCCTTTGACGGTGAAGAAACATAACCTCTTCCTTTACTCGGAGACCACTGCGACGGTACACTGGAACCTCTTATCACGGAAGGTGCTGAAAACCTTGACTTCTTGAAGCCACCAAACCTCTATCCCTGGAACTGAGAAGGCATCTTCTTAGACATGGATTCTCTTTTCTCCCTTACTGATCGTTCAATCCTCCAGACAGATTCCACGAATGTAGCAAACCGCTCACGATTCTCCAATGCAGAAACATGTGTTGTCAGCTCAACACTCTGGCCTTTCTCAAAATGTATGATCCACTCTTCATCTGTTACTGCCATGTGAGGACAAAACCTCAACAGATCCATGAACTTGGCTTCATACTCGGTGATGTTCATCGTTCCTTGGTGCAGGCACTCAAACTGACTGATTTTCTCATCCAGATACATCTTTGGAAAGTATCTGCTGACGAACTCGCGCGGAAAACCTCCCAACCGATCACCTCACCAGGTTGCTTCTCCTCCTCGATGGTCCACCAGTGACCAACACTACCCTTCAGAAGGTAGACAGCATTCTTGACTTGTCTGCTTCGGGGATGTCAAGGATCTGGAAAGCCTTCTCAAGACTTGTTAGCCACAGATCTGCATCTGCTGGATCAACCGTTCCAGCATAGTCCGAAGCTCCGACTCGACGAAGCCGCTCAAAGGTCTTCCCAAGACCCGATGTTTCACCATGGGGAGCATGTTCTCTCGGAGGAGGCACTGACAATCGTTTTACCATGAGATTCATCGTAGCCATCATCTGCCCCATAAGCTATTGATAGGCAGGGTTTTCGAAAATGGCTGGGTCAAGTTGGGGGACCTCAGGCACCCGATCTTCATGTTCCTGTCCTATAGCTCCATCAACTGATGCAACATCGCTGTTCTCGACAGCATGTTCTTCATGGTTTCCAGACATCTTGACTTTTTCTTCCGCTGAGGGCAGAAGATGATTGTAAGAAAATCTGGAAAGCTCACAAGAACAAACACAACCTAGTCCTAAATCCCTATAGACTCAACGAACCTAGAGCCTTGATACCAAAACTTGTGGCAACACATCCCACTATCACACAGACAATGAGGTGTTACGCAAAAACGTGCGGAAAACACCATAAACCACTAATTACCAAAAATATGGGTTAATTAAAACCGATTGCAGAAAGCAGATAAACTGAGAAACTATTACATTTCGGTCCTCATCCTGCAAGAAAACAGGTTATATAAACATATACAAGTCTTGATACGCCTCCACAACTTAGGAGATCAGCTGTCTAGCCATCACATGAGTTCATCACCTATTTATATATACATAATGGCCCACATCCGGCCAACGGTAGGACATACAAAGGATCAACAGCTATACATCGTGAAACAACGTCAAAACGCTCCCAAGGCCCTGGGAGTACAGGGATGACTCTAAGACTCTACTACAGAATGACCAAAACAGTAGCATGTCCATCTCTTGCCTTCTACTGCTCTTCTTGCTGCTCGGCCGCAACTCTGCGACCACTACCACGTCCAGCTCGAACACCTAAAAAGGTTATAAACCAGCGGGCTGGTTGGACACACAGTCCCAGCGAGAAACATAACTCCCCACCGAAACCATAAAACCAAAGGAAGATTAAAGCAATAGCAGTAGATAACTGATAAAAGATATGACAAGAGCAGTCTATATAGCAAAGCTATTCATACCATCAGGCTTACCAGATGTATGTAAGGCATATAACCAAATATCTCTTTATGGAACATGATTGACAAGATAAGAATTATAAGATCTTACCAAAGTAATAACAGGAACGTATAAGTCACTGCAAGTATAACAAGATTAACTACACAAACAAGGCCTCAACCAATGTTCCGTGTTTTGCCTTAAGCAGTAAATACTATTCGGCTGGATTACGTATTATTATGCCCTAAGGAAGTGAGCCGTACCACCCAGATCCAACCGACGGCTGCAAAACCCGAAGCCGGTGCCATACAAGGTCAATGGAAGAGCCAAACTCCATGACCTCCCACCTCGTGGTCAGTGCACGAGTACAACACAAGCAGGACCGCAGTCTCATGCTTAAGTGGCCTCAGCCACAGGGTCAGCTCCCGTAGGCTACCCTCTGCCTAGCCCGCCTCGGTACAGGTCTCGGCGCTAGTGAAACTGAGCCACGGGCCTGTTCACTGTGCTTTGAGCCATGAACGCATTCATGCTCCCATATCACATATCCTGAGTCATGGGCCTGTTCACCATGCTCTACACATATTCCGAGTCTAAAACCGCAACTGCACTCACGTCCTCTCTATTTTAGGCTAGGAGAAACCTCGCATATTCAAAAATATGCACTCCGGGTTAGCCCGTAGGAGAACCCATTTCATCATCACCAGCTCCTGACGATGATGGATCTATGGCCAGGGCAAACTACGTGATATGTTCCACTGTAATTAGTTAATATCTTTTAAGTGGATTGCAAGATTCAACCAAGTTGTATAACATGCAAACTATAACAAGAATAAACAACATGAAACTCAATACCATGCTTTTACTGTCATCAACATCATCCCGGTCCATCACAAGGATCCAACATTACATGTCATCACTTAGTTTCTTGCCAATCATCAAGATCCATCTCAGGGACCATCATATTGCCATGGGATCTCAATCCCTCATCACATAGTGCCACTGCCTCATAAGGCTTACATCATCATCATGGGATAGCAATCCCAAACACATCATCAGAGGATAACACCTCAACAAAGCACTTTAGCCCAAACTCAGGTCCTCAGACCAAAACACATCCTGCATGGTTAGTATGCACAAGCATCATGAATTAATAGAAAGATCATATTATCAACATAGGGTGACATTTATCATTCATGCCTCAACCTGTGATCATAAGCATAGGTCATATCATGAAGTAAAGCATCTTATGTGCTTACCAAACCTCAGCCTTATACATGTAATCAACATGATTATAAACACATGTCAAGCTACCTAGATGTAAACTACTACCTTAATTACCATCAAGCGTCTCAAGGGTCATCATCATAAGCCAAACGTGTTTGCATAAGCAAGGACTAGCATATCGGATTCCATATAAGGAAGAAGACCCTCACTAGAAGCGCCTACTACCCTCACCAAAGGTTGTATCGGGTAGGGCACTCTCCCCTATCGCCCGACATTACAAACACATAACGGTCAAGCAAACCAGCCGCATATTAGCCAAGTACTCAACAAGGGTGTCGGGCTACCTTAGGGTGTGTCGGGTAACCCTAGGTGTCGCGCACCCCAGGTGTCGTGCAACGCTCCGTCAGGCATCCATGTGCAACAACTAGGGATACTATGTGATACTATGTCGGGCATCACCACTAAGACAAGACGCCCAACACTGAGGTAACCACCAAACTCTATAACATCCAAGATATGATAGCTCTAGGCTACCATCACAGATTGGATGTATCGGGCAGCACCACACAACAAGGAACAACGCCTCAAAGGATGCAACTCAACCGGACAACAAGGAGCCTGTCGCTCAGCCAACCTAGCCTGGACCTATCGGCCGACACACAGGGCAAAGACTGGTGTGACGCCCGACACAACGTCACAGAACTAGATAACAAACTCCACACCTCAAAGCATAATGACACCAAGCCATCTCATAGCTTAAGTGTATCGGGCAGGGTACTCATCAAGGTGTGATGCTCGACACACACGAGGCAAGAACCAGGTGCAACGCCCGACTAAGCTACAACAACATAACGTCCAAGGCTCTAGGCCAAAGAAGGATGTCGGGCAACATCACCTCCAAGACCATATCGGGCAAGATGCAACCCAACCAGGTCGTCACCAACCTCAAGCACAAGGGCATCAAAACCCTAATGGATCAAGAAGATGGCTCACCTCTCAACAACCAAGAGAGAGGGGTCTTGCACACTTCTTATCACCAATCGGGAAACACAAAGATCAACCCTAACAAAGGCCACAACCACCACCAAAGCTCACCTCTCGAATCCATGGTGAGAGAAGGGTGTTGCTCAAGAAACTAGAACACAAGCTCACCTCTCAACTTAAATGAGAGAGGAATATTGCCCATGTTACTAGAGTTCAAGCTCACTTCTCTAGACCAAGGAGGGAGAGGGGTTTTGCTCAACAAGAAAACCCTAGAACATAGTTCGGCCAACAAGAACAACTAAAGCAAGAAACTCAACTAACAACATACATAGCCGATATGATCACAAGAAACATACAAGAACATAGAAGGTAGTATAGTTAGGGTTAGGAGTTATGTAACCCGCCTTAAGCAAGCTCCAAGCTCCTAGCACCAAGATCCAAGCTCCACGACAAGAAGAAGAGCAAGGCACTCTAGGGTTCGGCCACCACTAGAGGAAGAAGGAGACTCCAAGGCAAGGATCGACCACCAAGCTTGCAAAGGAAGGGGGGGTGTCATGCACCAAGGGAGAGGGAGACTAAGGAACTAAAGGGATCCTTATCAAGAGAAAGAAAACACATATATAGGAGAGGATGGAAGAGAAACCAAGGTAAGACAAGGTAAGGTGTCGCCCACCTAGGGACACTTGTCCATGGGAAATGCCACCACTCTAGCATGTCTTAAACACATGTCCAAGGCCATTGCCACATGCAAGCATCAAGCACCAAGTGTCCACTAGTGGTGACACAAACGAGGTCAAAGGAGGTCAAAGGTTCCATGGGCAACACACCTTCACACCATGCCCGATACACACCCTGGGCGACACACCACAGGACGACACAAGCATGGCCGACACTCCTAGGTCGACACAAGGCTCACTTGCCCGACACAAGGTCCAAAAAGGCAATGGCAAAGCACAACAAGGCCCACCAAGGCTCAACCAAGCCCAAAGGAATTCAAGCAACGAGCCCAACCCTTCCTCTCATCAGTAGAGGAAGCAAGGAGAGAGAGAGGAACACCTCTCAAGGTGACAAACTTGCCCACAAACCCTAGACTTGGGTTAATTGCAAGTAGTACCTCCAACTCTCAACAAAGCACCAACAAACCCTAATCACCACTAAAGGTGATTAGCAAGCAACTAAGTATCAGGGTTAAGCAAAGCAAATAGGATAAGCCCTAAATGGAGGTCAGGGTCCTTACAACGGTACCCTAAATTTCAAATTTTGGAATGTTCAAATTGTTGGATACAAAATTGCAACTATATCACATCAATGGATAGTAATACAGACACACACATGCATTAAAAAACTACATAATGGAAAAAGTAATAAAACATCATACATATAACCAATTTCAAATGAAACAAAACAAACAATTTATGTTGCCAATTTTTTTCATGAACTAAAATGTCACAGTTAAATTTCAAAGAATAGAGGTCAATATTGTCGCATGGAAGTCACAAATGACTAGTCTCTCCCAACAATATACCAAGATACATGTAAACAATGTCTAACCCAAGTATTGATTATATGTGAGAATTTATTACAAAAAGTAAGGAATAAAGGAACTAGGAAGAATATATCTGCAACAATGGTGCAACTCTTTCTTATTTGCAAGTAAACAACTATATGAAAGTACTATATGACCCAATTGTGTATCCCTATGTTTCATGATAAATAGTTGTCTTTAAGAAATTTATTGCATATCTTTGTAAAAATTTTCATATATGTCAAACATGAAAAGATCTAGAGGGGTGTTAATAGAACTTTTGGTGCTTTAAAATTAATATAAAAGCTCAAACCAAAGAAGAAGGAGGAAATAAGAAAGACACATTGGTTTAGAGTGGTTCCAACCTTTGAATCAATGGTTGTCAGTCCAATACCCAATTGTTTCAATTGGGATTTTGAAAATGATTTATTTTATTTACCTCAAAAGGATGTTACAACAAAACACAATCACCTTGCACACCCTTGAAGTAGGCTTCACCTTGAAGTAACCTCAACCTCCTTGAAGTAGCCTTCTTGAAGTAAGTTCAAGTCCTTGGAGTAGCCTTCACAACCTTGAAGTAGCTCCACCACCTTGAGATAGCCTTCACATATAAGTAGCTCCAAATTCCTTTGAAGAAGCCCTCTTGTAGTAACCTCAAGCAACCTTGGAGCAGCCTTCACCACCTTGAAGTAGCTCCACCTCCTTGAGATAGCTTTCACCAAGAAGTAGCTCCAAACTTCTTTGAAAAATTGAAGTAACCTCAAGAACACTTTGGACCAGCTTTCACTTTGTTAAAGTATCACCAACCAACCTCCTTTCAATAACCTCCAACCCTAGGAATAGTCAAGGAGAACAAAGTACAATATAAAAGAAATAGATTGGAAAAAAGAAATACTTAACCAATGGAGTACATCGCTTTGATCCTATATCAAGCATATAAATCTACTATCTACTTAAGGTGGACGTGGATATATGTGGTGGCTAGGAGATTGTATCTATAGGACACAACTTTATAGCACAAGGAAGAAGATAACAAGTGAATCTCAATTTTGTTTCTCTCTAGAATTGATGCTCAAGTGTAGCTTGTGTGATTTGGGTGTCCTAAGGCTTATCATATTTATAGGAATGGTTTGCAAGTGATTAGGGACATTTCAGGGAGTGTATAGAGTGTTCTTAGTGCTTGACTAGCCGTTAGGTAGAAATTAGTTGGGTTGTAACAGCTAAAATGTTCGTTAAATGTGAAGTTTCCAAAACTTCTCTTGGTCGACAATATTGTCGATCGGATGACTCTTAGTCCACAATATTGTCGATCGGATGACTGTTTGGTTCATATTTCTCTAATGACTATATGTCTATCTTTCTCTTGTTTAAACCTATTACAAGGGCCATATCTCGGCCGACAACATTGTCAATTGAAATTGACTCAGAACTAAAGATTTGCTAAGTTATTTCTTGATTGTTTGAGTCTTTGACCAAGTGATTCTTTGTTGACAATTTTGTCGACCGGGAAGGACTTTTTGTAAGGATTTTCACTGTATGTGAGGTCCTATTGATGACTCATACGAAACCTATCAACCCTAAAGTCTTCATGTGAGTGTAAGATATGGTTTTGGGTGGATAGGGAAGATTTAACGCTTGATTTAAATGATATCTTAGTAATTGTACATTATATACTCATACAAGTTTTTACATTGAGTACAATCATGAGAATATTAAACATTTAAGTACCTTGATCTTCAATTATCCACTTAATATGATCTCCTCATCTTCCGAATCCCTAAAATATTGAAGTAGATGTTAGATCTACAAGAATGAAATGTTTTGCATCATTAAAACAAAGGGTATGCTCATGTCCAATTTAGCCAACAATTTCCCCATTTTTGAAGATGACAAACATTCCAAAAATATAAGCAAAACATTTAAAATGAAATGTGTTTCATACCTATGATATACTTGAGATGAATAGGTTATTTTATCTCATGAAATGTATGCTAATACACTTAAAGAGATATGGAACATGATATCAATCTCTTAAGGCAATTTTAGCACCAATTAATGTCAAGCCAAGAGATCATGAAACTCATGTTCATGTTAAATGTTTTTACTTTATTTTATTTCTCCCCCTTTTTCGTTTCAAAAAGATAATCATATATGTAAATCAATAAGACTCCCCCTTAATTGATTGCTCCCCCTTAGTTGTTTACTTCAAAAAAATATCAAAATTAGCAACAATTTAAAAACCAATATTGATTTCTCAACCATATACAACGGATGTTAAACCCTTAAAGATTCCTTTAGGCTCATGGTGGGATCAATTAATTTATTTCTATATTGATTTTGAACCATTTACAAGGTTTGTTAAGCCCTAAAATGATATGAGATTCCTTTGGGCTCATAATGAGGTTAACAAAAGTGTCTTAGACCAAATATAAGGGCTATTAAGCCTATATTGGTGTAGAGAATACAATTAAGAGCAAGATAAAAATATTTGCACATTATATCCAATAATTTTTTGAACTCCCCTTGATCTCATAACAAAATTGATATCATGAATATTAAAATATTTCAAATCATAATCAACTTTAAAATCAATTGATCAAATAAGACTATGATTGAAGTTTTATGATCTTTAAGCAATCTTGTTTCTTATATTATTTTGATTTTGATATTTCTTTCATGATGTGCAAATTACAGATTTAATATACCAATGTTGGGTTCAAGTGAATGATTTGACTTACAAATAAGCATTTATATCAGACTTATTTTCGGTCGACCTTGACTTCAATCGGGGTGCCCCTTGGTCGAACACCTTGTCGACCGAGAGGCAATTTTGCAGAATTTTAGAGTCTGCAACTTGTCTAGAATAATCCAAGTTATAAAATTTTCTTCAATGTTAGCATAAGTAATCAATCAACTTTCTTTTTGTATGCGTATTCAATCTTGTTTCAAGTCATGGGTTTAAGCAACATTGGTTTCTTCTCTTATGATTCTATTTATGAAACAATTGTTACATCCATTTGAAGAGTACGATGTCTTCATGAGTGGCTAGAGTTAAATGAATCAAGTCTTATACATTAATGCATAAGTCATATCAAAATCTATATATTCTCATTATATATTAACTTTATTTCATCATGCCCATATAGTTCCAATGAATGTTTTTCCCTTAGGTCTAGGAACCGAATTTTATTCATTATTCTTGGTAAGATCATGTAGAAATTGTCTAGTAATAAACTCTTTTAGGATATGAATAAGTCTTTTTGTGTATAATCATCATTTATATAGACTTATAAATCCTAGATGCTTTGCTAGATGTTGAATATTCTCAGATAAAGCCTTTTTGTGACTTAAGATCAAATTTGTCTTTACCATCTTTTGTTAAAGATAGAATTCACATAGAGTCAAATTAATTTATGTGAATGGATTCTAGCGAGAAAAGTTTTATTTTGAAAAGAAATCTTGCTTTTGCTTGCCTAGAATACACAAATTTCAAATTTATCACAATAATTTAGGTAATGATTATATTCTTAGCAAGTTTATTGTATGAACAATCTTTTATGCCATAAACAATTCATTGTTTATAAATAGTGTCCATAGAGTTAAGAGGTTTACAATAATTTTTTATTTATATTCCTATGAATCATAACCATTGTCACATTACTTATGATGTAGTTATTTTACAAATAGCATATTTTAAGAATTTGCACCAACATCACCTATGCTAATAGTTTTACCTTTGAAATTTTCTCCAAATGTGACCAATAAATTTACCTTTCCTCCAAGTGTATGAAAATCTTCTTATTTTTGGTGATATACTTGTTAGAGAAATTTCTATAGACAATACAAACCTACAAATATGAATGTTTTGGTCCCCATATAGTGGTCCTTTTGGTTAGGATCATTCAAATATTTAGAAAAATATAATATGAAGAGTCCATTAAAAATTTTAGTCATCAAAGTTAATTGCAATTGGATGATTTTATTTTCAATAGATGGTTATGACAGAACTATCTTTGGTCGAACTTTTTTTTGACCAGAAGAATTCTCAGTCGAACTATTTGTCGACCTGGAAGATTTTCTAGTAGAAACAATTTTGACAGAACTACCTTCAGTCAAACTTTTCTTTGATTGGAAGAGATCTCGGTCGAGCTCTTTGTTGACTGAGATGAAAGTTCTGTGCATTTTTAGTAAATTCAACATTTCTAATGTAAAAAAATCATGCTATTATTTTTTGATAACACAATTAAGAAATCAAAACATATAAGAATATACAAGTTAAAGCTTATTTTGTTTGAGATAAGACATTATGATTTTCAAAATGAAGTTTAGGTCAAATCTCAACTAATATGTCCAATATTTCTAAGTTGGAGGTTTTGGAATCCAAACCAATTCAACATTCTTTTTCTTGTATGTAAAAGAAAATGAATAATGTCCAAGATGTAAACATTAGTGACAACAAATAAACTCAATTTCATTTCTCTTCTTAGCAGCATGGTCATGAGATAGATTGTTTTTAGGCACATACATGGCCTTGGTCTTGGGTTTTATTGTTTTTCTAGTTTTAGGCATTTGATAGAATTTCTCTTTAGGTACATAGCGTAGACCTCGTATTTCAACTTGTCCAAAAGAGTTTTCCAAGATTTCATCAAGAATATCATTACTCTTTAGACTATCAACATGTTTTTGTAACGTAGCAATTTCATCAATTTTCTTTGCAATATCTAGTTTTGCTTGATCTAAACTTGAAATCAAGGAATCACTTTCTCCAACAATGATATCATAGTTTGAATGAGTACATAGAATAGGTTGAGTTTGAAAATTATTTATTTTAGCTAGCAATTCAACCTTTTCTTGAGAAAGAAGATTATTGTTGGTTTTTAGAGCAAGCAACTTGATATTGTAATCATTGTTAGATACATTCATCATATCTTTGTTGGACATAATACATTCATTTTCAGTAGTATGATCATACAATTTAGTATGCAAATCATCATTAGTTTTTGTAAGCTTCTTCAGTTTCCTTTTACAATCAATATATTTATCATGTAGTTCTTCAAGACTAGTGACAAGCTCTTCTTTAGATAAATCAAGAAGTCTTACCTCATTTTCTTATTCACCAATTGTTTCTATGAAATAGCTTACCTTGTCTTCTTTAGTCATAAGACATTCTTGTTCTTCTTCTCCATCTCGCTATCATCACTTGACTCATCCAAAGCTGCTTTCTAGGTCTTTTATTTCTTCTTGAGAGAGGATTTCATTCCCTTCTTGACTTTAGGATACTCATTTTGTAAATGTCCATTATTTCTGCATCAAAGCACCTAAGGACGAGGAGAAAGAAACACAAGAATTTTTGTTAGACTAAAATATTCTATATTTCTTACCATTTACAATGAGTCTATCCTCTTCATTTTCCTCTCCACTTGTCTCAACACTTTCTTGACTGATGACTTGTGCTTGGTTGATGCTTTAAATGCTATGGACTTCTTTCTTACCTTTTGAAGATCCAAATCTAAGTTTTTTCCTTCTTCAAGAGTAACTTCATGAGTCTACAAATTTCCAATGATTTGCTCCATCCTCATTGTGGTAAGGTCATTGGCGTCTTCAATGGTCGTCACCTTTGGCTTGCATTTTGGAGAAAAGGATATAAGGATCTTGGAAACTTGATCTTCCTCACTTATATACTTACCTAATGTACTCAAGCTGTTAACAATAGAAGAAAATCTTGCATACATTTCACTAATGGACTCATTAGGTTGCATACAAAATTGTTCAAACTTTTGTTTAAGCATGCTAATTTTTGTATTTTTATTTTGAGTGGTACCTTCAAGTGTAATTGAAAATTTATGCCATATTTCATAAGCTATTTCACATGAAGGTATCCTATTAAACTCACTAACAGAAATAGAACAATATAATATGCGTACTGCTTTTGCATTTAATTGAACTTGCTTTACTGTATGGAGATTCCATGTTGCATAATCAGTAATAGGAAGTGAATAAGGTAAAGATAACATCCTCTAAAGCTCTAGGCTGATCCCTTGGAAGTAGAATTGTATTCTTCTTTTCCAATAGGTGTAGTTGCTTCCATCAAAGGCTAGTGGATGAGTCACAGGAGTTCCTTCAAGGTTGAGGTTGCTAAGCAAGTTGTCCCCCATTCTTTAAGACATGTTAGGGATCCTTTAAGACCTGCATAGATACCAATTCAAAAGATCTAGAGGTGGTGAATACAACTTTTTGTATTTTAAAATTAATTTAAAACTCAAACCAAAGCATAGTGCTCTCTCTCCCCGAAGCTAACCCTAGCTCAACGACAATCTGCAATGATAGGGCATGTGAAGGTGGTAGTTTTACCCTTCAATGATAGATTTGTGTCTCTCTCTTGCATGTTTAAGTGTTGCTTTTGATGTGGGCATTACATCCCACCCGTTATAGGTTCCTCCTCAATGGTGGATGAGTTATCAGAATAGTGTGAGAAAACTAAGGATCACAGAAGATGAAGAAGAGGTAGCCAAAATCATAGCAGATGATGAATCTGGTACAAGGGACCATGCCAAACTAGCCCTTGTAATGAGGATTCTATTATATATAAGCATCAACTTAATCACTATGAAGAAGACTCTCACTCAAGCGTGAGCATTAACAGACAGAGTTCTTTTCAAATCCATTGATACAAAAACCTTAATCATTCAATTCACCCACTGGAGGGATAAGCAGAAGGTGATGGGTGGGGGGCGTGGAACTTTGATAACAAATTGCTGCTGCTCAAGGAATTGGAGGGCAAAGACCAACCGGGCAAGATCAAATTCAAAGACAGTCTGATTTGGGTGAAAATATATAATATACCTCTTGGCTTCTGCTTGAAAAGAAATAACCAAAGCATAGTGGAAAAGATTCAAGGTGGACATGGACAAATTGGGATGAGAAACTTCTACTAGAGTCAAAATTGTCCTTGATATATCAAGACCCCTAAAAAGGATACAAAAGATCAGAGGAAAAGATGGAGAAATTATTGACCTGGGTCTAAAATATGAACATCTCCCAATTCTATTTCTTATGTGGTATGATGGGTCATGTTGATAAAAATTGTACTCTTTTTGATGAAGAGGATGAAACACAAAGGGAGTGGGGTTAATGGATTAGAGCCTCACTTAGGTGACCAAGAGTATCGGTTGCCGATGAACTGTATAGTGATAGTTTCTCAATGGCAAAGAAGATGATAATGTTCTGTACCAAAAGCAATTCTAACTAACAAAAGTCATCTAAATTAGTCTCAATAACATATTGTAGCTCGATAAAAGGGAAATGGAGGAGTTTTGATGCGCAAATAAATATAGGGCGAAAGAAAGACCATATGGGACAAGAAATAGGTAGGGGGGAGTGGGGAAATATATAAGGGGATGGTAAAGAATCAATAGAATCAGCGGTTAGACACAAAATCCAATATAATAGAGATAAAATGATGGATTCAGTATGTTCAATACTGAATAGGAGATGGGTGAACTGGGAAAATGAGGGGAGGAGAGGTGTTAACACAGAGGAACAAGGAAGATGAGAGTAGGGGGATGGATATCAGGGGAAGGGAAAATATTATGTTGATAAAAGGTGTTGATGAAGGGGAGGGAGAGAGGGACAGAGGGGTTGGTAGGGAGGTGGAATGAAGATATCCAGGAAAAAGATGGGATTAGTAAGGGTAGAGGGTTGAGTCTGACGAGAAGCTCTATTAATGGGGATATAAGAGAATCAGTAGGCGATACTACCAAGGATGCAAGGATGTGGGAAAGCAGACGTGGAAAGTGACAAAGCTTGTTTTCCCAAAAGACTTACCCATTCTATCCGGTGAGAGAAATCAAACCAGGTTTACTCCCAGCTCAGGGTCAAAAGCGTAGAATGCCAAAGGGGCAGATCTAAAATATGTATCTACAGGGATACACATGAGATAAAAGGATAAAAAAATTGCTAGGGTAGAAGATCCAGCGACAAAGAAAAAATGCCAAAATGAAGGTTGAACCGCACTAACATGGAAAGAGGTACTACCATTAGCAATGAACTTGAAAATGAAGGGGAGATGAGGAAAAATCAAAAGAATGGAGTCTACATACATTTTGAAACTTTGTGGACATGTGTTGGACACTAAGTAGTGGGAGTTGGAGTGATCCAACCCCGTGAACAATAATGAAACTCTTAAGCTGGAACTGCCAGGGCCTAGGTCACCCCAGGGCAGTTGACGGGATCGAAAATATTTGCTAGAGAGAAAGACATGAGGTGGTATTCCTCGTGGAAACAATGCTTACTGCGGCAAGCTTAGAAATGGTGAAGAGGAAATGCAACAATAGGATTTGTATTAACAAGGTAGGGAGAGAAGGGGGATTGGACTCTGGTGGCGGGAGGTGACAATGGATGTGGTTAGTTACTCACAACACCATGTAGGGTGTAAAATATTTGATGATAATACATACTTTGAATGGATGGCTTATGGGATATATGCTGGTCAGCTCAAACTCTAAAGTTCAATAGATGGGAATTAGTGAGGAAGTTATCTAGTCAAGAGATAAGACATACTCAATGTTTTATGGATTTCAATGAAATTGTATATAATGAAGAAAAAAGAGGGGGTCCTGTGAAACCTAAAAGAATGATGAAAGCATTCAGAGATGCAATAGATGACTATTCATTGCTAGACTTGGGCTTTGAAGGAAGTCATTACACCTACATGAGAGGCAAGATGGTTGACACCCTAGTGGAGGAAAGACTAGATTGAGTTCTAGCTACGAACAAATGGAGGAATTAGTATAATGCCTACACGATCATACATCTACCTATAAACCAATCAGATCGTGCCCCAATCATTATTGTAGAGAAAAAGGAGAGGAAAATAATATGAAACGACTGGTGAGATTTTTCTTTGAGCCTATGTGGCTTATCGAGGAGGGCTGTGGCGAGACGATAGATAATGAATGAAAACAAAATGTTAGTGGAGATCTAAAGAGTAAGCTAGAGACAGAAAGCAACAAACTATTTGCCTGGGATGGTTTAAAGTTTGGAAATACCCAAAAAAATAAAAAATGTGGAAAAACACTTGGGGGATGCATAGGATAGACCACCAGATGGATCAACACTTCAGAGAAGTAGGGATTTGGCTTTGGATCTATAACGCCTGCATAGAGAGGATAAGTCTTATTGGTGGGCCCGAGAAAGGGTACAAGAGCTGAAGGAGAGGGATAGAAACACTGCCTACTTTCACCACAGGGCATCTCAAAGAAGAAAAAAGAACAACCTGAAGGGGATGAAGGAATCCAATGGAATATGGAAGAGTTAGGACAAGGTAATTCCAAATATAATTGTGGATTTCTATCGGGAACTCTTCCAGACAAACTTGCCTTCAAATCTAGATGCAACAACACAAGGAATACAAAGGATGATAGATGAGGGTTGGCTTCAAAATTGGAGGAAGAACTGAATGATGAAGAGATCTGGGAAGCTAGATGGATGGAAATCAAAATTTTTATCAAAAATTTTGGCATATCATTAGGGATGACACAGCTAGCTACATAAAAGATTTGTGGAGAGGGGAACTATCTATGAAAGAATTTAATGATACTCTAGTGGTGATAATACCAAAAGCTAAAAAGCCAACTAGAGTGATTGAGTTTAGACCAATCAATCTCTACAATGTTATATGCAAGATTGCAATAAAGGTGGTAGCGAATAGGTTAAAACTTCTCATGAACAACATCATTGCTAAAAACTAAAGTGCATTTATTCTGGGCAGGCTCATCACTGACAACACACTTATATCTTATGAATGTTTTCATGATATGAAAAGAGGTAAAGGAGGCAAGAAAGGCCAAATAGCTTTGAAATTGAACATGATGAAGGCTCATGATAGGTTGGAATGGAAATTTCTGGAAAGGGTTTTGAGAGGTATTGTTTTGGGACTTTTTGGAGGATTTTTGTTATGGACTGAGTTTCTTTAGCTTCTCACACATTCATGGTCAACAGGGAAAGATCTAATGCCATTCAGCCTACACAAGGCCTGTGACAGTGTGACCCTCTCTCTCCTTACCTTTTAATTATTTGTATTGATACTTTCTCTACTATTTTGAACCACGTAGTAAATAATAATGCCATTCACAACATTAAAATTTTCCGTGGGCCCCACAGATCACATCTCTTCTTTGCAAATGATAGTATTCGTTTCTCCATAGGCACACGTAATTAATGCCTAAAGGTAGATAAAATTATCAGCCAATACGATGCATCGAGAAAATAAGTCAATCTGTCAAAAATGGAGATTGCCTTTAGCAAAAAGATACCAATGGTGAACAAAGATGAATTGAGGTACCTTCTGGGAGTCAACAAATTGGAGAAGCACTCAGTGTACTTGGGTCTACCCACTAACATTGGGTGTTCAAAGAAACAAGTGTTTGCATATGTTAAGGAGAGAGTTAGAGCCAAACTAAAAGGATGAAGAAAAAATTATTATCAAATCTAGGCAAGGAGGTGTTGGTCAAGGTAGTGGCACAAGCGATTCCCACATATGTGATAAGTGTTTTCCAACTCCCGGTGGGGGTCATTGATGACATAAATGCTATGGTGGCACATTTCTGGTGGGGGTCAACAACTAGTGAGAGGTAGATATCTTGGCAATGGTGGTCTAACCTCTACAAGTCTAAAAGAGAAGGTGGCATGGGCTTTAGAGACATGAACACCTTCAATCAGGCTATGCTAGTAAAACAACTATGGAGATTGTTTGCTAGGGGAGAGTCCTTGGTATATAAGGTCCTAAAGGTAAGTTATTTTCCAAACGACCATTTACGAGATGCAAGGTTGGGTCTGAACCAAATCTATACATGGAGAAGTTTGTGGAGTGCCAAACCACTATTTATGGAAGGTCTATCATGGAGAGTAGGAGATGGGAAGATGACTAACCTATGGAAAGAACAGTGGGTGTCAGGTAGACTGGAGGAATTGAGTGATCTATATAATGAAGCATGATTACAATTTACTGTGGTGGGGGATCTATTTAAAAAAGGTACATAGAAGTGGGACAATGATAAAATCCTTGAATTGTTCCCAAGGGCAGTTGCAGAACAAATAACAAAGATCCCACTCAGCGCCAACCCAGTAGAAGACAAACCCATGTGGTGGATGAATAGAAATGACAACATCTCTGTTCGTTTGGCCTACTGGTTGGGAGTGTTGGGTAAGGAAACGATGCGGTCAAGGGACCAGAGAGTGTCAAATAAACTATGGTGTGAGATCTGGAGGAAGACATTGCCACCGAAATTATCCCACTTTCTATTTAGGATTGCGACATGCATCCTGGCGACAAGAGCAAGATTGAAGGACAAATATGTAATCAAAGAGGGGATATGCTTGGTGTGTCCCATCCAAGAAGAAACCATTCAACATATACTATGTGATTGCACAGGGGTACTGGATATCATGTCTGATAGTTGGGCAAAGATGAAGAATAGCCTGAAATCAGGAAAGCGTCTATAAGAAGCTCTTATAGACCTGCTAGAGGGATGAATGCCTGAGGAGAAGGATGAAGTTGTAGAGATATGGTGGACAACCTGGACATGCCAAAATAAAAAAGTATTTGAGGATGAATAACCACAACTGAGATCAGTCTTGAACGCGTATCGAGCATTCATTACAAACTACAAAAAAGCTTGAAGCAAGGTAGACACAAATTGTATTCGACAAAAGCAAATCAATGGTGGTGTGGAGGTGGTAAGAATTGAGGTCAAATGCTTTATACACTATGATGCAGTGATAGGAAGGGAGATGGCCCGGGGGTTAAGAGTGGTGATTAGGCATGGTGGAGGAAATTTGATATCTGCAGTCCAAAGATCAAACTTGTCTAGCTGGCCAACTGAGCTAGTAGAGGCAGATGCAACACGAATGGGAGTCAGTGAAGCAAAGAAGATGTGGATGACCAATGTGTTATTATGTACATACTCTCTCCTACTGGTCCAAGCTATGATAGATCGAAAGAAAGAAATGATCATATATGATTATTGGGACAAGACATCTTAAATATGTCTTGGGATTTCTCTTCTTTTTCCTTTTATCATGTAAGAAGGGATTACAATCTCTTAGCTAAGTATGTGGAATAGGATGCTATTTCAATGGGGTTGGCAATCAATACGACGTACTACACTACCACCTAGGTGGTAAAGTGTAGCTGAAAATGATGTATTCTTTGCCAAGTAATGAGAAAATGTCTTAACCTTCAAAAAGAAAACTCAAACCAAAGAAGGAGGAGGAAACAAGGAAGACACTTCGATTTATAGTGGTTACAAACTTTGAATCAAAGGTTGTCAGTACACTACCCAATTGTTTCTAATTGTGATTTTGAAAGCGATTTATTGTATTTACCTCGCAAGGATGTTACAAAAAAATACAATCACCTTCCACACCCTTGAAGTAGCCTCAACCTCCTCGAATCAGCCTTCTTGAAGTAACTTCAAGTCCTTAGAGAAACCTTCACAACCTTGAAGTAGCTCCACCACCTTGAGATAGCCTTCTCCTAGAAGTAGCTCCAACCTACTTTGAAGTAGCCTTCTTGAAGTAACCTCAAGATACCTTGGAGAAGCCTTCACCACCTTGAAGTAGCTCCACCTCCTCGAGATAGCCTTCACCTAGAAGTATCTCCAACCTCTGTTGAAGCAGCCTTCTTGAAGTAACCTCAACCACAACTTGGAGTAGCCTTCACTTTGTTGAAGTATCACCAAGCAACCTCCTTTAAAAGCCTCCAACCCAAGGAGTAGTCAAGGAGAACAAATTAGAATATGAAAGAAATACATCAGAAAAAAGAAATACTTAACCAATGGAGTAAAAGGATTTGATCCTATATTAGGTGTATAGATATCCTATCCACTTAATATGGACGTGGCTATATGTGGTGGCTAGGAGATTGTAGATATAGGACACAACTTTAGAGAACAAGGAAGAAGATATAAAGTGAATCTTAGTTTTTTTTTCTCTGAATGGATGCTCAAGTGTAGGTTGCGTGTTTTGGGTATCCTAAGGACTCTCCTACTTATGGGAATAGCTTGCAAGTGATTAGGAACATTTTAGGGAGTGTCTAGAGTATTCTTAGTGCTTAAGTAGCCCTTATGTAGAAATTAGTTGGGTTGTAAGGGCTAAAATGTTTGTGAAATGTGAAGTTTCTAGAACTTCTCTCAGTCGATAATTTGTTGACTGGATGACTATCGGTCCAAAATATTGTTGAACAGATGACTATCTAGTTCAAATTTCTAAAATAGCTATATGTCTATCTTTCTCTTTTTCAATTCTATTGCAAGGGCCATATCTCGGTCAACAATATTTTCGACTGCAATTTACTGAAAACTAAAGATTTGCAAAGATATTTCTTGGTTGTTTGAGTCTTTGACTAAATGATTCTTGGTCAAAAATTTTGTCAACCAAGAAGGACTTTTGTGAGGATTTGAAATGTATGTGAGGTCCTATTTATGACTCATATGAAACCTATCAACCCTAACGTCTTCATGCGAGTGCAAGATAGGGTTTTGGGTGCATAGGAAAGATCTAATGCTTGATTTACATGATATATAAGTACTTGTATATTATATAATTGTAGAAGTTTTTACATTGAGTACAATAATAAGAATATTAAACATTTAAGTGCCTTGATCTTCAGTTATCTGCATAGTATGATCTCCTCATCTTCTTGATCCATGATATACTCATGTAGCACGTTAGATCCACAAAAATTAATTGTTCTCATCATCAAAACAAAGGGTATACTAATATCCAATTTAGCCAACTAAACAACTTAATCTTGTTCTTATTCATTTAATGCATTTTTAAGATTCATATCTCATATAAGTGACAATATGTAAAAATATCGATTCCATCTTAAGTAAGTACATTCCAACATATCTTTCTATTTGGTAATCACTGAGCATAATTATGCTGGATATTAGAACATCAATTCAAGCAATAGAAGATAATTGTAAATTAATTAATAGGTTTACAAGAACAATTTACAATCATATAAAATGATAGAACAAATAGATTAGAATAACCAAATATATTAACTTAGAAAACTCAAACTAGATTGTCCACTTGAAAAAGAGAGATGTTACTTTAAAGAAATCAACACTCCTCTATCCTCTTGATGCAATTTTTTTCACAGTTTATCCAGTCAAGAACTTGTAGTAGTAGTAGATCCTCTCTCTTGCACAAAGACGATGAACAATATCATCACCGGTGCAGCTCAATGACTGTTAGGTATCATCACCAATAGATCACATCAAGGGAAGAAGGGATGGAGAGGATATCTATCATTTAGGAGAAGAATTCCATGACAGACACACATGGGAGTGACTACATAAGGAAATTGCAGTGGACAAAAAAAACACCAATGACAAATGACCGTATTAGATATTTGTGATATGAGATTTACTATATGTGATGTATGTTTAACCCTAATCCCATGGGTATTATTTATAGTACTTCTACGCTCAATCCTATTCCCAGTTCAACAAAATCACATAACCTCTCTTGTACAAGTAAAAAGAATGCGAGAAGTCCTTTTCCAAGTTAGAAGGAAAATGCAATAAGGAGTCCCTTTTTAATTTAGATGAAAAATGAGGAGTCCTTTCTAATTAGCAAGTAATTTAAGGAGTCCATTTTTAATTTAGATGAAAAATGAGGAGTCCTTTCTAATTAGCAAGTAATTTAAGGAGTCCATTTCCAATTCAGGAAGAATTAATTAAACAACTAATTAATCAACTAAACAATTAATTAATTGATTAAGCAATTATCCAATTGTGTAAAAAATTAGATGTAATATAGAAGATAATTTCCTGATCACATTCCTAATTTGCACAAAAGACAATATTTTTTTTCTGTATACTCTTAATTCAGTAGATCTACCTACATTGGGCTTAAGTAATGCCAAATATCATTGTAAGGAGTGGAACCCACAGGGGATCTACTCCCTACTAAATATTTGAAGAATAAAATTTCCAATCAAAACACACCTAAAGGGTATGCTAGAGTGGGTGTAAAAATTTTCAAATCTTATATAATGGCATACAGAAGGCCAAAGAGTATAGCAGCAGAATAAAAGAAATGACTATATGACTTCAAAAGTACATCATAATCTCCCACAAAGGGTTTATATGTAAGATACAACATATGGATCTCCGTATAGGGAAATATAAACCATAACAAGTTTCTATCTAACCTTTAAACTCTTTAGGCTAAGAACTCTTTAAGCTAAGTCCATAACTTCATGCCATTGTTCTCCTTGTCCTTCACCTAGGGTTGGAAGCATACCCTAGCAAATGGAGAAAAAGTAAAATACACCAGCAAAGATTGGTATGTGCATACTAAAAAGGAAATTGAGCAATATATTGAATAAAGGACATCAAAATGAAGGCTTCCCATGAAAAGAAAAGTACTACCCAATAGGGCATAAAAGAACTTGATTTGCAAATAAGAGATAAGAAAAGGAATTACTTTCCATAAAATAAAAATAAAAGTGGTGCCACAAAAACACCCATAATTCTTTGGGCACAAAACTCATCATCATTATAACAACCTGCATGTATGTGAGATAAACATAGCACTTGAACAATATAATTAACAATGGCGACCAAGACTCATAAACTTGAAAACTAATAAAGAATGGCACATAACCAAAATACCAATAAATAAAAATGTAGGCCAAACCTCATAAATTTGAAACCAGGGTATGGGGCACATAACTTCCATCCCAAAAATATAATAAGGGAACATAACCCAAAACCAATGAAATTACACTATCCTAGGGCTTCTGAGTCACGTAACATGCATAATAGAGAGGCAAGTAAAAGTATAGTCATATTTTTAAAAGTAGTCACCACAAAAGTGATGAACATATACTTCCACCTCATAAGTGGGCAAAAGACATCACATGTCATAATATAGTGTTCCATCATAAACAAATCTTATGAAAAGACCAAGAAATGCCAATTATGATCACAAGGTAGTTCACATCCAAAATTTTCAAAAGAATAATATATTGTGTAGGCTTATGTGCATAGGAACAAGAGAAAGATAATTTAGGTGAATTGCTCAAAAGGAATAATAGGAGATGCAAACATACATAAAAGAGAGGAAATATAAATTGCTCAATATTGAAATAATGTGGGATGCAATCTTACCCTATTTAAAGTCTTAGATACACACTTCTCCAATCTAGTTGTTTCCAAGATCAACTTGCCTAATTACATATTACTCAGATGTATTAGGGTTTTGAGATTCATATAACTGTAATGAAACCCTAACTCTAGACCTTTATAGAAAAACTTAGAGTTTTGACTCAAAACCTAGACCAAACAATTCCTTATGTTGTTCTAATCAAGAAAACATATTTATTTGTTATATTTGAAGTTAAGATGAATTAGTCACCAATTTAGGGATTTTTATATGCTTTATTAGATTCTCAAAAATACATAACTAAATAATGGAAATAAGGCTTTGAAACTATTTTTATTTGAAATAAAACATTTTTTCAATTCCAAAACATATTTTGTTTTAATTTTTGGACAACCAGAGCAAAAGTTATGATTTTTGCAAAATGAGGCAATCATAAAATTACAAAATGCCAAATAGAAAAAGGAAAATCTCGCGAGAGAGAGAGAGAGAGGGCAAGTGTGACCGACCTTGCTGATTTGTCCCTATCAACGCCAGTCAACTGGCCTAGTCAAAGCTCGGCTAAACTTGTTCAAAACAAATGAAAAATGAGCGAAAATACTATTTTCCCCCTTAGCGAGTAAACAAAGAAAACTAGAAAAAGCGGGGCAAGATAGGGAAACCAATAGGGTGCATATTATTCCTTTCATGCTCACCATGGCTGCACAAAGTAGCTCATCTTTGGTGGCATGGATTTGGGGGAAAGAAGGGGGGGGTGTTGGTTCATGAGCTACATCAATGAATTATGATCGAAGTGTGTACATTGACGAACTTGACTCCAAAGCATATCGAAGGAACACTGCAACCAACTCCATGAACGAGGAGCCACAAGGATAGGGTGAAATTTGACTTGGCAGTGGCACCAAACACCACGAATAAAGAAATTGACTTGAGGTATAGATTTCATGTGGTGGGATGAATCCGTCGATCACTTTTTATATATGTAAGTTTTGGTCTAACGATTGAAGAGCACGGAGCTCTAGAAGCTTGGGGAAGGAAACTTTAGGTGTTTCCCAAATACACACAACTAGGTGACAAAATAGGGCTCACTAGGTGTGGATTTCTCTCAGGAACTCAATGCAACAAAATTTTTTATCAAATAATGAGAGAGAAAATGGCTTCCATAAATTCATGAAAAATGGCACCTGTTTTCGTTCTAGGCGCAAGGTTGATGATGATCGGTCGGCTGTCCGATCATGAAATCAACAAATGAGATCACACCCAAAATTAAAGGTGATGGATTGGCTCCTCATCCATGATAGGAAGGCTATCAAAATTGTCAGCAATGGCTTGGGCTTTTATTTTTGGTGGACAAACTTGAGCGTGACACTTAATATGATTCCTATTTGATTTTGAATAAAGAGACATATATAATTATTTAACTTTTCTCTCTCTTCGTTTGAGGGTACAAATGAAATCCAAATTTGATGAAATTTTGCACATAGGCCAATTAAAGTATGTAGATTCTGATTATGTGATTAGATTTTCCTATTGAAGTCTTTTTATTTTTTGGATATGAATGGGCCATTAGGCCCCCCCCAAACAGGTGCCAGAGCCCGGATGACCCAAGAGGTTGTAAATACGGTGCACAATGGGAGGTATCGAACCCGGGTCCCCCGAGGAGGACAAGCCGTGCCGAAGTCTTTTTATTTGTTAAATAAACCAAATACTATTTTCTCTTTCCTCACACATTAATGACTTAAAGATTATCCAAATATGATGAAACTTCACCCACAAATCACATTAAGTGTCTTGGATACAATTTTCCCCTTAATTTCACATGTTGAAGTTTTTTATATGATTTAATGTTGTTGAAGGTTCTACACACTTTCTGTCTCCTGATATCATCTTTTAATCAAATATTCTCCAAATTGAGTGAAATTCACCTGAAAACATATTTTAATGTGCATATTAGAAATGTAAGATTATTTTCCACTTTTGGAGTCATTAAATATTTTATTTCATATTTTGAAGGAAAACCACCTTTTCTTTTTTAAATAAAATAGATGTAATTTTTATTATCCTAAATTTAATGAAACTTGGCTTCCAAGCCAAATCATATCCAAAGAAAATGAATCTGAGGTTATATTAACCAACAAGTTTTCCCCTTTCATTATTTTTAGCCCATTATCCATTATTTCCAATATTTCTCATGTTAAATAAATCAATACCTCATTAACATGTTTAAAGCATTATTATTCATCCCTTTTGGTCTTCCTTGCTTCAAAAGGCTAAGGAATGATCCAAAACGAAGATACTCTATCATTATCTCACATAAGTTCATTTATTTCATATTTAGTTGAATTATGTATCATTATGCTCAATGATGGACACCTTGTCCTTTTATGCACATTATTTTTAACATCACACTTTGATCAACATTATCTTATGTGACATATTATATGCATCATTTATTGAACTTATGATTAATATGAGGGATAAGGTTCTATTTGTTTATATGCCTACATGTTAGGTGATAATACATTAACATGTTAGGGTTTCAATTAAACTACTAACATGTATATCTTTATCCTTATTTGGTTAGGCCCAATGAAATAAGCTGACTATTCTCTAAGACATTTGATCAGGGTTAAAAGATTAGATTTTAGTTCATCACAACACTCCACCTCTTAAAAGGATTTTGTCCTCAAAATGTTTTGATCAAACATCAACAACAAACTACTCTCCACCCCTTAAAAGATTTTACCTATAAAGTCAAACTAAAAAACATTTTGAGTTACCCACATCTCTTTTAGTTATGAATGTTTAGAGATTTATGTTTTTCTTGTATCCAACTAACAAGTCAGAACCATCTAAAGTTGAGTTTTAGATTCTTGAGCCTCTATCCTAACAGCCCTACATAAACATCTAAAAAGTCATAGGGTACAAAGGGTAGGTTCACTACACCTTTATATTATCCATATATTACGAGTCATTTCTTGATAACCAAAACTATGGTTAAGATCCTATACAACTAATTATAGGGTTTCACTATGCATACATCCAGAAAATCTTCATTGGGACTTAGTTCAAAAAAACTTTGATAAAATCCAAAATTTTTTATACATGTAACAGTATAATTGAAAATAGTTTTGATGGTGAATAACTTCACGACGTAAAACAAACATGCCAACCAAAAATCAATAAAAAAACCATGTCACAATATATCCCTAATAAGACCTCTGTATCCTACTACCTCCTCATAACCTGACAACATCCTCAGGTCAAACCTCATATCATCAAGAGATACAAATCATCATCAATTTATATGATAGGGTAAGATCACCTAAAACCTCATCACATTAGGGTTTACGAAACATCATCATCCTAATGTGATGCTAATATCAACCTATCATTGTAAAAACCAACTTAGGTAAGGTCTAGGGAAAACATCTTTCCTAGAGGTAACTATCTAAGTCAAGGGTTCTAATAAGGGAGACAAGATTCAAATAGTCAGATTTTGACTACCATATGCTTTGATACCACGATGTAAGGAGTGGGACCCAGAGGGGATCCACTCCCTACTAAAAATTTGAAGAATAAAACCTCCTATCCAAACACACCTAAAAGATATGCTGGAGTGGGTGTAAAATTTTCAAATCTCATATTATAGTATACAAAATACCATAGAGTATAGAAGAGGAATAAAAGTAATGACTATATTCAATTTTTCAAAAGATTTCAAAAGTACATCATAATCACCCACAAAGGGTTTATATGTAAGATACAACATATGGATCTCAGTAGAGGGAAATCTAAACCATAACAAGTTTTTCTCTGAGCACTAAACTCCTTAAGCCAAGTCCATAACTTCATGCCATGTTTTCCTTGTCCTTCACCTAGGGTTGGAAGAATACCCCAACAAAAGGAGAAAAAGTAAAAGACATCAACAAAGGTTGGTATGGGCATACTAAAAAGGAAATTGGGCAATATAAGG
This sequence comes from Alisma plantago-aquatica, assembly GCA_963693085.1. Classification (NCBI taxonomy): domain Eukaryota; kingdom Viridiplantae; phylum Streptophyta; class Magnoliopsida; order Alismatales; family Alismataceae; genus Alisma; species Alisma plantago-aquatica. The sequence goes on along the minus strand of OY856413.1, from coordinate 144,381,246 downwards.
AATAAAGGACGTCAAAGTGAAGGCTTCCCATGAAAAGAAAAGTACTACCCAATCGGGCATAAACAAACTTGATTTGCAAATAAGAGATAACAAAAGGAATTACTTGCCATAAAACAACAATAAAAGTGGTGCCACAAAAGCAAACATTATTCTTTTGGCAAAAATCCCATCATCATAATAATAACCTGCATATATGTGAGATAAACATAGCAATAGAACAATATAAATAATAATGGTGGCCAAGCGTCATAAACTTGAAACCTGATAGAGAATGGCACATAACCAAACTCCCAATAAATAAAAATGTGGGCCAAACCTCATAAATTTGAAACCCAGGTATGGGGCACATAACCTCCATCCCAAAAATATAATAAGGGCACATAACCCAAAACTAATACAATTACACTATCCTAGGGCTATCGAGTCACATAACATGCATAATAGAGAGGCAAGTAAAAGTATAGTTAGATTTTCCAAAGTAGTCACCATAAAAGTGACCAACATATACTTCCACCTCATAAGTGGGAAAAGACATCACATGTCATCATATAGAGTTCCATTATGAACAATTCATAAGAAAAGACCAAGAAAATGTCCAATTATGATCAAAAGATCAGAACCAAATAAGGTAGTTTACATGAACCAAAATTTTCAAAAGAACAAGATATTGTGTAGGCTAATGTCCATATGACCAAGAGAATGATAATTTAGGTGAATTAATTAAAAGGAATAATAAGAGATGCAAACATACATAAAAGAGAGGAAATTGAAATTTCTCAATATTGAAATAATGTGGGATGCAATCATACCTTATTTCATAGTCCTAAAAATACTCCACCAATCTAGTTGTTTCGAAGATCAACTTTTCCTAACCACATATTATTCACATGTATTAGGGTTTTGAGATCCATTTAAATGTAATGAAACCCTAATTCTAAACCTTTTTAGCAAAAATCAGATTTTCAACTCAAAAGCTAGACCAAAAGACTACTTATGTTTTCTAATCAAGAAAACATATTTATTTATTGTATTTGGAGTTAAGATGAATTAGTTACCGATTTTAGGGCTTTTTATATGATTTATTCAATTCTTAAAATCCATCATTAGAATCATGGAAATCCGTCTTTGAAACTATTTTTATTAGATATAACATATTTTTTGATTCCTAAACATATTTTATTTTAATTTTTAGACAACCAGAGAAAAAGTTATGCTTTTTGCAAAACGAGCCAATCACAAAATTACAAAATGCCAAATAAGATAAAGAAAAACCTCGAGAGAGAGAGAGACCGGCCTTGCTGACTTGGTCCAATCAATGCCAATAAACTGGCACAGTAAAAGCTCAACTGGACTCATTAAAAATAAATGAAAAATGAACAAAAAGACTATTTTGCCCCTTAGTGAGAAAACAAAGAAAACTAGAAAGAGAGGGGCAAGATAGGGAAACCAATAGGGGGCATCTTCTTCTCTTCACACCCTCCATGGCTGCATGAAGTAGCTCATCCTTGATGGCATTGATTTGGGTGAAACAAGGGGGTGCATTTTGCAAGCCAAATCAATGAACTAAGATCGAAGTGTGTACATTGACGAACTACCTCCAAAGCAAATTGAAGAACATTACAGCTGATTCCATGCAGGAGGAGCCACAAGGACTGGGTGAAATTTGACTTGGTAGTGGCACCAAACACCACAAATAAAGAAATTGACTTGAGGTATAGATTTCCTATGGTGGGACAAATCCGAAGATGGCTTTTTATATAGGTAAGGTTTGGTCCAACGACCAAAGAGCATAAAGATCTAGAAGCTTGGAGAAGGGAACTTTGGGTGTTTCTCAAATATACAAAACTAGGTGACAAAATAGGCTCACTGGGTGTGGATTGCTCTCGCTAACTCGATGCAACAAAAATTTCGAGAACTGATCCATGACCGAGAGAGAAATCCGCTTCCGAAAATTCATGAAAAATGGCGCCTATTTCTGTTCTGGGTGCAAGCTAGGTTGATGACAATCTGTTGACTGTCTAATCATGAAATTTATGACTGAGATTGTGGTCAAAATTAAAAAAGACATTTGACACTTAATATGATTCCTATTTGATTTCGGATAAAGTGACATATGTAATTATTTAACTTTTCTCTCTCTTCATTTGAGGGTGCAAACAAACTCCAAATTAGATGAAATTTTGCATTGAAGCTAAATAATGCATGCAAATTTTTATTATATAATTAGATTTTCCTTTTAAAGACTCTGGGTTTGTTAAATAAATCAAATACTATTATCTCTTTCCTCAAGCATTAATGACTTTAAGATTCTCGAAATTTGATGAAACTTCACTCACAAGTCACTTTAAGTATCTTGGATATGAATTTACCTTTAGTTTCACATGTTGAAGTTTTTTTTACATTATTTAATGTTTTTGAAAGTTCTGCACACTTTCTCTCTCCTAATATCATCTTTTAATCAAATATTTGCCAAATTGAGTGAAAATTCACGAAAGACACATTTTAATGTGTAGATTATGAATCTAAGATTATTTTTCACTTTTGGAGTCATTAAATAGTTTATTTCATATTGGGAAGGAAAACCACCTTTTATTTTCTAAATAAAATAGATGTTATTATTATCATCCTAAATTTTATGAAACTTGGCTTCCAAGACAAATCATATCCAAAGAAAAATGAATCTAAGGTTATTGTTAACCAACAAGTTTTCCTCTTTTATTAATTTTATTCCATTATCCAAATATTTTCAATATTTCTCAAGTTATATAAATCAATACCTCATTAACATGTTTAAAGCATTATTATTCATCCCTTTTTCTCTTCCTTGCTATAAAAGACTAAGTAATGATCTAGAACGAATCTACCCTATCATTATCTCACATAATTTTTTGTATTTCATATTTAGTTGAATTATGAATCATTATCCTCAATTATGGACACCTTGTCCTTTTATGCACATTATTTTTAACAAAACACTTTGATCTACATTATCTTACGTGACATATTCTGTGCATCCTTTATTGAACTTATCATAAAATATGAGGGCATTAGGTTCTATTTCTTTATATGCCTACATGTTAGGGTGATAATGCATTAACATTTTAGGGTTTCAATTAAATTACTAATGTGTATATCTTTATCCTTGTTTGTCTAGGCCAAAGGAACTAAGCTAACTATTCTCGAAGACATTTGATCAGGGTCAAAAGGCTAGATTTCAGTTCATTATAATTATTAGAAAAGTCTATTATATCTAGCAACTGCTCATAAAGTCCAATGTGCTGTTTTCATTAGCACTCAGTCCTCCCTAATGTACTTTTAGTAGGCACCTCTCAGTTTGAATCATGAATGAGTTATCCAACTTCGACCTCTGTAGGTACTAGTGGAACTAAAATATTGAATATGAACCTTATATGCAAGTGTTATGGTTGGAAACAACACAATTAACACATTAGCAATAAAGAAAAATGATACATTAAAAACCATGTGTCCAAATTAGGAATTATGATTGATATCAGAGAATAACCCAATTTCCTTATTGTGTCCTACATAACATAAACCATTTACTTGTAGTCTCCAAGGATGTATTTCTAGCATCCTATACTAGGACTTGACACCATTTAGAGGGTAATCTTATACTAATTTGTAGTAATGACACGAACAAGTTTATAGGAGGCATACACATCGATGCTATTAGTATCAAGTAAATTACATAGTGTCAACCAACTCACCTAACAACTTGTTATTACCATATTGAACCTAATTTGTGGGATCTCTACTCTTTTGGCTTAGGTTGCTACTGCTTGTGAATCACAAAGACTTTTGGTCCCATCCCCAACCTACATTTCTTAACTAAGGTCACAATAAGACCTTTATTCAAAGGATCAATTGTATTATCTATGGTACCAACATAGTCCACAACTACAACTTAATTAGACACTAACTCCCTTACAAACTTGACTCTGACTTGGATATGTCAACATTATTTTATTTGTACTTGGAACTCTTCATCTTGGAAATAGTTGTTGTGCCATCACAATGAATTGAATTTGTAGGAAACATATTTTCTACCATAGGTAAATTGAACATAAGTCCATCAAGACATTCAACTCCCAATCTAGTTTCATCTAATGAACACAACTTAGCCTCAAAGGTAGACCAAGACAATATGGTTTATTTCATAGACCTTTAGGCAACAAGACCTCCTCCCAATAGGAATACATATCCTAAGACACTGTTACTCCCAGTGTTAATGACATCCAACTTGCATTACTATATCCTTTGACGACAAAAGGGTATCTTCCATAATATATCCCAAGGGAACTTATTCCCTTGATATACCTCAACACTCTCTTGAGAGCTTACCAATGGGTCTTCTTGGAAACTAGTCTATATACTCAAATTTATGATGGCAAATCAAATGTTTACATCAAATTTTTGATAATCTGAGAGTATCATAATAGAGACACAAGAACACCATAATCATTCTTGAACAAAGTCTTGGATGAATCATATAGAGTCTTAACATGTTTATGTGATGTGTGTTCAAGCCTCTCTACTACCTTATCAAAATAGTGAGATTCAGAGAGTGTTATACCATCAACATACCTTGTGATTTTAATCTCAAGACTGAGAGAGTGTTATACCATCTTGGGTAAATTCAGGCAAAATAGGTGCTCCAATCAGAATTAACTTATGTACAACCACTCCTAAGCATGATCAGACATGGAGATGGAGTCAAACAAAGTAGTTCTTCAAGTTAAAATGTGGATGGAATATTTTATTACAACAATTACAAATAAGTGTCTTTTTGATGAATGTTATTTGTTTGAATTCATATATAATTATGAAATGGTTATAGTTTAAGAACCCTCCCATACTTCTCTCAAATACTTTTCATTGAAAGACAACACACGTAAGGAATATAGTAGTAAAATCAGAGGCTCGTAGAGTACAATTTATATACACAAGTGAGCTATGTATAAGTAGCAATAAGTCATGTATATGAGAAGGACACCATGGTCTTGTTTATGTACATAATTTATGTTTAAAAACTCTAGTTGTAAGAAAGACGCAAACAAAAAATAACAGCTCAATTTTGTGCAAAATTTGATGAACCAGCAGCCTAATTGAAGATCTCCTATAAGAAAAGCAAGCATATGGGAATTTTTTGATCCCTAATACCTTTCATAGGAGCATCTCACTCCTCCTTCACTTATTTATCAGTGAAAAAGATCGTAGTTAAGCTTAAATCGATACTCTAATTGAAATTCTCTCCCTAATACATATGATTGATACTTGTGTTCTAAATTTTAATAGATGTTCACAAACAAATAAATTGTAGAATCTTTGTTAGGGTTTTGTGGACATCAATTATTTTTTATACCGTGTCATCTGAAAGATACCCAAACATGTACATGTGCATACTTCTCTAATTATAAAAAAATGCATGTAATTAAGTACACCTTTTCTATTCTTTGGTGTGGTGTGATATTCTTTAATGTGAACTCCAATCATGTTGAACACATGTGAAATGGGTCAACATTCGTGAGAATACCATTTCTAACAACTACTCCAACAATTTCCTACCATAGCTTTTGTCTACGATGACAATAATCATATTAAACTTTATGCTGTATTAAATTTGATACGGTTGAAATTAATTGTAAAAGAACTTTATTAGGTAGCCTTTGAGATTTACTCTTGAGTTGGAGGTAAAGGTGGTGAAACAATGAACAAGGTTGAAACTTGTTGTCAGAGCTGTGAATATGCCAGCTAGTTTTGCTGCTTAGAGAAAAGTTTGCTTCAAATGATTTGTTTTCTATTTTACATATGTTTGTGATTGGAGTTGCATGTCTTTCTTATTCAATATGGGAATGGTGTTTTTTTTTATTCAAATCAATGTAATTTAATTGACATGAATTTTAAATAGAATATGTAAAAATAATAACTGATACATGCTGCTTCCAAATTTTAGTGCCATTCATTTTATACTTTTCAATCAAATGATTAGTTTTATATTCAACAACATACAGTCGAATAAGTAGTGGGTAATTAATTCTATCAATGTAAATGTATAGCATTAAGACTATAGGGATGTTAGAAGTGGGTACAATTGATGGACAACAATTAGGTCCCAAATCATTATCACCCACTATAATTTATTCCACGTATATTGCTTAATATCTCTCTCTTTCAAATCATTATTAAATTAAAGTCACTACCATGTTAATTTGTGATCATAAATGACATATTTCATTCATATGCAAAGAGAGTAGGTCAATACTTATCCATTTGATTCATCTAGAGGAATACACAATCAATTTATTAATCCATAAGCTAACACATCAGTCATAAAAAAAAACAAGTTTCATATCTATATCTAAAAAACAATCACTTTAGTTACAAGGGATGTTAAAGGATACAAAGATAGTGAGGACAATATAGGAGTTTCATTGTATGGTCCACTATAAGGTATCTAAACTCTTGAGTTCACTTGTTACCATCTTGGGTGTTGAAATTCAGGTGTCTTCCACAGGAAGAGAAACATTTCCAGTTGTGCTAGTGGGTGGCTACTTATCTATTCCAGCTTTGGTATTAGCAACTTTAGACCTCACACTTCTTTTGGTCAGTCGTGGATGAATATTCTATATGCAGCTAATCTCTAATATGTTCTTAACCTCATGACCCCTAGCTCCTTCAAATTCTAGAGATTTGTCATGTCTCTTGAAGAAGCCTTTTATTGCACCCTCCAACCCCATAAGATTATATAACATTTCCTTTTCTCCTCTAATATTGTCTCATTCTTCATCCCTCATTCTTATGATTAACCCACTCATCTTCTCTCCTACCCCTCTCATCAAAATATTACCCCATAAGTTGTACGTTGTCTCCTCCTTGTCCCTCCCTTGTACCATGTATCTACTATTCGACACAACACATATGGAAATTTTGGAAAGGAGGAGCATAATAGGTGGATAGAGTGAGGTTTGTGGAAGTGATTATAGGGACATGAGTAGGATGATGGAGAAACACAGACTATCAGATAGAATTTGCAATTTTAGCTCAAGAGTGGAGTAGATTTAATGTGGAAGAATATATTTAGAGAAATTTGTAGTGAAAAGTCAGGTTGTATGATAGATTTTTTCATTGGACTAGGTTAGAGTTTGTGTTGTAATGCTGAATATATTCCAAGAGATTAAGGATGCGGGAAAGGGAGGATTTGGTCAGGTGGGTTAACCTTCAAGATTTGAGGCACACTAGCTCATTGTAACAACATTGTGATGCAATAACACAAATATTTTTAGCTACCATTTATCAATCACTGTATAAATTTAATAAGAGTTTTAACTACTAATATGGGTCGACAACTAAAAAAATCTGGTCTTAAATGATAGTTATCAGGAAGAGAAGGACTTTGGCCACTTCAATGTGGAAATAGATGCAAATAAAATTTATATTTAGTTGACCATCAATAAATTCTTGCTAGAGATGGCACACATGTATGTTATCCAGATTTTGATCCTTATGTTTTGGAAAAAAAATCCTTACCTCTCAAGGTATGCTACACCATTCTTAAGTGAATTTCTATATTCTAAGTTAAATCCTTATTAGTAGTGTCTAGATTGGCTTTAGTTTTGAACTTAGTAATTGGTTGTGGACTTGTGGTTATGGTTACATATGCTTGTTTAGAGACTTATTTATTCACTACTACAGAAATAGCATTCAGTGTCGCTTTTCTGGGCGTCGGTTAATAAGGAAAACCGACGCCTAACATATAAGGCGTCGATTGTTTAATAAAACCGACGTCTATATTCGAAGACCAGCCAGACACGGGTACCGCTTTGTATTAAGCGTCGGTTGTTTATAAAAAACCGACGCTTAAAGTCGCCTGCGAAATCCATTTTTCGATAAAAAAATAGTGTCATTTTCAGCGTCGGTTGTATACCTAGAAAACCGACGCCTATTTGCGATGAAAATTTGCGCGGACAATGTCACTTTCAGCATCGGTTATCCTTGTCTAACCGACGCTGAAGGTGGTTCCCGCCAAAAATTTCCATGAAAATATCGTCCAATTGGACGTCGGTTGTTTCAACCAACCGACGCTAAAGATGTTTAGGCGTCGGTTGTTGTAAACAACCGACGCTATTTGGGAACTCATAACCCCCCGCGATCGCCCGACTCTTCCCCTTTCTTCTGTTTCATTGCTACCCTATTGCGGCGATTTTCCCTGTTGCGGCGACTTTCCGGCGCTTCTCTACTGCTGCTGCTCTCCGGCGCTTCTCTCCGGCGCCCCATCTCCGGCGTCCTTCTTCTCCGACGCCCTTCTTCTCCGCCGCCCCTGCTGCTGCTGCTGTCCGCTCGTCGCCGCCAGTCGTTGCCCACCGCCCCTGCTCTCCTCTAGTTGTCGCCGCCAGTAGAAGCAGCTACAGTGCTGTCGTCGTCACCTCCTCCCCCGCCGGTAGAAGCAGCTTTACTCGTGATGTCCTCGTGCAAGGTAACCCACAAACCTTCACCACCTTTTTTGTCCTCTGCCTTGCTTTTCTCTGCCGCCGCCGACCTAGAACTCACCCAGGCAGCGCCTAAGTAGGTGCCAGGGCACGCCTAGGGTCCCAATTTTTTGGTAAACATGAAGGATCCTATGGGCAGGTTAGGATAATAGAAATTTTGTAGGATAGGTGTGATGCAATTTGGGTTTCTTGGATAAGGAATTGTGGTGGAAATTGGTAAAATGGTAGAATGTGTTGCAACTAGAGGTTATGCTCCTACATTTTTCCAACAACAACATTCTACATAGGTGGTCCTCAGTAGAACATACATCAATTGGATATCCACCATGGATGATAGCCTTCCAACTGTGAGAAATTGTTAGTTTAGTTTATGAGTAATACATATTATTGTAAATACTAGGACCTTTTCTCAATGAACTCATAAGGTCAAAACTATAGCATAAAAAATAACTTACACATGGGAGGTTAGTTTTTGAAATTATCAAGAGATTTGGAGATATTAAAATACTACCTACTTCATAGATCATGCATCCATATATGACTCACCACAATCATCATGCTCCAATAAATGGAGAAGCAAGTATCTAGAGGAGGAATATATCACACAACTTCATACACATACTTTCCTAAAGATACTAAGACTTGTAGAGTTTGGATGACAATATCACATTCCAACACCTTCCAATCATCCATGATATATTCCCACTCATGGATGCACGTCTAGTGGATTTTTTTTAAAAGTTATTTACTGATTGTGTTTATTTAATAATGTACTGATACATACGTGATATACCAATCTGATAGTCCATGATAGAACAAAACATAATGATGTTGACTGCAACTTTGTGTGTCATGCTATTCTTAATTAAGTGTATATTTACTTCATAATTGAATGTTTAAGTAAGTTATAGATATCTTGATGATGAACTGTAATGCACACATGTGACATGTTTGGAATGTAAATGATGAACTGTAATGCACACATGTTTAACTTATTTTATTGTTGAGTATATTGAGAATCCTAATCACCCTTCTTGCTTAATGATGAACTGTAATGCACACATGTGAATGCTTGGAATTTAAATGATGAACTTTTCCCTAAATTGCCAATCATGCTTTTAAAGACATCAATAATCACCCTAATTTGAAGAACTAGGATTTTAGGTATAAGAATGACAACACATTATTTGTTGGCCTAGAAACCCGTCCAAGATTTACTCATTAGGAGTAAATCTTGGATAGTCCCCGGTTTGGGACTGTTCTTGAACACCTAATCTCACTTAGGATGTAAGTGTATAATGTGTATTGAGTTTTCGAGAAAATTTTGGTAGCATTTCCCCGTTTGTTCTCTAAGTACATATGTACTTAGAGAACAGCGGGGAAATGCTGCCGAAATTTTCTTGAAAACCCAATACACATTATACACTTACTAGTGAGATTAGGTGTTCAAGGATGGGATAGGTGGTACACATTTATTATATATAATAATGACATCACATGTGTTTGTTGGCCTAGAATGTGAACAATCATTGTTTTTTATATTACTTGTACATTGATATAAATTAGAATGAACAATCACTAAATTATATACTGTTTGTATGGAGTCCGACTTCATTGTAGATATCTATTATTGTGTTTGTTGGCCTAGAAACCCGTCCAAGATTTACTCATTAGGAGTAAATCTTGGATAGTCCCCGGTTTGGGACTGTTCTTGAACACCTAATCTCACTTAGGATGTAAGTGTATAATGTGTATTGAGTTTTCGAGAAAATTTTGGTAGCATTTCCCCGTTTGTTCTCTAAGTACATATGTACTTAGAGAACAGCGGGGAAATGCTGCCGAAATTTTCTTGAAAACCCAATACACATTATACACTTACTAGTGAGATTAGGTGTTCAAGGATGGGATAGGTGGTACACATTTATTATATATAAGAATGACATCACATGTGTTTGTTGGCATTTCCCCGTTTGTTCTCTAAGTACATATGTACTTAGAGAACAGCGGGGAAATGCTGCCTAATCTTTTCCTAATATATACTTGTTTCCTAACATATACTTGTTTTCTCTGATCATAGAATGGATAGATCATGGATGTCCATTCGTAATCATTGCACCCCAGAGTTTATATCTGGTCTTGATCAGTTTATTAGATTTGCCGAGGAACATAGGAAAAAACCTACATATAGGTTCTACTGTCCATGTAGGCATTGCGGTACCAACTTGAAAGTCAACACTGGTGAGGAAATCAAAAGTCATGTCATGTGCAACGGGATTGTACAAGGCTATACAGAATGGCACTGGCATGGAGAGATTTCAAAATCGAAACCAGTAGATGTCGATAGCAGTGCTTGGGTGGAAGAAGAAATTGCCTCCGATGACGTAAATGTGAACGAACCAGTTCCAGCAGACATCGTTGATGCGATGCTGGATAGTTGTAGGGTAGAGCACACCGATCCACCTCCTATCTTTACAAACATTGTGCATGATGCTGAGATACCGTTATACACAGGCTCTGCTAAGTTTACGAAGCTTAGAGTTGTGTTGAGATTGTATAAGTTGAAAGCTAACAATAGATGGAGCGACAAAAGCTTCACTTCATTGTTGACTTTGTTGAAAGAAATGCTTCCTGAAGGAAACGAGCTTCCAATCTCAACATACCAGGTAAAGAAAATGTTGTGCCCAATGGGAATGGAGGCCAAGAAGATACACGCATGCCTGAATGATTGTGTATTATTTCAAAAGGACTTTGTAGATTTGAAAGATTGTCCAAAATGTGGTGCGTCACGGTATAAATTGACGACTTCAGGGGAGTCCAAAACTGGTTCTCCTGCCAAGGTGTTGTGGTATCTACCTATAATATCACGGTTTCAACGCTTGCTTGCAAATCCGAAAGATGCGAAGAATTTGAGGTGGCATGCAGATGTTAAGAAAAATAATGATGGGATCCTACGACATGCGTCTGATTCCCCACAGTGGAAGAAGATTGATCTATTGTACCCTAAATTTGGTGAAGAAGATAGGAATCTAAGACTTGGGCTTTGTACAGATGGGATGAATCCGTACGGGACATTGAACAGCCAACATAGCACTTGGCCAGTCATGCTTGTTATATACAATCTTCCTCCCTGGATGTGTATGAAAAATAAGTACGTTATGTTGTCATTGTTGATATCGGGCCCTAAACAACCCGGAAATGATATCGATGTTTATCTTGAACCTTTGATTGATGGCTTAAAGAAACTTTGGGCTGAAGGTGTGATGACCTATGATGCTTCAGCAAGAGAGACATTTCGTTTGCACGCTATGTTGTTTTGCACTATTAATGACTTTCCAGCATATGGGAATTTGTCTGGATATAGTGTCAAAGGAGCTAAAGCGTGTCCTATATGTGAAGAAAACACTGATTCAATAAGACTAAAACATGGCGGCAAGACTGTATATCTTGGTCATCGAAGGTTTCTTTCAAAATTCCATCCGTATCGTAGGAAGCGCAAAGCATTCAATGGATGGAATGATGAACGGAGTGCACCTAAACCTATACCAGGGGATGTTATTTATGAAAGAGTAAAAGACATTGTCAATGAATTTGGTAAGAAATCACAATGTAGTATGGCCACACGGAGTGACAATTCTTCATTCAAGAAGAAGTCAATATTTTGGGATCTTCCTTATTGGAGTTCTTTGACAGTCAGGCATTGTATCGATGTAATGCATGTTGAGAAAAATGTCTGTGATAGCATCATTGGTACTCTATTAAATATACCAGGTAAGACTAAAGATGGGATAAAATCCAGACTGGACCTACGTGAAATGGGAATATGGTCAGAATTAACAGAATTACGTGAAATGGGTAATAAAAGAACATACTTACCTCCCGCTTGTTACACGTTGTCTAGAAAGGAGAAGAAAACTTTTTGTGAATGCTTGGTAAATGTTAAGGTGCCACATGGTTACTCATCCAACATCCGTAGATTGGTATCAATGAAAGATCTGAAGTTGATAGGCCTTAAATCTCATGATTGTCACACTCTAATGCAACAAATATTGCCCGTGGCAATTCGATCTATATTGCCGAAGCATGTAAGGTTTGCAATTACCAGACTTTGTTTCTTTTTCAACACTCTATGCAGCAAAGTTATTGACCCTGATACTCTCAATAATTTGCAAAGAGAAGTGGTTGTTACCCTATGTCAGCTTGAGATGTATTTCCCTCCTTCGTTCTTTGATATCATGGTACATCTTGTTGTCCACTTGACTAGGGAAGTGAAAATGTTGGGACCAGTTTTCTTGCATTGGATGTATCCCTTTGAACGATACATGAGCGTTTTTAAAGGTGATGTTCGAAACCGTTATCGGCCTGAAGGGAGTATTATTGAAGGTTATGTGGCGAGAGAGGTTATGGATTTTTGCAATGACTTTCTCAGTGGTAATGACACTCCTGATAATGACAAGAATATTGAGGAGGGCAAAGGAATTTTGGGATCACGGGTGAAAGTAATCAGCCGTGAGCAGTTGGAACAAGCTCACTTGTATATTTTACACAATATGGACGAAGTGAGTGTTTATATCGAGGAACATACCAATTTCATAAAGAGACAACATCCTCGAGCAAGTTCAATGTGGCTTGCTAGAGAGCATAATAAGACTTTTACTAAGTGGTTTGAAGATAAAGTCTTACATCAACTATCTCAAACACCAAATGATATTACAGAAACTATCAAATGCCTCGCCTTTAAACCAAAACCGAATGTTATGTCTTATGAAGGGTTTGACATTAATGGATTCACATATTACACAAAACGCCAAGATGATAAGAGTGTTGTCCAAAATAGTGGGGTCACTCTTCAAGCGTCGACTATGTACTTTGCAAGTGCAAAGGATAAGAGTCCACGTGAAGCTAAAATGTCATATTACGGTGTCATTGAGGACATTTGGGAGTTTGACTACATAGATTTCAAAATTCCGCTCTTTAAATGTAATTGGGTTGATAACACCAAAGGAGTTATAGTGGATGAATTGGGTTTCACTTTGGTGAACTTTGAAAAGATTGGCGAGAAGGGTGAACCATTCATATTGGCATCACAGGCGAAACAAATATTCTATATCGATGATCCTGCAAATGATAAATGGTCGGTTGTTCTTCATGGTAAAAGACAGTTCATTGAAGATCCTATAGATGAAGAAGAGTACTATGATAAGTATGATGACTCCAGTCCATTCTCAGTTGGGTTGCCAACTCCACAAAATATTGAAGCTAATGATGACTTATATGTGTGCGGAGATCACAATGAAGGATTGTTAATTGATAAAAGATCACAATTTTAGAGACATGTATGTTTATACAAATGCTAAATGTTTGCCTTTTTCTAGTTAATACACATGCTAAATGTTTGCCTTTTTCTAGTTAATACAAATGCTAAATGTTTGCCTTTTTCTAGTTAATAAAAATGCTAAATGTTTGCCTTTTTAATGACATTTTCAGATGGCTGACCATGATGAGCATGATGTCCATGATGAGCATGAAGTCCATGATGAGCATGCTGTCCATGACGAGCATGGCGAGGATACTAATGTAAGTTCTAAAAACATATCCTGTATTTCTATAAAATTCATTATCTTCTAGTTATGTCATATATCTTATATTTCTATATTGGGCTAATTTAGTGTGTTTTATTTTTGTCAAATTTTAGGTTGATGCACCTGTACCCACTGAAGCACTGGAGCAACTTGATGCGCAACACCAAACACTTAACAAGAAAAGGGGCATCACTCTGTTGAAGAAGTTATTAGCGCTAAGTGGTAGTGGATCCAAATTGGTGGTGGAGTTTGATAATGGAGGAAATCCAATTGGAGTGAACCGCAATAATTTTGTGAACTATCTTGGGTGTACCACTCGGAGCCATTGTGGTGTTAAGTATGAAAATTGGCATAAAGTTCCTCAAGGGAAAAAAGACTTGATATGGAAGGATTTATGCGTGAGTTATTATTATTTGCAATTCTATTTTGTAGATTACAAATTCTATTATTTGCAATTCTATTTTGGATACTAGTTAATAACATTTCTATTTTACAGAATCTGTTTGCATTGGATGAGAAGTTGCATCGTAAAAATGTGATGCAACGCGCTGGAAAGATGCTTAGGAATTATAGGACAAATCTGAACAGAGAATACATAAAAGAGGGTGATAAGAAGAAGAAGTCAGCCCTTGAACAATGGAACTTCTTGGACAAAGAAGATTGGGACAATTTTGTTGCTTCAAGAAAATATGAAGAATTCAAGGTATTAGGCGTCACTCCCAATTTAATTAATATACATTGTATTCACCTATTCAAGATTAGCATTTAGTGCTACTAACCAAATCATTAATGTGCATACTAACTAGGCCCTCAGTGACGCACAAAAAGCAAGGCGTGCACTGAATGTGCATGACCACACTATGGGTCCAAAAGGCTATGCAAGCGTTCGCCAAAGACTACAGGCGGAGTCTGCGGCTACTCAGGAGTCTGCTCCTACTCAGGAGTCTGCCACACCCATGCCTCGCCATGATATCTGGATAGCTGGCAGGCAAAACAAGAAGGGTGAAATAAAGAAGCCTGTAACTGCTGAGGCGGCTGCAAAAATGGTAAAATAACACTCTTAGAGAAATCGTTTGAATATTGATTATTTGTGGTGTTAACTTACCAATTTCTGTTTATGGTGATTAGAGGGAGCTGCACGAGCAGAGGAAACAAGGCACGTTCATCCCTCAGGGCACAAGGGATGAATTGACAGTTGCTCTGGGTAACCCAGAGCATCCTGGACGTGTTAGAGGTGCCGGCGCTGGTGTTGGCATCAAAGCATTTTTTGGGCCATCCCAGCGCAAACCCAGAGCGGGACTTTCTCAAGAAGAGGTAACCTATTCTTTTTTTAGAATGTTACTGCAAAAAGAAATTCATTAATAAGAAGCTAATGTTTCTTTTATCCATGTATAGGAGAATAAGAGAGTTGAGGATTTAGTTGCTAAGAAGGTCAACGATGTAGTTGCTGAGAAGGTCAAGGAAGAATTGCTGCGGTGGCAGGCATCTTAGGCTTCCAATCAGCCTATGGCGACCCACTCTTCTCCTGATGCACAGACTGTGAGTAATCCTGGAGACCCATCGCCTAGCACGTCTGCTGTAAGTATTGCTTATGACATTGTAGCTAGTCTTTTCAAGATGATATGTTTTCAAGATTATATGTATATATGTATAACATTCTTTACGTAAATTTGTAGGCATTGAAGCCATGCCGCTTAAGAATAGAAGACTATGTTGTTGCAGAGGCGCAAGCTTACCCGTCCCTTCCTGGGGAAAGGTTTCACGGGACTCCAATGCCACAGGGCTATGTTCGTGTGGGCCCATTACGTGTGTTACCCGATTGGAGGGAAGTTGCGTTGCCATATGCCCACCCAGATATTGATACACTTGGTGAGGCAGAAGGCGGGGTCATATTGTGGCCCAAAGCAGATGTCGTCTACACGACTGAAATTGTAAGATAAATTTACATTGATTTAGACTGTTGATGTGTATATATGATGTCAACTGATCTGAAATTATATATACAGGTTAAAAAGAAGACACCAGGAGCACCTAGGCCTCCACCTCCACTTCCCGCATTACCAACTTAGGTTCCAACTGACCTAACATACCCGTTAGGTCCTGCTTGTAGGGGAATGGCATGTTGGCTACGGGCACATAATATACATTGCCCTATAATAGTTTCTTTAGATGTAGATTATGCAGGTCGATCATACGATAGCTCTTTATTTATACAAGATATTATTGAGCTGTTTATGTATGATTGGATGAATACATCAATGATAGAGACATGGATAAGGTGAGATCTTGTTTATACATCCATATACCTTGTGTAAGATCTGGTGATCTGGTTTCTTATATATTAATGCATACGCCTATATGTTTTGCAGCTACTTAGTCGAAGATCATTGCAAACAATTTGCATTTGATCATGTGGGATTTTTGATTCCATCATTGATTAGTTTGGTAGCTAAAGACCCTGATAATGTTCAACAATACTGTATAGATGCTTTTACAATTTTTGGTCAGCAAAAGAAGATGATAATAATAGCTCCATTCAATGTCAAGTAAGTTTACTTTATTTATAATTTGGACTTAAGAAAATTCCATTTTTATTTTGCATTTTGAGTTATTAATTGTTAACTTCTTACTTCTAGCGGTAGACATTGGGAGTTACTAGTTATTGTCCCCGGGACATTCACTGTTTATTATCTAGATCCTGCGGGGAGTACATTGAACACTAAAATTGGACACGTAATGAGAATGCCATTATTCTGGTGAGAAATATTTCATTTTTATATCCGTTAACATCTTTTATTACATTACTATTTACTTATGCAATTTATTGTGTTATATTAACATGTAGGGGTTTAGATGCATTCAAAAAGGCTGGAGGAACGGTCCCAAGGAAAAAGAACCAGCCAATAAATTGGCAGAACGTACAAGTAAGTTCCCGACTCGAATATATATATATTATTGATGTGAATTGTGCTTAGTTGTATTATTTTGTATGTTTCAATTTATAGTGTGCTACACAAGACAATGGCTGGGCATGCGCATACTATGTGATGCGATTTATGCAGATGATTATCAAATATGCCGCATTGGACATCGATACCATACATGAGGTATTATATATAGTCTCATTAGTTAGTATGAAATATATCAATCTTATCTTATTTTTATATTATTACTTATATATATACATCATTCTCTTTGCAGGTGTTTAAAACTGACAACACTACAGGTAAACGCTTAAAAAATATACATGCTCCATATACGATGGAAGCATTAAATGAAGTAAGAGAAGAATGGGCAAAAGCCATACAAGCAGTGGCAACTGTAAGATATAATTGGGATGTTGATAGCGATAATGAATGATACTATGTAAATGAATATTTCTGAATGTTAATACATGTATTTGAATGTTTCTATATGTGTGAATGTGAGAATTGAATTGATGTCTGAATGTATGTACTTGTGTAGAATTTTGCTTGTGACTTTTGCAGGTTTGCGGCCTGTTTGTAGGCTGATATCAATGGATGTCATAAACCTGCAGTTCAGAAAACTGAACTGTAGGTTCTCATCCTGCTGACCAGCCACAGCAGGCCTGCAAACTGATATGAAAAAAAAAATATAAATAGGCGTCAGTTATTTATAGAAAACCGTCAGCAAAGACATACAACGTCGGTTATTTGATAAAACCGCCACCTAATAGTACAAACAACCCGACCGTGCAGGATAGCACGGCCGTGGTGTAAATGGCGTCGGTTATTCATATAAAACCGACGCCTATAGTACTAACACGGCCGTGCAGGGAAGCACGGCCGTGTCGTCTTGAAGTACAGGCGTCAGTGGTTTAGTATATAACCGACGCCAAAAGTGTCCGCGCCACAGAAAATGGCGTCATCTAGGGCACTTTATGTGTCGGTTATCTACTAAAACACCGACGCTATATTCTATATAGGTGTCGGTTGTGTAGTAAATAACCGACGCACAAAGTGCCCTAGATGACGCCATTTTCTGTGGCGGGAACACTTTTGGCGTCGGTTATATACTAAACCATCGACGCCTATAGGACAAATAGGCGTCGGTTAAAAAACCGACGCCGAAGTGTTCGACCTTTAGCGGCGCCCACATAGGCGTCGGTCGGAAACCGACGCCAAATGGGGTGAAACGACCGACGCCAAAGGCCGTTTCTGTAGTAGTGATTCCTCTTCTCAATACAATACTTTACATGATTTTATCATCATCTATTACAAAACTAGACGTATACAATATTCATTTTCTTATCTTAATTTTTTTTCTTTAATATATTATGAACATAGTTGTTAGGATACCTAGTTGGCATCAAGGTATGTGTCTTTCTTTTCTAGTTAATCTTTTTTATGTGCTTAGTCATCATAGGGCATAGTTTTCAAATGATTGATTTTACATTTACTTGTACAAACTGAATTCAAAGTTCATTGTTGAACATGTTTGGGCAATATATTTTAGATAATTAGTTTCTTATTATTATAGGATGTACAATATTTGTAATTTAGCTAGACTAACTGAATATGCATTAGTTTAGTGTTTATAGATTGACTAGATTATGTAAAATTATATGTCATGATTTTATATTTGTTTGCATATTTACCATGATTGCTAGTATAGACTGTACACACTTTAAAACATGATGAAAAATGAGTTATTGTATTTGTCTTCGTATCTGTCATTTATTTCCAATGAAATACATTTTTATTTGAGAAATCTATTTCTTTGGGGATTACAGAGGAAGAGTATGGATGCCATATCTTATATTTATGTTTTCACATTATCTTAAGGGTGGTATCGAGCTATTTTGCACATGGATTTGGGAGGTAGGAGCAACATATTGACTTATGTTGCATGGTATGTGAACTATTATATTTTAGTCTTTGTATTGTACACACTTTTTGGTGGACAACCTTTTTATTCTGTATGTAAAGACATTCTTTCAGTAGTGATTTCACCTGTTATAATACACACTAGGATGTTAAGTTGTTCGAGGCACACCTTTGTTCCTAATTTTCAAATGGTACAACACAAAGGTCAAGTCATCTTTTTGAAAACTCTTTATGTTTCATTTCTTGAATTATCTATGGTGATGATACTAGAGATTGTTGAAATTGGATTTTGTTTGGCATATCTATATAGATATAAATAGATCCATCTTCTTTCCTTAGGTATGTAATTGATTTTGTCTGCCATTTACAAAATCTTAGCCCTTAAATTCTTTCTTCCTTGTCAAAATATAGTTTTAGTATTTGCAAGTTGATTTCCCAAGACATAAAATATGAATATGATATTACTTTGACTTACCTTTTTGTAGAGCATGTTGAAATTTTATTATGGATTTGCATATGAGAGGATGTTCTAGTACTGTATATGGAATTGATGTGTGTGTCAAGCCCCTAATAAAAAATGGATGAAATGATATGACTGGTCACTTGTTAACTCTTGCAATAAATTGGTGATCATTTCAAGAAAATTATTCTTATAAATACTTTGCCACTATAAAGTGCAAATACTAAAAACATTTTGAAGTATTTCTTGCCAATGGTGAGGATTCGCATGCACTACTGGAGAAACTTGTAAAAGACACAAGAGAAGTTCTTGTTGTTAAGTTATCTTTAGAGAACAATGTCAAGAATCTGTGGGGCAGAAGCTGAAGTCCTTACATTCTCATGATCCTAATATTTTTGTTTTAAAAGATAATGTTTGGTGAATCAAGGGCCACATTCAAGATATTATAATTCAACTACACTAATGAAGTATTTCATCCATCCAACGTTTATATTTACTTAGTTTGTTTTAATATATTGCTCCTTATAGCATATATAACAAACGTGTTATAGTTGCAACTTTTGAATTTCTACTTAGTATTTTCTTAAAGCATACACTTATGATACAATCTATAAGATAGGTGTTTGAATTGATGTTTCGTGTATGGTGCCATCTTTTCTAGGTGTAGGGAGTATGGTGTTACCTTATGGGTCTTATACAGAGAATCCTCTCGGCTAGGTGGTTTGGGAGACAGTATGTATGGAGGTCTAGGAAATGGTGTTTCTCATTAATAGTTGCAATCTAGCTTAGTTGGAATTTCATTGATTTCCCCAAGGGTTAGGGTGGACCCAACACTATCAAACATTAATATTTATCACCATCACCATAAGTCCAGTCATGATTTTAGTAGTAGAGGGTATCAGGGGTTAGAATAAGATTTGATGAGTTTAATAGCACCAAAGTTTTACTCATGACAAAGTCAAACCAATAGTCATGAGTTTGGTCACACAAAAAGTCTCAGAAGAGATGATCCTGAATGCTCTAACTCACATGACCGTAGTTTAAAATTTCGATAAAACTGTCAAAATTTCCACAATTATTTTCATACCGATGGCCATCGGACATCAAAATGCATTGTCAATCAAAAAAATTGTTTCTTTTTAATGTACAATGGACTATGTCGAGCATTTTATTGCATATTTTTGTGTTTTTAAGTCTATATATTGTGCTTGCAAACTATAATGACTTAATTCATTGATTTCACCAGTGAAAATTGAAAATCAAAATTCTCCATTGAAATCCCTATCGAAATAGTTTAGAGTCCTTCTGTCACTCATGAGGAGACCCCCACCCCCACATATCCAGTATGAAATAATATCACATGTTTGAGTAGGTCTGCACTAGTAGACAATTCTCATAAAATTTCATAAATTATTTCATTCATTTTGCTGGCGAAACATTAAGAACACATTTATCAAAATTTCCATCAAAATTTGGGTAAAAATATATTTCTGTGGCCAGCAAAACAGCATTGAAATCAGACATTTTCTTCCTTGTACAGGATACTCTGACCAACAACCATTATTACATGACATTCAATCAAAGTAAAGTCTGATGTAGAAACCATGCAAGGTAAACTAGAGATTCGAGCACTAAAAGAATT
This sequence comes from Alisma plantago-aquatica, assembly GCA_963693085.1. Taxonomy (NCBI): domain Eukaryota; kingdom Viridiplantae; phylum Streptophyta; class Magnoliopsida; order Alismatales; family Alismataceae; genus Alisma; species Alisma plantago-aquatica. Next base: position 144,360,211 of record OY856413.1, on the reverse strand, counting down.
AGTTGATGCTGAAATCATGCAAGGGATACTGGAGAAGGTCAACTACCACAAAATTTTCAAAACTAAGATAGTTCGGAAGATGCTCATTGAAGTTGTTGGGATTCATGTTATCTAGCAGTTTGTGATCATTGACTTTGTCATGTAATACAATCCAACAATAATTCAATTATCTAGTTTTGCATCAAATCTAACTTTTCTTCTTCTTTCTTTATTAACACTTGGCCTCCAAGTCAACATGCCTACCATGATAGGATGGGGATAAAAAAGCTTCTAATGATCAGTCTATGTTGTGTTATAATCTTGCATGGGGTTTTAATAATTGTCTTTCATGAGACATCTTTTCATTCACCTATAATTGGTGAGATAGTAACAAAATATTTCTTGAATTCTGTGTGCCCAGATTTACAATATGTTACCACCTCTTGGGAATGCATGAAATTATTTGGGAGGAACTTCTTATTTTGGCTTTTGTTTATCTGGAAATAAAATAGAGGAGACATGCAACGAATCAATGGTGTATTTTGAGTTGGCATAGATGAAAGATGTTACCGATTTGTGGCAAAATAGCTACAATCACTCTTTGGAGTTCATACTCATGGTAGCACTATTGTCTTGGTTCCATAGACTTTTGGTTCTTAATGTACTTTCCTTATATTTGAATCCATCTCCATTGGCGAATCAATGGAGTAAATGAATTTTCTTGTTAATTTGTAGTTGACAATTTATTGAAGGTTGTAAAGGTCAATTCCTCCACTACGTAATCAACATTTTGTTCAATACAATAAAAGAAAAAATTTATGGATATTCAATGTAATTTTTCAACTATGTACCTTACGTACTATTCTTGAGAAAAATAATCTTATATGAGACTTGATTTACACATTTTAACAAAATATACAAATGTTGTTCATCACTATAACTATTTATGACGAAATTTTTTTGTTCCAATTAACCTTAATGATAGTACCACTAAAATTATCATTGTTGGTATTTATGATAGAACTATGCCATCACAATTAACAATAATGGAAAACAATGTAAGTTGATGTTATAATCATTAGAGATGATATATATTTTTTGTTGTTGTTGATAATAGTGAGAAATGAATTTTTCCATCGTAATCAGTATTCACGGCAAGACCGATAATGATAACACGTGATGACTTATATTTTTCATCCTTAATAGATATAACGATGGCTTTTTCTACATATACAACTAATTATTTCTATCGTTATTGTTGTGTTTTTCTATAGTTCCAGGAGTCATTCCATCTTCCAAGCCATGTCAAACGACTGACACATGAAGTTATAGAGGCATAAAGGATCCAAGAAGTTATTGTATAAATGACACCTCTATATTAGTTTTGAATCAATGATACATAAGAGATGTAATAATGCATGCATTTATGGATAAGTTCCTTGTAGGTCTCCCATGATAAGGTCTTATCGAGATTTTTCATGGACTGTTGAGCTTCTTAATGATTTAGACTGTGAGTAGAGGAGTATATCATTTCTCTAAGGATTGATAGTATATATAATCTTTGAATATTTGTTTTCTATTTGGAAGTGGGAAATTATGCCAGTTTCTTACCATGTATCTGAGAAAATAGTAGCAAAGACAAAATCAAATGTCTTCTGTAATGATTTTGAATTCCATCTTGCTTCTCATGTCAAAAAGATGAGAGAATCTATTTAACTAGTCATACATGTCATCTAGATCTCATCTACAAAGTTGTCATACTATACCACATGGATTAAGTTAGTCTTGATCTCAAAATTTCGAGATGTGATTGCTAGATAGTTTATGCTTTCCTATGTCAGTAGCCTTGGTAATATAATTTTTTTCTTATCTCTATTTGTCCTTTCACCTCTTTTTTTCTATAATTTCCACCTAAACTTTTGCAGTAGATACTATCATTAATTGTTCTCTTTATACTGTAAGCGCTTCTTCCACTTAGCACTAAACATCCAGCAACAATCTTAGCTCTTTGTTCTTGAAGTAATATGTGGTGTGTTCTATCAATCATAAGATCAAGATCGACTACAAAATTGACCCTAGTGGAACGATGCATGATCTAGAATGAGTACCTAAAAATAGACATAATACCAAAGGATTAAAAACGATGTTCAAAATGGATATATGATAATACCAATTTTAGAGGAAAAATATAAAAAATTATATTGATTAATCTGATCAATTGTTCTCCTGTGCCTAACAACTATTGCAATACCTTTATTTGTGTTTAGTGCAACCACAACTTCCTAGGATAAGGAAAACTCTAGATTTTACCTTAGGCTCTGATTGGTTTGTTGTAACTGATCCGGAAAACTTATGAACTAGAGTTCCTAAAATAGTTTTTAGTGATTGGTTTAAAGTAAGTGTTGCAATTTGAGTTCTATGAATTCCAACGAGTTACAGAGTTACATACAAAATAGTGTTCCTGAGTTTCTCTCTTAAAAAGGAGGAAAACAAATTCTCGAACAACTGACAACATTTTATGTACAATTATATTTTTGGTTTTTATAAATCACACATGTAAAATATTTATGACTAAGAATATTAACAATGTAGATATGGTTTTATTGTCACTACCATTAAATTATATGACAAAACATTAAACATTATAAGAGGAACCATGTAAAATATTTTACATTACAACTACCAATGTGGTCTATTAAATAAAAAATATGTAAACGCTATGAAATAGTAATCATATTGCACCATGTGACCAAATATGTGATTTATCTAATACATTTTTATTTTTCATGTCTAACCAATATGATGTGAAAATGATAATTAATTATCTATATGCAAAGAATATATTAGAAATTAATGTTGTACATTTCATTGTACGTTGATGAACCTAAACAAATAGCTACAAACACATGAAATGAAAATACTATTACAAAATTTGTACATATAAAATGAATGAAAAATATTGTGATGTGATCCAAACCATAATATGTTTACTACAATTATATTTATACCACATTAAAATATTATTAAAGGTGCAACATCCCCAAAAAAGGAACAACATCCACGTCAAAATCACTTTTTGAGATTATCATGGTTAAAAATATTTTGATTATTCACGAATATAATTCTCTTTTTATTTTATTTTCCATCCTTACATATTATATATTACACAATAAAAATCAACAATATTTTTTAATTGATTTCCATATTTACACTTACAATAAACCAATGAATGGAACTTAAGTTTCAGAAACTGAACTACAGTTCCAAAAAATGAGTTCTTCATAACTTATGACTTATATCAAACTAATCGAAACCTTCAACCAATAAACACAATAGACCAAACATATGAGGATGGATTATACTATGTTATCATTAAGATTTGATCCCTAGAGACAACTTATTAAAAATCTATTTATCATTTTGTTAAACTAGAATCAGACAAGTAGTAGAGAACATAATTTTCTTTATTATAAACAAATTGCAAGAATAAAATGCATGAATTGAGGTTGACATTATAAAAAAATTGATGACCAAAAATTGGATTCACCATTGCAACCCTACTCATTCCTTATTTTACGACATACAATTAGGATAATTATTATTTGTTGAAGCATTAAGCAATCTAATTTGACTATTTGATTTAGTAAGTTGGTTGATGTATTTAGACTTTTTTCTTACTTGGGATGATCAACTAGCCAGTTGACTAGTACAACTAGTTCATCATCTAGCTTGTTGTAAGAATATTGCTAAAGGAAAATGCTATGTTGATGTGCCAAACCAGTGACGTGCCCTGGAAGTGGCGGTATTGATTTTTTTCGACGGTTTTACTTTTTCTGGCTGGAATTGGTGGGGTAGTTGAAGACTGACCTAGTTTTCTTTTTGTACACTGTAGCTCACTGCATTAGCACTGTAGCAGGCTCAATTAATGCTTTACCTTGACTTTGCAAGGTGGAATGGGGGGGGGGAATAGGTTGGGAATGGAGGGAGAAATGGAGGAAAATTTTGGACATTCATTGGAGAACATATTGGGGAGGGAAATTTGTGTTTGCACCCCAATTTTTTGTCCAAGGTATTGACGGGAACGTCTTGGGCAACACCTTCTCTTCAAGTTTTCATCCAACTACATCATTAACTACTTGGATGGGTACAAACTTGTCCATTTATTGCTAAAGTTCATTGATTTGACATGGAGTTTGAAGATGGTATGTTTTCATTTATTACTAAAGTTCCCACATTTATATCATCATATTAACCAACATTTGTAGTGTTAGAGATAATATTTGTACATTTTCAACACTATGTTCCCTCATTGCCTTTAGATGTTGATGTTGATTTCGAAAGTGACTATGAGTTAACATACTCTAATGAAGAGGAATAAGAGGTCAAAGTTGATGTAGAAGAAGTTGAACATGGAAGTCATTGTGAAGAAACTAATGAAGATGTAGATAACCATGGTAGTAAGCAACATGCTAATGCATTTGATATAAATGTTCCAATATACTAAGACAAAGATGTGCAAGAACTACCCCCTAATGATCAAGGTAAAAGATTTAAATGTTTTGTATTTTGCAAAACCTTCTCTCGTGTAGTATTTCACATTTTATTGTGATTGTGCCTACTTGAGTGATATATGCGCCTAGTTGAGTTATATATGCACCTACTTTTTTGTTTAATGGAACACACCTACTTGATTGAGAAATGTGCATAATTTAATTAGAAATGTGCCTACTTGAGACGTCAATGTGCCTACTTTAATGATATATGCAACTACTTTTTAGTTTAACGGACCCCCCGAAATGTGTCTAATTTGATTAGAAATGAGCCTACTCTAGATTTCACATTTTACTATGAATGCGACTACTTGAGACATCAATGCTCCTACTTGAGTGATATATGCACCCACTTTTTTGTTCAACGGTACACGTCTATTTGATTGCAAAATGTACCTAATTTATTTAGAAATGCGCATACTTAAGACGTCAATGTGCCTACTTGTGATGCGAATGTGCCTACTTGAGTGATATATGTGCCTACTTTTTTGTTCAATGCAACGCACATACTTGATTGCGAAACGTGTCTAATTAATTTAGAAATGTGCCTACTTGAGACGTCAATGTGCCTACTTGAGATGAGAATGCACCTACTTGAGTGATGTATTCGCCTAATTTTTTATCCAATGAAACACACCTACTTTAGGTGCATTGTATACAAGTATGTGAATTTGTTACACTAATAGGAACATCTATATATAAATGGGCACATTTGCTCTATATACAATTATGCACATTTGACTTCATCTATACTAATAGGCTCATCTATATACAAGTATGCACAATTTATAAAAAGGCACATTTCCCAATTATCACTTAATGTTTGTGTTTATTATATTGTCATACAATAAAAATATATTTAATTTTTCTTGTATATGCAAGTATCCCTTGCGTTGGAATGATATTTGATTTAGTTGATGAAGTCAAAGTTTATTATAAAAGGTTTGGCATATCCAAAGGTTTTGGTGTTAGAGTTTTTTCTTCCGAAAAGAATAGTCATGGTGAAATATCTAGGATGAAGATGGTTTGTGTTAAACAAGGAGTGAGTAATAGGGCCAAGGATAACTTGTCATACTCCTAGAGGTGTAGTGCTAGAGAGAACTGTCCTGCTCATTTAGTTATTCATCTAAAGAATGAAAAATACATTGTTGAAAATAATTGTAATGATCATAACCGTGTTATGCTTGGTGAGGACCATATAACATTCTTACCTTCTGTGAGGAGTGTATCTGCCATGCAGTAGAAAAGGCTTCTTATTAATGACCAGGCCGGTATATCAACATCACAGTCAATGGTTGCACTTGTTGTTAAAGCCGAAGGCATTTCCAACCTAATTTCTATAGTGACTAATACACACAATTTTCTAAGACGAGCTAGGAGACTAAATCTTGTAAAAGGAGATAAAGCGATGCAAGAGTATTTCACAAAAATGCAGAATTTGCACTCGAACTTTTTCTATGTCATAGATGTAGATGACAAAGGTGTACTAAGAAACATTTTTTGGGCTTATTCAAGAGCACGATCTTTGTACAAGTACGTATGTATGAAGTTGGTGCTTTATTTAGGTACCTTTTAAAAAGGAACCTCCCAGTTGGAAATATTAGGCGCATTAAAGTAAGTTAGCAAACTATTTATGTATAAACTTTAGGTATTTGTGTGATACATGCGCCTACATGAGATGAGAATGTGCCTACTTGAGTGATACATGCACCAACATTTTAATGTGAATGTGTCTGTTGATTGGATGTGCCAACTTCTAATGTCGATGTGCCTATTTCTAATGTGAATGCGCCTACTTCTAATGTAAATGCACCTACTATATTGTAATGTGGATTCACCTACTGTTGAGTAATGTATATGCACCTACTTGAGACGTCAATGCACCTACTTGGGATGAGAATGCTCCTACTTGAGTGATACTTGCACCTACATTTTAATGTGAATGCACATGTTAATTAGATGTGCCTACTTCTAATTTCGATGCGCCTACTTCTAATGTGAATGCACCTACTTCTAATGTGAATGCGCCTACTATTGTGTAATGTGGATTCACCTACTATGGATTTGCCTATTGTTGAGTAATGTATATGTGCCTACTTGAAACGTCAATGTGCCTACTTGAGATGAGAATGTGCCTACTTGAGTGATACATACACCTATGTTTTAATGTGAATGACCCTACTTCTAATGTCGATGTGCCTACTTCTAATGTGAATGCACCTACACTGGCTTATGCACCTGCTTGTAATGTGAATGTGCCTACTTGAGACATCAATGAGCCTACTTTAGATGAGAATGTGCCTACTTGAGTGATACATGCACCTACATTTTATTATGAATGCACTTGTTGATCGGATGTGCCCACTTCTAATGTATATGTGCCTACTTGTAATGTGAATGTGCCTACTGTTGTGTAATGTGGATTCACCTACTGTACAACAATGTATATGCACCTATTTATAATGTGAATGCGCCTACTTGAGATGTCTATGCACCTACTTTAGATGAGAATGTGCCTACTTGAGTGATACATGCACCTACATTTTAATTTGAATGCACTTGTTGATTGCATGCACATACTTCTAATGTCAATGTGCCAACTTCTAATGTGAATGTGCCTACTATTGTGTAATGTGGATTCGCCTACTATTCAGTAATGTATATGCTCCTACTTGTAACGTGAATGTGCCTACTTGAGACATTAATGTGCCTATTTTAGATGAGAATGCACCTACTTGAGTTATACATGCACCTACATTTAATGTGACTGCACATGTTTTGGATGTGCCTACTTCTAATGTATATGCTCCTACTTCTAACGTGAATGTGCCTACTTCTAATGTGAATGCACCTACTGTTGTGTAATGTGGATTCACCTACTGTTGAGTAATGTATATGTGCCTACTTGTAATGTGAATGTGCCTACTTGAGACGTCAATGCACCTACTTTAGATGAGAATGTGCCTACTTCAGTGATACATGCATCTATGTTTTAATGTGAATGCACATGTTTATTGGATGTGCTTACTTCTAATGTCGATGCGCGTACTTCTAATGTGAATGCGCCTACTTTTAATGTGAATGCACCTATTGTTGTGTAATGTGGATTCTCCTACTCTTGAGTAATGTATATGCACCTACTTGTAATGTGAATGCTCCTACTTGAGACGTCAATGTGCCTACTTGAGATGAGAATGCGTCTACTTGAGTGATACATGCACCTACATTTTAATGTGAATGTGCCTGTTGATTGGAAGTGCCAACTTCTAATGTGAATGTGCCTACTTATAATGTGAATGTGCCTACTTCTAATGTAAATGCGCCTATTGTTGTGTAATGTGGATTCTCCTATTATTGAGTAATGTATATGCGCCTACTTGAGACGTCAATGCGCCTACTTGAGATGAGAATACACCTACTTGAGTGATACATGCACCTATGTTTTAATGTGAATGTTCATACTTCTAATGTTGATGCTCCTACTTCTAATGTGAATTCACCTACTTCTAATGTTATTGTGCCTATTGTTGTGTAATGTGTATTTGCCTACTGTTAAGTAATGCATATGTGCCTACTTGAGATGTCGATGCGCCTACTTTAGTGATACATGCACCTACATTTTAATGTGAATGTGCCAGTTTATTAGATGCGCCTACTTCTAATGTCGATGCACCTACTTCTAATGTGAATGTGCATACTTCTAATGTGAGTGCTCCTTGTAACGTCCCAGGATTTGAGGCCTTAGATAGAATGATCTTATAAGGAATGATTGGACTACCCATATCACCAAGGTGCACCTCCTTTTCCGGGAGCCCATCTCTAAAGAACTCCATAGTTAAGCGTGCTCAGCTTGGAGTAGTACTAGGATGGGTGACCAGTCGGGAAGTTGATCCTGGCTTGCGTGTCAGTGAGGACAAAGTGTGCAGATAAGGCTAGTGGTGGTTTGTGGGGCCAATCATCATTCCCGAAACTCTACTAGAGCCTTGGGCAACACTCCTACTGTTGTGTAATGTGGATTTGCCTACTGTTGGGTAATGTTTATGTGCCTAATTGAGACGTCAATGCACCTACTTGAGATGAGAATGCACCTACTTGAGTGATACATGCGCCGACATTTTAATGTGAATGTGCTTATTGATTGGATGTGCCTACTTCTAATGTCGATGCGCCTACATCTAATGTGAATGCACCTTCTGTTGTGTAATGTGGATTCGTCCATGCGCCTACTTGTAATGTAAATACGCCTACTTGAGACGTCAATGTGCCTACTTTAGATGAGAATGCATGTACTTGAGTTATAGATGTACCTACATTTTAATGTAAATGCACCTATTGATTGGATGTTCCCACTTCTAATGTATATGTGCCTACTTCTAATGTGAATGCACCTAGCTCTAATGTGAATGCGCCTACTGTAGTGTAATGTGGATTCACCTACTATTGAGTAATGTATATTCGCCTACTTGTAATGTGAATGTGCCTACTTGGCATGTCAATGCACCTAATTTAGATGAGAATGTGCCTACTTGGGTGATACATGCACCTACGTTTGAATGTGAACGCGCCTGTTGATTGGATGTGCCTATTTCTAATGTCGATGCAACTACTTATAATGTGAATGCTCCTACTTCTAATGTGAATGTGTGTACTATTGTGTAATGTAGATTCACCTACTATTGAGTAACGTATATTCACCTACTTGTAATGTGAAAGTGCCTACTTGAGACGTCAATGCACCTACTTGAGATGAGAATGTGCATACTTGAGTGATACATGCACCTAAATTTTAATGTGAATGCACCGGTTGATTGGATGTGCCTACTTCTAATGTTGATGTGCCTACTTCTAATGTGAATGTGCCTACTTCTAATGTGAATGTGCCTACTTTTGTGTAATGTGGATTCACCTACTATTGAGTACTGTATATGCACCTACTTGTAATGTGAATGCGCCTACTTGAGACGTCAATGCTCCTACTTTAGATGAAAATTAGGCTTATAAATGATTTTGGGAGTTATTGAATGCGCCTAATTTAATTACAAATGTGCCTAATTTAGTTAGAAATGATCCTACTTGCATTTCAAGGCACTTAATTATATTTTAAGTGATAAATGAGGCACTATACAGTACAAAAAGTAGACGAACATTTCATCGAGCAACTGTTGTGCATTAATACTTGAAAGAGGTGCATTACCTTTGACGGTAAGAGGTACAAATTCCCTTATTTAGTTTGCATTGAAGTCCATAGTCCTTCCACCAAAATTGAATGCTAGCTCATCTTTGTTATAACACGGAATGAGATCGTGTATCAGAACTGTGTCATTAAGAGGTATCCTTTTGATTTGCAACAGTGATTGGAATAGTATCCTTATGAAAATGAGTTTTTCCTCATCACTAAGTGTCATGTAACTATTATGGAATATCTTCCATGAACATCTTGACTTTATCCACTTTTGCTTATCCTCTACTTCATCATCTTCATCATCATCTTCATCTACAATTTCCTTTTGTATCTTTGACATCTTTTTGTCTTTTGTGGCTGTCAATTCAGCAGTTGACGATCTTTTTTTTGCAACACCCTTCTTTGTGACTGATCTTTCATCACTTTGGGCCCTAATTTGCTATCCAATTACATCATTCTTCTTTGCACCCTTGTTGCTTGAGATTTTCTCAGTATCTACAACAGAAGAGCTTGCCTTAATTTGTTTTACAATTGCATCGTTATTCTTGGTTCCCTTATTGGTTGAGATCTTTTCAACATCTGTAGTAGAAGAACTTGCCCTAATTTACTTTCCAATTGAATCATTCTTCTTGGCCCCCTTATTGGTTGAGATGTTCTCAACATATGCAGTAGAAGAGCTTGCCCCCTCTCCAGTGGTTGACATTCCTTTTTACCAATAGCTTCAGCGACCTCCTTCCGCTCGCAAGCGTTATCTTTTCTTGGTCGTCATCATTTTAGCACGTGACCTCTTAATGTGTCACATATTTGTGGCCCTCAGATTAAAGATCAACGACACCACATTTCTCTCCTATCTCACGCCTGATCGGGAGATAAGGGGTAACAATAATGTGGTCTTTTCTCACATCTCTTTGCATAGCCCCTCCACTATTTCCCACAAGACAAGATCCTACAGATTTAGGAAGTCCATGTGAACAAAGAAAGATATTTTATGGATTCTTTTGCACCATATTCAAAATGTATTCAAATCACTTATGGATTGAGATTCTAGTGCATAGTTGAATACCTTCTGTACCCAATGCCCCATGTCTATATAAGGAATAGAAGAGTTCATTTACAACCCCCAAAGTATCCCTCTCTCCTCAGCTTCATCGTATGCCCTTTATACATTGCTTCTGAGCTCCTTCATTGGTCAGTGACGTCGGCCCTAGGCCTCGGATGCTAGGATTTTTTAGGCAATTCACTACCATGGTAGCTTCTTTGGATATCCTTGAAGGATTTCCAACCCTTAGATGGGAACAAGAAACAATCTGGTCCCAATGCCCGCAAGTAGGTCTTACAACCATGGATGCCCACACCAGAAAAGGTGATTCTGGTCCTTCGTGATGAGCCTCGAGGCGGTGTACGAGACTATTGAACCTCATAAAATCAATTTGACAACAATTAGGCATGGGACCTTAGGAATTCCCTATTTATGTACGTAGGTTCTACATGTGTGATAGAACTCGACCTTGTTCTATTAGCCCTGATACCCCAGGTCGAGCAAAAAAACTCTTTGAGTTCATACATCGATGCCAGAGATAACCATGTCCTTTTTTGGAGTATCTTAGACTTATATTCAAGAGTGAACTCTCCAATTGATCCCCCCCTGGGCAACCTGCAACAACTCTAAGGCCATAGGAGTGGAGATAAATCCCCCTTGTGGTGTTATTGTTGTGCACTGCCCGCTTGATTGATCCCAGTCACTATGAAGGGACATTAGCGTCTTTTATTCCACTCACCAGCCCAGCCCAATGGCTTTAGGTGCTGGACTGAAAAAAGCATATTGACTGGGGTTGAACCCACATGGGTTTTTGAAAATCCATCTTTTGCTGACATGGCGTGCTCTGGTTGGTTGATTAAAAATTTATCTTGCAAATTTTTTAGTAATTGTTAGGATGATCATATTAGGACAAGTTATATATGAAAATTGGCCAGGAATATGAGAGGAACACAAATGAAACGCGTATATACTTCATTTTTCTTCCAATTTCAAAAGTAGTGCTAACATGAATTAATCTGATGGTTAATAAATGGAAACCCCCAAATTTGGATATTAATGAGTAGGAAAAGTTGAAAACCCTTTTTTATGTTATTAACTAATCTTACTGGGTATAATGATAACCAAAATTATAATGACAATGATGATATGATAATTAGGGTTTTTTTGACCAATAATCTCATACATGTATAATCAATTGAGTCCAAAATTGAGTCATTGTTGGAATCTATAACAATCAAAGTAGAAAATTCAAGATCATGACATAATCATGTTGAGAAGTAGAGGAGAATTTGAAAGATTGATAGACATAATTACCTGAAGTAGTTCTTTTACTCTAACACACCTATGGGCCAAACGAGATTTCTATTTGGATCCATCACTTTATAGGGCGCACAATAGTGTTTCCAAATTCATTGTTTGTGGAACTTCATTGAATTTAAAAATATGTGAGTTGATGAGAGGATCATGAGCAAAAGACTGAAGACAATGCCAACAAACCAAAGTGACGTTTCTTACAATACAACAGAACATAACTAATGTAAATCATAAAAACACACTAAAAATAATAAGCATGGACACATCAAATCTACATTTCTAGCTGAGATTTTTTAGGAACCTAGACAAGGCTTTTCATTCATATAGAGTAAGTGAAAACTAAATATTAAAAATAGAAATGAAATATATAAAGACCCAGGCCCCCAACCACTAACCACAACAAATGCAATTCCCACAAGGCTGCTTTTGAACTTCCAGGCAATGGCATTGCCGAAATCTGGAAAATATTTAATGTTGATACGCAAAGAACTTTTCAAGTTTGATACGTGTGAGGAACACATTTAAAAGGAAAATCCTCCATAATCATAGGAATGGAAACATCCTATGAGAGACAGTACCAAAACACAAATCTACTGATAGAGTTTGGGGTGTGCCTGAACACTCCCTTACACATAGTTCACCGCCTAATAGAAGGGAATGCAAGTATACATATTATATTAGTAACATCAAATGAAGATCTGAACACCATCTAGTTTTGGGAAGATATGAACAACCACAAATGGAGAAAGTGATGCAAGCTAACCAACAAAATGCATCAATGTTTGAGAAGTATAGTTACTCATCATAGTTTTGGCATAAGTTTGTTGGTGATGTAGACTACATAATTAATTTTTGAACCCAAAGTTTGATGGATAAAATTCACTCAACTTCATGGGGATCAATGGAGTAAGATCCAGTTAGAAGGTCTATGAATGGTAGAGGCATAACATTCTAGTACATTTTTTGTGTCTACCAGGATGACAAGTCAGAATTGTAGGTGCATTCTATAGTGGATGTGTGACACACCGTTCAAACAAAATGTTAATAACTAAGCGGAAACGATTATTAACAATGGATTACTAAAAATCACTAAAAAGTAAAACCATTTACAAAGAGATCCAAACAAAGGAAAACTCTTTCGTCAAGAACCAATGTATTTCATTTACATCCTGCTTCATAAGTACATATCCTGTATCATCCATTCTCGAGGATTACAAGCATCAACTGCTCTGTTAAAACTACACACAAGCAGCATAAAAACCTTAAGGCATCAAGCCAAAATCTCAGATCGATTCATTAAGAGTACTAACTACTAACTTCGAGGACCTGAGAATACATAGATGACATATATGACTCTCTATACAAAATATGACATCCAGAGCCTCCACCTAGAATATTACAGTTGTCCCTGTTGCTGCTGCTACTCTCCCCCTGCTATAGGGTTTCTACCTCTACTTTTATGTCTACCTAAAAAGTTGGATTCCACGGGGGTGAGGCAATTGAAAATTGTCCCAGCGAGAGATATAACTCTTCGCCAGAAACATTATTATTGCATATAAACAGTAATAAACTGAGCAGGAGTTCTTTTATATTAACAGCAGTATTAATCATTGTATGATTAGAATAAGATAATCTCCTTTCTTAAGGAGAGCATTGCATATACCCATAGTAGATTTATACATCATCTATCCATTTTTCAAGGAATGTAAGGAAACATAATTATATCGACTATCAACTAAAGATGCATAAAAGAAATGTAACTTCAGCTAATGATTTTTCATATTCAATCCATAAGCAAACATGCTATACGGATGATTACATTTTACAATCACACTTATGCCCTGAGGAGATGAGGTATATCGCTCATACTCCAACCGACCATTGCGTAGTCGAAATCGGTGACATACAAGGTCAATGGAAGAGCTGGATTTCCATGACCTCCCTTATCTCGTCAGTACGATATTCCATGCAGGACATCTTGTGTCTCTACTAAATAGCTTTCCAGGATATACTGACAACTTCGCTATAGAGTTACAGCGGAGGCTGCACTCTCTTCGCAATCGAGAGATTTCATGTTTATCTCACATCGATCTGGCATTAATATTATTGGGAGATTTGTGATACATCTGTCCCGACATTGGGGGATTAGTGATACATCCACCCCGACATATATAATCAAGGATTGAGAGATTTAATGTTTATCTCATATCAATTCCTCCATTAGGGTGCAAGTATATTTTCTCCCATCACCCCCACATATTCAAAAATATGCATTCTGAGTTATGCCGTGGAGCCACCCGTTTCACCATCCAGCAAATTTTGACGATGATGGTTATATGGCCATGGCACTATATGATAAGATTCCACTTGATTAATTTAGTGTATTACCGTATTCTATTAGCATCAGTCAGGTTTTCAAACATAATTTATTATAACGCTACAAAGAATGTGTAATACTTCTATCAAGTACTATTTAAAGCTTTATAAAACATTGGGATCTCAATCCCTTATCTCATTTCTGGGAATTCACATCCCTCAACATCATCATCATGTTTATTGGATCTGAGTATAGAAACCCTTAGTTTATCACTGAACATGGTTACCACTTATCAGGTAACTATTACCTTCAGGTCATCTGACCAAGGTAAACATGATACTTGCTACATAAGCATCTCACATGGCTTACAAGGCTCATTAAGTATCTTGTCACCTCTCACTAGGCAACAACTTATTACATGACTCACAGGGCCATTACATCTGGTCACTTCTTTCTAGGTAACAACTTATTTACATAGCTCACAAGGAAATTGGACATCTTGTCACCTCTCACTAGGTAACAACTTATTTACATGGCTCACAAGGCCATTGCACATTATACTTTTATTCAAGTATTTATCATGTCTTACATGGTTTATGCAATAAAAGAATTACAACCCTCCATCATTAGGGTTAGGGATTTCCATTGCATATCATCATTCTTCATTAGGTTTAGGGTTTTCCATTATTAACCATTTAGGTTCTCAAGATCATGTTATTAATGATCAAGCCCTAATTCATTGCTCCACACAATTGGGAGCCAACATTGATAACATAAGTATTCAATCATGCTTATTTATTCTCATCATTTATCATTAAATGA
Organism: Alisma plantago-aquatica; assembly: GCA_963693085.1. Classification (NCBI taxonomy): domain Eukaryota; kingdom Viridiplantae; phylum Streptophyta; class Magnoliopsida; order Alismatales; family Alismataceae; genus Alisma; species Alisma plantago-aquatica. Next base: position 144,345,008 of record OY856413.1, on the reverse strand, counting down.
ATTATCAAAACAAAATATGAGTTCCTCTCCCAATTTTACCATAATATGAATACATCATACTTTATTAGCTTGGCTTAACATTTTCTTAAGGTATTGGCCTACACTTATCAAAGTGCATTTCATCTCAATGTATCAATTGACATGGCACACTTCATGTGTTACTTACCCAAGTATATTGGATTTAGATTACATCAAGGTGTATCAATCTTGAGGTGCTAGATGTGATATCTATCATGTCTTGATGTATCACTTCCCTCATCACCTTTATCTTACTTAAGTTCATCAACTTATCTTGTATTAGGGTATTTCCCATCCTAATACTTTATGCACCAGTTCATCACATTTATCATATAATGTATTGGTCATAATCCATTTATTTGGATTATTAAACCATTATCAAATGATATGGACTTATCTCGAGTAAGCCATTATTGATATAAGGTTATCCATTATCAACCACTTTAGGTGTTTTACTTATCAATATATTAATCAGTATTCCATTATTAGGAATAGGGTTTCCCATCTTTATCAATTAGGGTTTACATAACATCTCCCAATATTAGGGTTTCACATAATCTCACCCTACATTAGGATTTCATATATCATCATCCTAAATTAGGGTTTCACATGACATCACCCTTGATTAGGGTTTCACATGACATCACCCTAGATTAGGGTTTCACATGACATCACCCTTGATTAGGGTTTCACATGACATCACCCTAGATTAGGGTTTCACATGACATCACCCTTGATTAGGGTTTCACATGACATCACCCTTGATTAGGGTTTCACATGACATCACCCTAGATTAAGGTTTCACATGACATCACCCTAGATTAGGGTTTCACATGACATCACCCTTGATTAGGGTTTCACATGACATCACCCTAGATAAGGGTTTCACATCGCATCATTATCTTGAATTAAGGTTCCGTATAACTTTTCCCCAAATTAGGGTTTCATGTAACTTTACCCGAAACTAGGGTTTCATAAAGCAACCTCTTAAATTAGGGTTTTTCATTATATTACCATGAATTGGGATTTTTCATATCATCTCCCTAAATTAGGGTTACACCATTACCCTCGATTAGGGTTTCACCTATCATTGCCCTAAATTAGGGTTAGGGCTCATCAACCTTCACAATTAGGGTTTCATGATCTCTTTATTAAGGATCATACCCTAACTACATATTTTATTCATGTTGAAAGTGTTGAGGCTTATCCATTACATGATTATCATACATGTATGAATTCCTCTCTCTCTCATCCTCTCTAGGATGTTGATTTCTTCAAGCTTGATTAGATTAGGTCAACCCTTCATTCAAGTACATACATTTAGGATTAGCATAATGTATTAATATATTGCTTTCATAAGCATCAAAGGTTAACCCTTCTAAGGATACTAATCACCCTAGTACCTTAAAGGTACAACCATTGTAATTATCTTTGAAGTACATCATTAACAATCATAGGGTTAATTGGTCTTTCATAGCTTTGAGGCTATTAGGTCTCCAATCGGTTTTGATACTTTTGAACCTTCAAAAGGTTTTAAGATGTTTGACCTTCAAACGGTCTTGTGGTGCTTGACCCCCAAACGGTCTTCATCCAAATCTTCAATCGGTCTTAAGACCGTAAGACCATCAAATGGTCTTGATCTCACAATCCCTAAATGGTTTGAGACACTTTGAATTAAATATAATTAACTCCAAACGGTTTGAAACTGCATGAGCAACTTATCATTGAAACCAATTGAACATTAAATCATTTGAGACCTTTTTCTCTCCAAAGGGTCTGAAGACCATTTGATCCCAAATGGTCTCAGGACCATTTGGACTCAAACGGTCTCAAGACTGTTTGGTCCAAACCACCTTGAAACTGAAAGGATCATCTAGGGTTTCCTTCAATCAATCAATTGATTTTAGGGTCTGCATTCATTGAATCCTCTAATATTGAGACCATTGATAGTACATCAGACTACGACCCTTAGATCTCCATCCATCCATGACTCCACTTGACCTCAAACGGTCTTGATATCATTTGACCTCAAACGGTTTTGAAATCATTTTCCCTCAAACGATCTTGAGACTGTTTGAGCCATTCAACATTGAAATTGACTCAATCGATTTAGGCTTTCAACCATTCAATCCAATTAGGGTTAGTAATCAATGGATCACCCATCCTTGAATCCATTAAATTAAAATCAATTTGAGCCATTGGATCTTCATCATTCACATCAACAATTAACCCTAAACGATTTTGATGTTCAATTTACCCATTCGATCTTGAGATCTATTACCCATTCGGTTTTGAACTCAATTATTCATTCGATCTTGAAGTCAATTACCCATTCAGTTTTGAAGTAAATTACCCATTAGGGTTTGAAGTAAATTACCCATTCGGTCTTGGGTTCAATTACCCATTCGGTCTTGGTTCAATTACCCATTCGGTCTTAGAATAATTTACCCATTTGGTCTAGAAACCAAATCAACTCAATCGCTTTTGAAACCGAATTAGCTCAATCGGTTTTGAAAACTGATTGCCCATTCCTTTGTTGAAGTGTGTGCTTAAGATGACATCATCATCTTCAAGCTTCAAATCTTCAAAATCAATTGTGATTCTTATGATGATTTCAACAACTAATCAAAAAGGAAAATCGAGAAATAAGAAAGGTTAAACACATGATGAATAAATTTCAAGCAATAATGACATTTATGGGTTCAAGTCTTTGAGTGAAAGGAATGACTAAGGTTGAAGATTGAATGAAGAAAAGAAGAAATTGAGCATTGAATTTCGATTTCCACCATGAAATCAAGGTTGAAGATGACTATGGAGCTTACCTACAGGTTGGGGCATGTCCTCCTGTTGCTCCTAAGCTCCTTTGTGCATGGCTAAATCAAGAAAAGAAAAAAGGAATCGAAATAGCCTTTCATGTGGGTTGAAAATGGGATGTATATAAGGGAATTTTGATGAGAGAGAAAGTGATAAATAATTCCTTCAACTCCCAAAATTGGTGCCACATACTCCCCTCCATCCCTTACATACGAAGCCATCTCCACAACCTTGTAATTCCTCTTCATTATCCATGAATTAAAAGAAAACAAATTAAGCACCTTAATCAATATAATAATAATATCCAAAATTGAGTGGATATTACTTTTCCTTTAACTAATGTGAGTGGGCTCTCCACTCACTTTAGATATTTCATTTTCTTTGCAAGGCACAAGGACGTCCATACTTATGTAAATTCAACCATTCCATTTTTCTTTGAAGGGAACTTTCTTTAATATATTTATTTTTGCATTAAATTGCAATAGGGTTTCAATTATGCTTAAATCTTGATTATTTTAATATCAAGATTCTCTCTCCTCCAAAGAGATTCAAATGAGACGCCCCTATGATTTTATTATCTATAATTGATACCAAGGAACATTAGGGACTCTCTAGAAGTGGTATTTTGCACATTGAACCCTAGGTTTTGGGTAAATTGCATATTACACCAAAACTAGGTTTTAATGCACAAACATTGCTTAATAAGTTCTTTCTTGGTGCTCAAGCTACCACAAGGCATACCTATGCATAATTTTCATTCTTATGATGCTTCAACACTTGAAGAACATTTTATCATGTAATATTTGCAAGTTAATCCCTCAACTTGGGTAATTTGCACTTTAGTCCAAAATAAGTAAAACATTGTTTCAACATTATTAAAAAGGGACTAAAATTGAAACATAAGTTCCTCTTGAGCCTTAATTACTTTTCAAAGGATAAAGACAAGAATATACATGACTTACTTAAGCATAACCTCTAGAGTTAAGCCTTAACCCAGGTTAGGGATGTTACAATTATAAACACCTAACAAGGATTTCATCCTCGAAATCCCAAGTAAAGGAAGACAGATATTATTTATTCATCATATCATCAAGTCTCCACATAACATATTAATGTCATGGAGATGCCATAGAACTTTGATTAACACAAAGTTCTTCCATACAAGGTTATCATAGAATTAGTCACACAAGACACATACTCTACTGTCGTTTTCTTAGAGGTATCTTTGGAATTATTTTAACTTGATAAGCTTTTCCCACAATGATTTTACAATTATTCCTTCAATTAGTACATTCTTATCGATGTTATGTTTATGCAGAGAATAAACCCCTAACACGTGGTGTCCATAGAAATTATAGTTTTACTTTACCATATCACCTGATATTTCTTAGATACTAGAATTCCTTACTTTGACATCCATCACATGTGTCAAAAACACATCACATTCTCATCATTTTCATTTCTCTGTTGTTGTTACCAAATTCACACATATAAGAAGATCTTTCTTTCATATTTGGAACATTATTGTTACACATATCTTTATCTTAGAACCAAAGTCCAAGATGAACTGATACTTTTCTAAGTATCCATCATTGGATTGTTTCTAATCCATGCACATCAAGTGTCACAGTACTCACTTGATTGCCATGCCCCTAAAAGGAGAGAACACAAAGAAACATATTTATCTTATTACCCCATCATCCCCCAGGGTTGTTTATCAAAGAGAAAGGATCATCATCTCCTCTAATTATAGCATGAACTTTCAACTGTTCGTGAATCATTTACTCTTATTTCATCCTAGGTTCCTTGCAATCAACATAGGAAGTATAAGGATGATTACATGTCATTACTCATTCCTTTGTTATTTTTAACATATTTACAAACATTTTGTGATTTTTATCACATTTCCCATTTCTACATTATGGGAAAAGATCTTTACTATACACACAGGCTTTATCAGACATGGATCATCTCCCTTGTCTCATTTTCTTTATCATGAGGATTATACTTTTACTTCCTCATACACACAGATGGATCTGATATCATTTAAGATTCCATTTTATTGTACTTAGGATGTGATAAAAATATCCATGCCATATTTCTAGTTTTCTTTATGCTCACTAGATTGTTTCAGAATGACTACTTGATCAGAGTAATCAAAATGATAACAATCTAAGAGTTCCATACTTGTCCTATCTCCAATAATTATATACCTGGCCAGGGTATACAAGTACTGATATTAGGTAGTATGCATTTTATTTACTATCATGTTCCTTACTTTTCATAACATTATAAACACAAGATTTAACATTCGTAGATTTTCTTCAGGCATCACTTCTATATCTCATACTTTATCACCCAGATAGGAGAAATTATAAAGAATTTAAAGGAATACTGAGTAAAATATAAATCCTCATCTTCTTTGTGTCCTCATATGACTAGTCAAAGAAAGCCAAAAAACAACTGCTTTCTTATATTTAGCTCATGAAATCATGAAATAATATATCAGAATAAAACTATTTCATCTGACCTGTCTCATGTCATAGTTTGTTTACTGCCTCAGGCTGATTCTTTTCATAGAATCTTCCCTGGGACGTCTGTCCATGTCCTCGAGTGCCACTAGAAAAATGTTTTCCCTGATGACCTTGATGTCTCTGCCTCAGTGGTTGGGTTACCATTGTGTTTCTAACTGAACAATCCCTTACTAGATGTCCTACCTGTCTATACCAGTGACAGGTTCTAAACTCTTGATATGGCCTAAAAGGTCCCTTACCCTTTCCAGGTAGCCCTTTCCCTAGTGCACTAGACCTTGGTTGTACTGATGGTACCAAAAATTTCCCCTTTTTGGAACTACTAGGCCTCTGATCCCGAGTTTGGATAGGACTTTTCTTAATTCTTTTCTCATTATCCTTTTCTAGATAGTCTTTCTGATATGTCCAGGCTGCCTACACCTGTGGCAAATCCTGGTTTCGGGTTGTAACCTATTCCTTTCATCAATATTCATTGCTCCAACATGCTGATGTTGAGCAAGAATCCTATTAGAGTCCAAAACTTCATCATTGGGGGCTGGTAATCTAGGTTGTATTGCTAATATATGGTCCACTATATGCATCATTTCTATCCTAGCTTTCCCAACAGTGATATTAAAAGAAGGATCCCTTATCATAATTGGATCATCTTGGGGGTTCTCAGGCAGTCATTCTTCTCTCTCTTGGTCCCTTGCACCTTCTGTTGGTGCAACATTGCTGCTCTCAGTAGCATGTTCTTCGTGTGATCCAAACATCTTTAAGTTCTTCTTCTCCTATATGAGTAGAAGTCACTATCAGATGAACTGGAAAACACTAGAATAGACTCAACAATCTTAATCCTATGTCTTTGTAGACTCAGCAAACCTAGAGCTCTGATACCACTAAATTGTGACGCACCGTTCGAACACAATGTTAATAACTAAGCAGAAATGATTATTAACAGTGGATTACTGGAAATCACTAAAAATTAAAACCATTTACAAAGAGATCCAAACACAGGAAAACTCTTTTGTCAAGAACCAATGTATTTCATTTACATCCTGGTCCATAAGTACATATCCTGTATCATCCCTTCTCGAGGATTACAAGCATCAACTGCTCTGTTAAAACTATACACAAGAAGCATAAGAACCTCGAGGCATCAAGCCAAAATCTCAGACCGATTCATTAAAAGTACGAACTACTAACTCCGAGGACCTGAGAGTACAGAGACGACACATAGGACTCTCTATACAAAATATGACATCTAGAGCCTCCACCTGGAATATTACAGCCGTTCCTGTTGTTGCTGCTGCTCTCCCCCTGCTATAGGGTTTCTGCCTCTTCTTCTGTGTCTACCTAAAAAGTTGGATTCCACGGGGGTGAGACAATTGAAAATTGTCCCAGCGAGAGATATAACTCTCTACCAGAAACATTATTATTGCAGATAAACAGTAATAAACTGAGCAGGAGTTCTTTTATGTTAACAGTAATATTAATCATTGTATGATCAGAATAAGATAATCTCCTATCTTAAGGAGAGCATTGCATCTACCCATAGTACATTTATACATCATCTATCCATTTTGCAAGGAATGTAAGGAAACATAATTATATCAACTATCAACTAAAGATGCATAAAAGAAATGTAACTTCAGCTAATGATTTTTCGTATTCAATTCCTAAGCAAACATGCTATACGGCTAATTACATTTTACAATCACACTTATGCCCTGAGGAGATGAGGTATACTGCTCATACTCCAACCGACCATGGCGAAGTCGAAATCGATGCCATACAAGGTCAATGGAAGAGCCGGATTTCCATGACCTCCCTTATCTCGACCAGTACGAGATTCCATGTAGGACATCTTGTGTCTTTGCTAAATAGCTTTACAGGGTATACTGGCAACTTTGCTATAGAGTTAAAGTGGTGGCTGCACTCTCTTCGCAACCGAGAGATTTCATTTTTATCTAACATCGATCCAACATTGATATTATTGGGAGATTTGTGATACATCCATCCCGACATCGGGGGACTAGTGATACATCCACCCTGACATATTTAATGAAGGATTGAGAGATTTAATGTTTATCTCATATCAATTATTCCATTAGGGCGTAAGGATATTCTCGCCCATCACCCCCGCATATTAAAAAATATGCATTCCGGGTTATGCCGTGGAGCAACCCGTTTCACCATCCAGCAAATTCTGACACAGATGGTTATATGGCCATGGCACTACATGATAAGATTCCACTTGATTAATTAAGTGTATTACCATATTCTTTTAGCATCAGTCATGTTTTCAAACATAATTTATTATAATAAATTCTACAAAGAATGTGTAATACTTCTATCAAGTACTTTTCAAAGCTTTATAAAACATTGGGATCTCAATCCCTTATCTTATTTCTTGGAATTCACAACCCTCAACATCGTCATCATGTTTACTGGATCTGAGTATTCAAACCATTAGTTTATCACTGAACATGGTTACCACTTATCAGGTAACTATTACCTTCAGGTCATCCGACCAAGGTAAACATGATACTTGCTACATAAGCATCTCACATGGCTCACAAGGCTCATTATGTATCTTGTCACCTCTCACTAGGCAACAACTTATTTCATGACTCACATGGCCATTACATCTGGTCACTTCTTTCTAGGTAACAACTTATTTACATGGCTCACAAGGCCATTGCACATCTTGTCACCTCTGACTGGGTAACAACTTATTTACATGGCTCACAATGCCATTGCAAATTATACTTTTATTCAAGTATTTATCATGTCTTACAAGGTTTATACAATAAAAGAATTACAACCCTCCATCATTAGGGTTAGGGATTTCCCTTGCATATCGTCACCCTTCATTAGGTTTAGGGTTTTCCATTATTAACCATTTAGGTTCTCAAGATCATGTTATTAATGATCAAGCCCTAATTCATTGCTCTACACAGATGGGAGCCAACATTGATAACATAAGTATTCAATCATGCTTATTTATTCTCATCATTTATCATTAAATGAATTATCAATACAAAACATGAGTTCCTCTCCTAACATTACTAGAATATGATTACATCATACTTTATTAGCTTGGCTTAACCTTTTCTTAAGGTATGTTGTCCTACACTTATCAAAGTGCATTTCATCTCAATGTATTAATAGACATGGCACACATCATGTGTTACTTATCCAAGTATATTGGATTTAGAATACATCAAGGTGTATCAATCTTGAGGTGTGGGATGTGATATCTATCATGTCTTGATGTGTCACTTCCCTCATCACCTTTATATTACTTAAGTTCATCAACTTATCTTGTATTAGGGTATTTCCCATCCTAATAATTTATGCACCAGTTCATCACATTTATCATGTAATGTATTGGTCATAAGTCACTTATTTGAATTATTCAACCATTATCAAATGATATGGACTTATCTCGAGTAAGGCATTATTGATATAAGGTTATCCCTTATCAACCACTTTAGGTGTTTTACTTATCAATATATTAATCACAATTCCATTATTAGGAATAGGGTTTCCCATCTTTATCAATTAGGGTTTACATAACATCACCCAATATTAGGGTTTCACATAATCTCACCCTACATTAGGATTTCGTATATCATCATCCTATATTAGGGTTTCACATGACATCACCCTTTATTAGGGTTTCACATGACATCACCCTAGATTAGGGTTTCACATGACATCACCATTGATTAGGGTTTCACATGACATCACCCTAGATTTGGGTTTCACATGACATCACCCTTGATTATGGTTTCACATGACATCACCCTAGATTAAGGTTTCACATGACATCACCATAGATTAGGGTTTCAAATGACATCACCCTTGATTAGGGTTTCACATGACATCACTCTAGATTAGGGTTTCACATGACATCACCCTAGATTAGGGTTTCACATCACATCATTATCTTGAACTAAGGTTCCTTATAACTTTTCCCCAAATTAGGGTTTCATGTAACTTTACCCGAAACTAGGGTTTCATAAAGCAACCTCTTAAATTACGATTTTTCATTATATTACCCTGAATTGGGATTTATCATATCATCTCCCTAAATTAGGGTTACACCATTACCCTCGATTAGGGTTTTACCTATCATTGCCCTAAATTAGGATTAGGGCTCGTCAACCTTCTCAATTAGGGTTTCATGATCTCTTTATTAAGAATCATACCCTAACTACATATTTTATTCATGTTGAAAGTGTTGAGGCTTATCCACTACATGAGTATCATACATGTATGAATTCCTATCTCTCTCATCCTCTCTAGGATGTTGATTGCTTCAAGCTTGATTAGATTAGGTCAACCCTTCATTCAAGTACATACATTTACGATTAGCATAATGTATTAAGATATTGCTTTCATAAGCATCAAAGGTTAACCCTTCTAAGGATACTAATCACCCTAGTACCTTAAAGGTACAACCATTGTAAATATCTTTGAGGTACATCATTAACAATCATAGGGTTAATTGGTCTTTCATAGCTTTGAGGCTGTTAGGTATCGAAACAGTTTTGATACTTTTAAACCTTCAAACGGTTTTAAGATGTTTGACCTTCAAACGGTCTTGAGGTGCTTGACCTCCAAACGGTCTTGATCCACATCTTCAATCAGTCTTAAGACCGTTACACCATCAAACGGTCTTAATCTCACAATCCCTAAATGGTTTGAGACCGTTTGAATTAAATGTAATTAACCCCAAACGGTTTGAAACCGTATGAGAAACTTATCATTGAAACAAATTGAACATTAAACAGTTTGAGACCTTTTGCTCTCCAAACGGTCTGAAGACCGTTTGATCCCAAACGGTCTCAAGACCGTTTGGTCCAAACCACCTTGAAACTGAAAGGATCATCTAGGGTTTCCTTCAATCAATCAATTGATTTTAGGGTTTGCATTCATTGAAGCGTACAATATTGAGACCATTGAAAGTACATCAAACTACAACCCTTAGATCTCCATCGATCCATGACTCCACTTGACCTCAAATGGTCTTGAGATCGTTTGACCTCAAATTGTTTTGAAACCGTTTTCCCTCAAAGACCGTTTGAGCCATTCAACATTGAAATTGACTCAATCGATTTTGGGTTTCAACCATTCAATCCAATTAGGGTTAGTAATCAATGGATCACCCATACTTGAATCCATTAAATTAAAATCAATTCAAGCCATTGGATCTTCATCATTCACATCTGCAATTAACCCTAAATAATTTTGAAGTTGAATTTACCCATTCAATCTTGAGATCTATTACCCATTCAGTTCTGAACTCAATTATCCATCCGATCTTGAAGTCAATTACCCATTCAGTTTTGAAGTAAATTACCCATTCAGTTTTGAAGTAAATTACCCATTCGATCTTGGGTTCAATTACCCATTCGGTCTTGGGTTCAATTACCCATTCGGTCTTAGAATAATTTACCCATTTGGTCTTGAAACCTAATCAACTCAATCGGTTTTGAAACCGAATTAGCTCAATCAGTTTTGAAAATTGATTGCCCATTCCTTTGTTGAGGTGTGTGCTTAATATGACATCATCATCTTCAAGCTTCAAACCTTCGAAATCAATTGTAATTCTTATGATTATTTCAACAACTAATCAAAAAGGAAAATCGAGAAATAAGAAAGTTTCAACACATGATGAATAAATTGCAAGCAATAATGACATTTAAGGGTCAAGTTATATAACCCGCCTTTAAAATCGAATCCAAGCTTCAAGCTTCACGTTCTCAATGGTGGATGAAGCTTCCTCAACTTCCAAAGGCTCGTCCTCAAGTCTTTGAGTGAAAGGAATGGCTAAGGTTGAAGATTGAATGAAGAAAAGAAGAAATTAAGCATTGAATTTCGATTTCCACCATGAAATCAAGGTTGAAGATGACTATGGAGCTTACCTACAGGTCGGGGCATGTCCTCCTGTTGCTCCTAAGCTCCTTTGTGCACGGACAAAGCAAGGAAAGAAAAAAGAAATTTAAATAGCCTTTCATGTGGGTTGAAAATGGGATGTATATAAGGGAATTTTGATGAGAGAGAAAGTGATGAATAATTCCTTCAACTCCCAAAATTGGTGCCATATACTCCCCTCCAACCTTTGCATACGAATCCATATCCCCCACCTTGTAATTCCTCTTCATTATACATGAATTAAAAGAAAACAAATTAAGCACCTTAATCAATATAATAATAATATCCAAAATTGAGTGGATATTACTTTTCCTTTAACTAATATGAGTGGGCTCTCCACTTACTTTAGATATTTCGTTGCCTTTGCAAGGAACAAGGACGTTCACACTTCTGTAAATTCAACCTTTCTATTTTTGGTTGAAGGGCACTTTCATTAATATATTTATTTTTGCATTAAATTGAATTAGGTTTTCAATTATGCTTAAATCTTGATTATTTTAATATCAAGATTCTCTCTCCTCCAAAAAGATTCAAATGAGATGCCCCTCTGATTTTCTTGTCTTTAATTGATACCAAGGAACATTAGGGACTCTCTAGAAGTGGTATTTTTCACATTGAACCCTAGGTTTTGGGTAAATTGCATATTACACCAAAACTATGTTTTAATGCACAAGCATTGCTTAATAAACTCTTTCTTGGTGCTCAGGCTACCACAAGCCATACATCTGCATCATTTTCATTCTTATGATGCTTCAACACTTGAGAAACATTTTATCATGTAATATTTGCAAGTTAACCTCTCAACTTGGGTAATTTGCACTTTAGTCCAAAACAAGTAAAACATTGTTTCAACATTATTCAAAAAGGACTAAAATTGAAACATAAGTTCCTCTTGAGCCTTAATTACTTTTCAAAGGATAAAGAAAAGAATATAAATGACTTACTTAAGCACTACCTCTAGAGTTAAGCCTTAACCCAGACCAGGGATGTTACAGGATGTGCAATAACATGTATATTGGAGTAGAATATTTGATGAGCACCTCAGTTTTAAACAAAAAGGGTGAGCTTAGTGCTGAGTGGGAAAATGAAATTCTGAACCCATAGCTATCGAAGGGGATGAGTTAGCTCAGTGTGAAATATTTGTGATTTACCTTGTGTCCAAGGTCTTGAGCTTGGCATGAGAGGCGCTGTCTTACTATCTTGATGTCGTTGCAGTAGAAGCTCCACTATGGACTCTTTAGGTGATCTTATCATTTACCCATTACCACCTCTCAGATGTATCTAGTCTATAAGAGATTATTCTAATCTCAAATGCTTGTAGCAGGAGCACTCATCATCTCCATGACTCCAGAGCATATCATCACTAGAAGGCATTTTATCGAACATCTGGTCTTCGTCGGCACCACCACAAGGTAACAAAGAAATGAAGGGATTAGAGTATAGACAGACAGAGGTAAAATGAATGATTAGAGGTATGGTGAAGGAAATGAACAATGAGAACCATTATATCTTACATGGGAGATGCACCGCAAGAGGTATTCTAGTGCCTTGATGATGGTGGTTCGCAGTTCTGAGGATGACTGACAGAATGTGTCTTTCCCAATGGTGTGTCATGATCCATCACAAACTTTGTGAATCGTGATCCAAGGGCCTCCTCGGTGGCTTTGGGAGGACGTGAGGTAGAAAGATAAGGGGGTAGAAGGGTCAGAGTCAGAAGGGGGTGGGGAGGAGGGACATTGTCGGAAGGGAAGGCAAGGACACAAAGTCAAAAGGGGGTGGGGTGAAACAGCCATGGAACCAGAGGTGAGGTGGGGTGATGAGGAGATGAAGTCATATGATGAGGAAGGAAGCAGAGATCACAAAGTCAGAAGAAGCGGGGCTGCAAAGGGATCGCATGGGGCATCGAGAAGAGATTAATGTGTGAGTGCTGAGAGTGGGGCACGATGTATCGACTGTGTGACCAAAAAATTGTGCATATCTTCCCACACTTTTATTTTATTATGACATTACCGTCTTTAAATTTCCTCTAGGTGTTGTTTGGTTCGCTACCTCATCCAGATTACACACTGTCTTTTTCTTCCACGTAGACACTAATTCTGACCAACCCAGTCCAATTCGAGTCTTATTTTGTTTGTGAGATGCCATGGCCCATATCATGATAGATTTATCTCACAACAATTCCCTAAAAATTAATATGTGAGGAGTAAGGGCCCATATCACGTGTTGTCCTCTCACATCAAGTCATTCAATATGCTTTTAAGATGATCTAGGGTCCATATCGTGACATTGTCCTCTCACAACAAGTCCCTAAAACTACATTTGGGAGGATCCACATCCCATATAATGATAATATCCTATCACAACAAGTCCCTGGAAATGCGTCTGGGAGGAGCCATATCCCATGAGTCATGACAATGTCCTCTCATGACAAGTCCCTAGAATTGCATTTGGGAGGAGCCACGACTCATATCATGATAATTTCCTCTCACAATATGTCCCTAAAAATGAACTTGTAAGGAGCCAAAACCGATATCTTGATGTTGTCCTCTCATAACAAGTCCTTAAAAATGCATTTAGGAGGAGCTACATCCCATATCATGACAACCTCCTCTCATAAAAAGTCCTTGGAAATCAATTTCAAGGAGCCATGACAAATATCATAACAGTGTCCTCTCACAACAAGTCTTTGAAAATGAATTTGTGAGGATCTAGGTCCCATATCATGACATGTCCTCTCATAAAAAGTCCCTAAATATGCTTTTAGGAGGAGACATGGCCCATATCATGGCGTTGTCCTTGTAACATTCCAAGATTTGAGGCATCGTATATAATGATCTTATAAGGAGTGATTGAACTAATTATATCACCAAGGTGGACCTCCTTTTTAGAAAGTCCATCACTAGAACTTTTTGGTTAAGCATGCTCAACCAAAAGTAGTAATAGGACGGATGGTCAGTCGGGAAGTTTATCCTGACTTGTGCGTGAGTGAGGACAAAGCACATAATTAAGGATAATGGTGGTTTGTGGGCCAGGCGTCATTCTTGAAACTCTAACAAAGCCTTGGACAGTGCACTCTGGTGTTCAAATGGTCAAAGAGCCATAACCCCTCCAGTAGGTGGCGCCCACATGGGCATGGGACATGCCAGTCTTAAGTCGTGCGGTCCAGGCATGTTGCAAAGTGATATCCATGGTGATGTACCCACCCTTGTGTTGGTATTATGTGATCGGGAGTTGGGTGTCCATGGGTCATCTTGGGTCTACATTAAAATGGGGAAATATTATGAGGCCCCAAATGACCTAGAACAATTTTTGCAATCACTTGTATACATGTTATGTATTGTAACTAAGATGAGAAAATTGTTTGGGACACAAAAATCCATGGCTTGATCATCCAAATCGCATTACCTAAAATTTATCAAAGGCACTCTGTCGGTCGAGATACCAACTTGACCGATCTATGTGGATTTTAGAATCTAGATGATTTGGTCGAGTTTACACTTCACAGAACTCGATCGATCAACCATTCAATCAAATATGATTTTGGTCAATCGGTCAAGTTTTCCTCAGAAAAACTCGACTAAGAGTTCAAAAATTAGCTTTGACGGATAGTGGATTGGTCGAGTTACCTTTATGAAAACTCGACCAACCACATTGTACTGGATAAGCAGAAACAGCAATTCCAATCATTATATATGTGTTGGGACCCAAAATAGATCTGTTGCAAGTTGTAAAATGGCTATTTTTGTCCCTAAGTGTTCCCACTATCAAAGGGGTACCCCCAACTATAAATAGGACCCCTTGGGCTTCATCCCAAGTTTGCTCTTCTATTGCATACCTTGGTCCTAGCCTAGTTGAGAGCGCTAAACCCCTTTGAGACCCTTTCTCTCTCTACTTGCAATTCAAATCTACAAATATGAGTGAGTTAGTTTCTATTCTAAGAGAGCTATCCATTGTATCTATGTAAAGCTCTACACCTCCATCTTCCTACCCCCTTTTCTCATTGAAGAAAAGGCTTGAAGATCTTCTTCAAGTGAAGGAGAAGGAGTTGCTGTTCTCCAAGGTTGAAGAAAGCATGGTGATCAAGATCTCCAAGTGAAGGATATAGGCAAGGCGGATGTTCAAGAAGGATAGGTAATTCCTTGAAGGCTAAAGACTTGGATATGGAGTGGGTAAGTCCTTGTTGAAGGCTAAAGACTCCTTTGCTCAAGTGGGTAAGTTCCTTCAGTAGGTTGAAGATCCCTGTTTGATGTACTAAGTCCTTGGATGAATGTGATTTTGTTTTGTAATCTTATGAATGAATACAAGAGTACCAAGACTGCAAAGTCCTAGAGATTAACCACCTCTAGGTAGTGGATTGACTTGCTCCTACTTAGGACATGGAACCACTCTAAACCACTTTGTCCAAGTGTTTTCTATCATTATCTCTAATCCTTGCTATGATTGTTAGTGAAGAATTCAAAATGGTTATAAGGTTTAGCTTTTAAACATAATATAATTTGAAGGTCTAATCCATTCTGTGAGATTTGTGAAGCTCTATTCACCCCCCTCTAGAGCCCGTGATTAAAAAAATACTCCTTTATGAATGATTCTCATGACAAATTTATATAAATGCACTTCTGACAAAATAACCCTAATATGCCCAAACTAACCCTAGATCATTATCTTGTAGTAATTTATATTTTTTCATAGATAAGAGTTGCTCAACTAGCCAATTTTGGGACTTGTAAGCACCGAACCTGAAAAAATATCTATTTTCCAAGATTTTTCTCTGACGCATAGTTTTTGCAGCAGCCAGAGTTCCATCCACCTCGATCGCAGCCAAGTAGGATGTCTTAACCGCGGCAAAGAGGACAATGTCACAACCGCAACCAAGATATTGTGTTGACTGACACTCGGCATAGTCGGGCCCATCTCGGCACGACCGGGCCCAGACCAAGGTGTCGCAACCAACACACCTAGAATGTGATTCCTACCGCGACCTTGGAACGTTCCTCAACCACAAAATGACCTCGACCACAACATGACCATGCCCAACCCAGCATAGTCGGGCCGAGGTATGTGTAGCTGCAGTTTCGACCATGGCATCCATATCGACTGCGGAATCTGCCCTGACCGTGGCACAACCTTGACCGCGACCCCGACACGATGGTGCCCATCTCAGCATGTTCGGGCTGAGACCAGGGCCACTACTGAGGAAGGTTCTACGACCATTCATTACATATAGTCCACTTTCACCTATGAATACCCACCCCTAACAATATGGAGAGGTGTTCTGATTTTTTAGAGGTTCCTAGATCCTCGTGGGAGAGTTCAAAGGTCTGAAAAGGCTGAAGTGCTCGTCCTATGTCCGACTCTACAGTGAGCTTCCATCCATCATCACTTTCCACCTTTTTTCACCCACTTCCCACCATTCTTGACCATCTTCCACCTCCACTCATCCACCAAACTACTATTTGGGGTGGAATCAAGGAGAAAGGAGACCAAGGAGTTCAAAAGATCAAGGAGGATGACCCAAAGATGAGATTTGGCCCATAGGAGGCTAAGGAGCGAGAGCCACCTCTCCTCTACGGGCTAAATCTCTTCTTCTTCTTTCTTCTACTATTCACCTCTATTTCTATAAAAATGATGATGTTCTATTTTTGTTCGGTGCCAACTATGCTTGTCCATAGATAGTTGGGCTCCTTCTTGGCTATGTAGCCCATTTTGGGTATGTTTATGTACTTTTACCATATTCAGATCTAGAACATTTTCTATTCTATCTTCTCTTTCTGGTTATGATTGCTAGTATGGGTAATATTTTTCTTGCTTGAATCTCTATTTCTACCTATATCCAGAGATTCATTATAGAAATAGACAAGAGAAGGTAGTTTACAATGAAATCTGAAAGGAGGACGGTTCAAGGTTATCCGTACAGAACAGTAGAGCTTGGGCATGGCTGGGCCCACTACCTGATTCTGCCTAGATCACGCCTATTCCTAGCACCTCTGAATATTCTAGACCTGAGAGGGTATCTAGAATATTCTAGGGTGTTGATTTGTCATCCTCGAAAGAGGTTTTACATCATTAATGCGTTTTAGTCACGTTGCGTGAAAACGAGTGGGATGACTGCATAGGAACATATACCACAATACATTTTATGTTTGGATGTAGGCTGCTTACTGAGGTGTTAGAGGGTTATTTACACTCGAGAATGGGTGCATAAACTTCCCAATTTGCGATTATATAGCTGAGAACTCCTTCTCTCTGATTAGTAGAATCATGCAGACTCTATTTTATTTACTTTGCTCTGTTTTAATTTCTTTCGTGACATTTTGCTAGACTTGTTCTAGTTCCATACTTTTATCAACTATTGATTTGGCTTATCTGACTTAAGAGTGAGGTCTTAAGCATCGTAAACGTATCCACGTCTCTGTGTTTGACCATGTATCTACTTTGACCCCATAATAAAGTTGTGTGGGCTCTTGAAGGTTTCATGTTAACAATTCAAAGTCCCATCCTTCTGGATCCACCTCCTTTTGGATGCGCAATTTAGTCTGATCAATTGTAAAAATACGTTGGGGGGGTTAGGGGCCCATATCATGATAGTGTCCCCTCACAACAAGTCAGTAGAAATACTTTGATCGGAGATGTGTATATATGTGTTGTCTTCTTAATTATTCATAGGAAAGATGTGTGGGGATGATTGAAGCATGGTTGGTCAGGTGCTTGCAGTAGCTGCCACCTGCTTGCAACCATTGTTGTTGGGTTGGTTGTCCATACAAGTTGTTGTCAAGGAGAAATTTTCCTCAAAGTATAAAGACTTATTAGCCTTAGAATTTTACAGAAGATATGTGTATGAGTTTGGGGTCAATCATAATGTTAATATTCCTATATGAGTGGCTATCAAGTTAACTTAGAATGATTTAGAATGACTCTAAGAATCAATTTCTCTCATACATCTACTTTATGAATTATAAAATAAATGTATTGATGTATTCCTAATGAAATTATTGATACTTATTATCAGTTGGAAGATTGTGGATGACAGACATGTCTGTCACCTAAAGGTTAGGTAAAAAGCATGTATGTCACCTAAAAGTTTAGGGACGACCATGCATGTCACCTAAACAGTAGACCCCTTTAAGATTACATGTGACTCATATACATGTCATCTAAATGGTAAACTCTCATTAGAATTTAAGTGACTCAAATTTATGTCACCTATAGCGTGTGACCCTTTCAAATGTCCGTTATCTATGTTATGCAAGTTTACACATGCTACATATGATTTACATGCTTGTCACCTATAGTGTGTAAGCTTTTCAAAAATGCCAAAATGTATGTCATCTATTTTAAGTAGATCTATAAAAATTATAAGTGATGTACAAACATGTCACCTAAAGTGTGTAACCTTTTACAAGACCATCACCTATACCATGTTTTTTAGTAGTGACAGTCACTAACTCAATTTTTTGTGCGATAATTGCAATATCTAGTGAAAACCTTTCCACATTTCTTCATATTTCACCCTTCCATGTTGGTGTTGGGCTCGTAGATCAGTTCCAAGGGACTGAGGAATGATCAATGTTTAATCAAGACACATGCATCTTTTAATTGTGTGAGCGTTCAATTTTTAGAAAAAAACACTACCACTTGCATGTGCCTGTAGTTGGAGTGTTATTTTCTTCAAGAGTAATGATATAGAGCACACCTCTTCCACCAAGATTTATACCCAGATCTCGATTAGCACAAATACAGAATATTAAGCGACTGTCTGGTACTGTATAAAGAAAATTTTAACATAGTGCCAGAAATCGAAGAGTTTCAAAATGGCTGAGAGGATAAAAACTATACAAGGAGTTGTTATTATGATAAAAGTCATTAAGAACACTACCAATTCTAAATCAAAATTGTATCAATATAAATACTAAACATTACTATATATAATTTTATACATCATGTTTTATAAGTTATATATATATTATATAATATTTATGCATTTTGTATTTATACATACTACAATGAGCATTTTTTAAACAAATACTACTTATAAACAAGTACTATAAATATTATACATATTTTTAAATTAAATATTGCTCATTAATATGTATTACAATACTTACTTTATACGTGCACAATGTTAATAGTACATGTTTGAATTATTCTGTGACACACACACTCTCTCTCTTTCTCTCCATCTCTCTCCATCCATCTCTATCCATCCACTACCACTTTATGTCTGTTAATTACATCTCTCTCCTTCCACTATCTCCCTTTCTTTTTTAATCCACTCTCTCCATCCACTAACACTAACTATTCTATCTATCTCCTATCACAAAGCAATAATGACAAATTTTCAAATTCGAGACGCACCGTGCTAATTGTTTTCTGCACATATTCCTGAGGTACGGGTGTGAATTTTGGTGGATGGGGTGTTGCATGTATAATTTCCCTTTCTTCAAAGCAAGTCGTTACATACTTCTTATTTGACTAAGTTACCAAAACCATTTGTGTTGATTAGTTATGAGTTATCAGATAAATCTATTCTTGGTTTACATTGGCATCTTAACTTTCATCGTCATCGTAATTATTTTTTACATATGAGACGTCTTTATTTTTAACACACAGATCGAAAATGTATATTGATTCTGTCTGCACTTCTCCAGTCCCTACAATCAATTTTGGCGTAGTCAATAGTAGATCAAACCACTTCCCCCCTCATATAAAATCAGGATTGATGTTAATAGATATGAGAAAGGCATGCGGAACAGACGATATTCACATTGATGTATAGAAGAGTATAGGAGATGAAGGGGTTATGTGGTTAATAAATTAATTTAATAAGATTATGAAGACAAAGAAGATATCAGATGAGTGGAGAAATAGTACTATAGTCCCATCTATAAGAACAGATGTGATGTTCAGAGTTGCAATTACTACAGAGGTATCAAGTTGACGAGTCACACAATGAAGCTTTGCGAGAGGATTATTGAGCATAGGCTAAGATCTATAACGCAAATATCAAACAACCAATTTGGTTTCATGTCTGGTAGATCAACATCATATGTTTTTTTTCTGATAAGGAGGCTTGTAGAGAAGTATAAGGAAATAAAAAGAGATATTCACATTATTTTTATCGATTTGGAAAAATCTTATGATCGAGTACCCAGAGAAGTGTTGTGGATGGTTTTGAGGAAAAAGGGTGTGTCAATTCAATACATTGACTTGATTAAAGACATGTATGATAGCTCTACTGCAAGTGTGAAGACTCCTGGAGGAGAGACACCAATATTTCCAATCACAGTTGGGGTACACCAAGGATCCACACTCAACCCATATCTCGTTCTTGTTATGGATGATATATGCATTGTAATTTTAGCCAATCTCGCAGTGTGAATGGTAGACCCAAGTTGGACGGAGTAGATATACCAAAATGTGATAAATTTTATTACTTGACCTCTATCATTCAAACATATGGGGATGTCCAAAATAATATTTGTCATAGGATCACTGCAAGATGGTTGAAATGGAGGAGTGCAACTGGAGTATTATGTGATCGGAAGAACCCTCTCAGACTAAAAAGTAAGTTTTATAAAACTACTATATGTCCAGCCATGCTCTATGGGAGTGAATGTTGGGCAGTGAAGAAACAAGGACTCAACAAGATGAACGTAGCTGAAATGCGTATGTTGAGATGGATGCGTGGGAAGACAAGAAAAGATCTTTTGAGAATTGACTATATCATGAATAAAGTGGGGGTGACAAACATTAGAGACAAGTTGTGCGAGGGCCAACTCAGATGGTATTGACATGTGCAACGCAGACCGACTAATGCACCTATACGAAGCAATACTGAGGCAAGCAAAATTAATAGAAGAAGAGGAAGACCTAAATTTACATGAGAAAAGCTTATAAAGAAAGATTTTGAATTTCTACATCTCAACCAGAATATGACCCATGATAAAACTAAATGGAAAAGAAGGATACATGTAGCGGACCTCAACATAGTTGGGATTGAAACTTAGTTGATGATGATGATGATGATGATGATGATGATGATGATGATGAGACATGTCAATCCATTTCTATCCAACCCTCCAATGGTCTAAACCTTGAATCTGAATTCATACAATAAAGTGATATAAAGGGGGAACCGAGTATGGCAATAGTTATGTAGTACAAACGCGAGAAGGAAACGCAGCAGACGGAGTAAAAATGTACTTGCATGGAGGCTAGTCGACAACTAAGTATATATGAAGACTCTAAAAGCATGACAAATATACTATTATCATACCTGACTCGTTTTTAAACATAGATCATGCAATGTATTCATGAATGACTTTCAAACCAATCACCACTGATAAATATTAACAATGGATTCGGAAACCCAACATAAATCAAATGTTGCATTACGGTAACATCAAAGTACGACAAGCAGGGGAAAGTTCATCACTTCACGCCCAAATACTGAATTCAGCTCATGTATTCACTCCACGAGATTGTGCTGTATTTGATATTTACAGTGCGAGAGCCAGTAGATGTTGATGCAGTCGTGTTAAAGGAAAGCTTACTTCTCAGAGTTTTGACATGTTCTGTAGATGGATGCATCATAGGTGTTTGTTCAGTTTATAGCTTACTGAGTTGTGCTACTACATCCCTCATATAAGGTCTTTCTGCTCCTTTTTGCCTTAGGCATTGCCATGTGAGGTTCGCCATGTATCGCAATTGTTCTGGATTCCCTTCATTACGAACTCGAGGTTCCAAGATTTCGATCAGTCTGTTCTCTTTCATAGCATCTGCAAAACAGCTTGCCAGGGTTAAATGCTGGTTGTTTTTCTCGAAGATATGCATCTTGCCCGTTAACAGCTCTGCAAGAATGACTCCGAAGCTATAAACATCACTTTTCATTGTTAACCGACGAGTTACAAAACTTTCAGGATCGATATACCCTTTTGTTCCTTTAAGGATGGTGGATTTTTCGCTTTCATTTGTTGGAACAATCTTAGAAATTCCAAAATCACAAACTTTCGCAGAAAAATGTTCATCGAGCATTATGTTTGATGATTTAATGTCTCTGTGAATTATTGGTTCCGCAGCAAAGTTATGCAGGTAATTCATGGCATCGGCTATTTCTGCTGCGATCTGCAAACGTGCTTTCCATGACAATGAAGAAACTCCATTTAAGTCATGGATGTGGGAGGATAGAGTTCCATTTGGTATGTACTCATATACCAGTAATGGTACTTGCGATTCTAGACAACAACCTATGAGTTTGACAACATGTGTGTGCTTCATTTGGGAAAGGATTATAATTTCATTGATAAACTGCTCAACCTGTGTTTGGTTCTCAATTATCGACTTTTTTATTGCCACGATTGTCTTGTCCGGCAGAGTCCCTCTGTAAACTCTTCCAAACCCTCCTTTCCCGATGATATTTTTTTCGTCATAGTTATCAGTGGCTTTCTTAAGCTCTCCTTCTAAGAATATTTTCGCAATGTTTGTGACACCATCATTCGATGAGATTAGATTTTGCATTATCCGACCTCCGTTTTGTTCGAAAAATTTCTCTCGCTGTCTCATCAGGTTTCTATTCTTAATAAATAAAAATACCCAACAACCGATTAGCGATATGAATGCAATACCTAGACCACCACCTATATGGAGAATAGACTATGTCAGCAATGACATATTGGTTTTGAAATAAACTCCGATAAACTTTACAAGTATATCATACCTAGTACGACTTGTAGCACTGGAAACCGATTCACCTTGGAAATACATCCCTTGCCAACTTTTAGACCATCACCATAGGTGCCTTGTGGGCAGGAGCATTTGAAGCCTCCTTCTGTATTCGTGCAAATGTCTGAGCAGGTATTTAGCCTTGGATCCTCGCATTCATTGATATCTGAACGTAGTGTTTGACATAGTTAATTGAAAGAAAATGTAACTATACGGTAGTTTTCTTTTTCTATCATTGGGAAAGTGTGTTTAACAAACCTGCCGAAGGGTAGCAGTATAATTACACTAAAGAGATAACGTTTCATTACAATAGAGAACGCTGTCTCGAAAGACTATGTTCTTAGCTAATTTATATAGATTTAAAGGATCTAAACCAAATGTACACCCCAAAGATGATATTTTAGCAATTTCTAATTTTGTATTCTGTAAACAATAGAATAAAAGTAAAAGAAAAATTGATTCATGCACAAGCACTGAATATAAGTAACTTAATATTTAATTAGCAGTAAAATTATGTTTTTCCAGTTTAATGATAATATTTGTGCTTGGTGTTGCCATGACGAGTAATTTGTTCAAGCGAATTATAGGTTTCCGAAGATGGAATTGATGTATTCATCACTTTTAGATTTATTAGCTATGAATCTTGAAAAAGGAAACATTTATGGATAAGTAAAAAGATTAAATTGGAAAAGATATGATAACAATATGTAATATAATATGTTTCACACTGGCTACTTTTTAGACGAGAAACTACTTCAATGAATATATAGGGGATAAAGAACTGTATTTTTTCCTCATTCAATACTTGATGAATTACAAGTAAAGAAACATGACAATTGTTGATGATTTTTTTCCTGTTTTTTTGTTTTTCATTTGTATATAGTTCAATAAGATGGTATTGATGCATATCTTGGTAGATTAGTCAAGAACCAAAATCAGGTAAGGCTATAGAATAAATAAAAGCAACAATACACTTTAGCCCTTAATCAATAAATACATAAGCATATTTGGCAGCTCGACAAAATTCAATACTTCACAAGCAAACATATCAATTGAATTGCAAACATGAATATTTGAGTGCCTACCATCCACATCATGGTAGTGTTGTACATCTTCAGATTATGACTGTCAATGTCGTTATTACACCTTGCGGCATAGACATATACATTTAATGAGATTGGTTCCTCTTTGTAAAGGATGAAATTGGTAATTATTGAGTGGAAGAACTCAAACTTAAGTAAACTCCATATTCACTCCAATAAAAGTTTTATTGAGAGCAACATTAACCTGAATCATCTTACGAAGTGGATGGAAAAAACATCTGTTACGTCTTAAATTTTGGTAAAATCGGATTATATAAATCTCTTAGTTTGTCAATTCTCCAATAGTACTATTGGTAGAATAATAATGTTGAACACCTTTGTGACATGGGTGTTTGTGGCACAAGTTAAATATAAGAGGTTCTACACATAAATAAATAAGCGAATTGTCAAGTTCCCAAGAGAAATCGAATACATGATATTTAGATAATTAAAGGATAATTATCTAGCTGAGATTGGCAACACAATGGTGAAAGGTATCAAATGGAAATGTTTTGTCTTAACTTATAATTACTAATGAAAAGGAAGAGAATTTTAAAAATTGGAAGAAAAAGAATATACAATTGGATGATGGTAAAGTTTTAAAAGAATGTTTAAAAGGGCACTTTTTATATAATGAAAGACATCCCAATAAAATCTCATAATTAGATATTAGTTGAGAATTATGAGTTTCTATTTATGACTTGAGAAAGTTATCAAAGAGACAAAGAAAGAACATTCAATTGCCATGTCTTTCTATGTGTTTCTTAATGACTTTTGGTGTATCAACTAAGTAAAATTAGATTGTGGATATATGTGTTTATATAGATAGAAAGATATTGAATATTTTTCCTTGAAAAAATCGTGCATACATTTTCCCATAACTATACATCATAAGTGTGAGAGAAGGAGAGAAACCATGGAAGGAAAGTTAGGAGGAATACTTGAAATAAGTATTATAATCGTGTACTTGGATAGGGAAACAATAGACCGGAAAGTAATTAACGGGAACAAATCTAGAAGGTGTGAGAACCAGCAGACGATCCTCACACATATAAGGATGTAGAGTTGTGCCTATGGGGGACACACTCCTTACCCTTCTGCCTCCATCATCCTCTTTTCCCAACTTTGAAGTTTTTTTCTAAAACCTACATAGGGGACCATAGAAGGCTTAGCCTCCATACTGGACACGACAGTTCCCAGGGGTGACAACACTAACATGTAAAGACGGGCCGAGGATGACAATCTGTTGCCAGAGATCAACACTATGACATCACCCTAGTTCGTAGAAGGAATGAAGATGGCAGGGATTCTCCTGATGCTGAACTTCTTGCTCCATAAGGAGAAAGAAGACGAGAACCTAGGTTGACATGGGTGCCCCCATATATAACAATGTAAATATTTGATCTTTTGCCCCATTGGCACATGTCCTCTTCATCTGCAGTTCATAGCTCCGCTCTTGGTTTCGATCCCCTCCATCCAAGTTATCTCAGGGTGGTGCCTTGTTCACACAGTTGTAAGCGGAAGGGGATGTCAGGGAGGGTGTTGTGATGGTTTGCCCTACTGGAACTTGGACGGGGCCGATCCTTGTCTCCTAATTCCTTAGCGAATGAGTAGACGCGTGAGGTAGCAAGGAAGGAGGGACGGTCCAACGAGCCTGGTGGTCTGCCAATGTACATCTGGTCTAGGAGAAAATGAAGCCCTAGACCACATTGAATCACGCCTCCACTTAACCAATGTGGACCAATAGGGAAGTGCCACATGGCGATATCTAAATTATTAATTTTTAACTTGTTTAATTCATAGAAATTAGTAGGATTATCAAAATATAGTAAATCTATATACCAAATTGATTAGAAAAATGGTTAGAATCTATATAAAATACTCACAATGTCTAATTATGCATCAAATTTCAAGTAGGGCTAATACATGATAAAGTGGTGATTAAGACATGGAAATCCTAGTTTTGGGTATTAAGATGTTGGAAACATTAAAAAAAATTTCTCTATCAAGTGTCTGACATTATTGAACATAATAGGAATCAAAGATGATTATGATAATAATGATGAGGAACTAGGATTTCTAGAGTGGGTGATCCTTAATATATGTGATTAAGATATTGAACATCAATGAAGAGACTTGATACAAGCTTAATGTGCCTAACCTGATCTCAGTGTTCATGATGCTCTAACATGGTAGATTTCATAATCATGGCAACATGTAATATGAATTAGGGTTCTTAATTCATTCAAATGATAATTATGGGAATTGGGGTTTCGAAACATAACTCTAATGTTAGCTTGATACCAAGGAAACCTAAACCCTAGATTAGGACCCGAGTAGGGTTTAATCTCATTAATGTGATGGTGACACTTAAGGATTTATATACATTCAGATAGAATGCAATTGTCTAGATTCATATTTGTTGATTGGATTACGTACTACTACATAAAAGCCTTTTATCGTCGGTTATTTAAGCTCTTTAGTGTCGGTTTCAAAGCGACACCCAAGTGGGAGTTGCTAAAGAGGGACACCTTCGGCGATGGATCCCAATCGACACCAAAACCTTTTTCGCCACCGAAAATGGGCTAGCAAAGGGACTATATGCGTCGGTTGTTTAGTAAACAACCGCCGCCTAAACTCTTCCCGCCACTAAAACACGCCAGCAAAGGGATTATAGGCGTCAAATTTCTAAGAGAAACCGACGCCACATAATCTGAAGCGACATCGATTTTGTGATAATAACCGACGCCCTATCCCCAGTCTGCCACCACGGCCGTGCTTCCCAGCACGGTTGTGGTGCCTGGTTACATAGATGTCAGTTTTAGGTGGAAAACTACCGCCGTATATCATAGGTGTCGGTTTTATTCAAATAACCGACGCCTATGTTTTTTTGTGTCAGTCTGCAGACCTGTTGTGGCTGGTCGCAGGATGAGAAACCTACAGTTCAGTTATGAACAACTTGTTTTACGACATACATTGATATCAACCAACAATAGGCCACAAACCTGCAAAATGAACATGATGGACAATATTATATATATGTGATTCACACTCATGTATAAGAACATTTAATTCATATTACTTTTTTTCATCACATGCATGTAGAAACCAGTAGCAACCTGCAGTTCCATTTATTTCATCTCTTTTCACATTCAGACACATGTAGAAACATTCATGTATTGATGATTTTCACACACATGAAAATTCATAAAAATTCATTCACATTCACACAAAATTAATTATGAGAACAAAGTTATTCTTTATTCATCATTGTCATCATTGTCAACAAAATCATATTGAAGAGCCATGAAATAGCAAAAGAAGCCACAATGAAGAGAAGCATGATATAGATACAATACATAAAGTGCAGCACGCACAAGTGTTTCAGATTCATATAACAACATGACAGACTAACACATATGTAGTGCATAACAACAACAACGCCGAATTTACATACAACACTAGCTTAGTATATATATAGTGGGACTAAGGTGACAATCCCACCTACTAAAACAGGTTACCGACAACTACATGTTACGACTGGGAGGTCGTGATTCAACAACCGTATGCATTAGCAGGAGGACAAACAAATTTCACCACGAGTTAACATTGAAGAAGGTCTACTAACCTACACTGAGCTAAACAAGTTTATCAATACTAACATTGATAAACTTGTTTAGCTCAGTGTAGGTTAGTAGATCTTCTTCAATGATAACTCGTGGTGAAATCTATTTGTCCTCCTACTAATGCATACGGTTGCTGAATCACGACCTCCCAGTCGTAACATGTAGTTGTCGGTAACCTATTTTAGCAGGTGGGATCATCACCTTAGTCCCACTATATATGTACTAAGCTAGTGTTGTATGTAAATTCGGCGTTGCTGTTGTACTAAGCAATGTCGATGGCCTGCATGGCTATGTCATGGCCGTCCTGCATAGCCTGTAGTCTTTGGCAAACGCCTGTAAATTAAATAGAATTGCTATTAACTAGTATCCTAAAAATTTGATAAAAAACACACTTACATAATATAAATATAAGTGAACATATAGATAGAAACCTCAGGGATATATTCTTAAAACTTACATTGTCAGGCGGTGCAAGAACGTCTTCACCCTCACGGTGATCAGGAGCACGGTCATCATGGAAACATAATAAAAATATAAACATCCATGCCTCTAATATTGTGATCTTTTATCAATTAACAATCCTTCATTATGATCCCCGCGAACATACAAGTCATTGTGATCCCCAACTTCAATGTTTGGTGGTGTTGGCAACCCAACTGAGAGTGGATTGGAGTCATCATACTTATCATAGTACTCTTCTTCATCTATAGGATCTTCAATGAACTGTCTTTTACCATGAAGAACAACCGACCATTTATCATTTGTAGGATCATCGATATAAAATACTTGTTTTTCCTGTGATGCCAATATGAATGGTTCACCCTTCTCGTTAATCTTTTCAAAGTTCACTAATGTGAAACCCAATTCATCCACTATAACTCCTTTGTTGTTGTCAACCCAATTACATTTAAAGAGCAGAATTCTGAAATCTAGATAGTCAAACTCCCATATGTCTTCAATGACACCGTAATATGACATTTTAGCTTCACGTGGACTCTTATCCTTTGCACTTGCAAAAAACAATGAAGACGCTTGAAGGGTGACCCCGCTGTTTTGGACGACACTCTTATCATCTTGACGCTTTGTGTAATATGAGAAACCATTTATGTCAAACCCTTCATAAGACATAACATTCAATTTTGGTTTAAAGGTGAGGCATTTGATGGTTTCAGCAACATTATATGGTGTTTGATATAGTTGATGTAAGACTTTATCTTCAAACCACTTAATAAATGTCTTGTTATGCTCTCTAGCAAGCCACATTGAATTGGATCGAGGATATTGTCTCTTGATGAAATTGGTATGTTCCTCGATATAAACACTCACTTCGTCGATGTTGTGTAAATTATAAAAGTGACCTTGCTCCAACTTCTCACAACTGATTACTTTCACCCGTGATCCCAAAACTCCTTTGCCAAAATGCTCCTCAATATTCTTATCATTCACGGGAGCATCATTACCACTCAGAAAGTCATTGCAAAAATCCATAACCTCTCTCGCCACATAACCCTCAATAATACTCCCTTCAGGCCGATGACGATTTCAAACATCACCTTTAAAAATGCTCATGTATCGTTCAAAGGGATCCATCCAATGCAAGAAAACTGGTCCCAACATTTTCACTTCCCTAGTCAAGTGGACAATAAGATGTACCATGATATCAAAGAACGACGGAGGAAAATACATCTCAAGATGACATAGGGTAACAACCATTTCTCTTTGCAAATTATCGAGGGTATCAAGGTCAATAACTTTGTTGCACATACTGTTGAAAAAGAAACAAAGTCTGGTGATTGCAAACCTTACATGCTTCGGCAATATAGATCTAATTACCACATGGAATATTTGTTGCATTAGAATGTGATAATCATGAGATTTAAGACCTATCAACTTCAGATCTTTCATTGATACCAATGTACGGATGTTGGATGAGTAACCCTGTGGCACCTTAACATTTACCAAGCATTCACAAAATGCTTTCTTCTCCTTTCAAGACAACATGTAACAAGTGGGAGGTAAGTATGTTCTCCGATCGCTAATAACTACTTCTGTTAATTCTGTCCTTATTCCCATTTCACATAGGTCCATTCTGGATTTTATCCCATCTTTAGTCTTACCTGGTATATTCAACAAAGTACCGATGACGCTATCACATACATTTTTCTCAACGTGCATGACATCGATACAATGCCTGACTGTCAAAGAACTCCAATAAGGAAGATCCCAAAGTATCGAATTCTTCTTGAATAAAGATTTGTCACTCCTTGTGGCCATCGTACATTGTGATCTCTTACCAAATTCATTGGCGATGTCTTTCACTCTTTCATAAACATCCTCCCCTGATATAGGTTTAGGTGCACTACGTTCCTCATTCTGTCCATTGAATGCTTTGTGCAACCTACGATACAGATGAAATTTTGGAAGAAACCTTCGATGAGAAAGATATACAGTCTTGCCGCCGTGTTTTTGTCGTATTGAATCAGTGTTCTCTTCACATATAGGACACACTTTAGATCGTTTGACACTATATCCAGAAAAATTCTCATATGATGGAAAGTCATTCACAGTGCAAAACAACATAGCATGCAAACAAAATGTCTCTCTTCGTGAAGCATCATAGGTCATCACACCTTCACCCCAAAGTTTCTTTAAGTCATCAATTAGAGGTTCAACATAAACATCGATATCATTTCCAGGTTGTTTAGGGCCCGATATCAACAACGACAACATAACATACTTATTTTTCATACACAACCAGGGAGGAAGATTGTATATAACAAGCATGACAGGCCAAGTGCTATGTTGGCTGCTCAATGTCCCATATGGATTCATCCCATCTGTACAAAGCCCAAGTCTTAGATTCCTATCCTCTTCCCCGAATTTAGGGTACAATAAATCAATCTTCTTCCACTGTGGGGAATCAGACGCATGTCGTAGGATCCCATCATTATTTTTCTTAACATCTGCATGCCACCTCAAATTCTTCACATCTATAGGATTGGCAAACAAGCGTTGAAACTGTGGTATTATAGGTAGATACCACATCACCTTGGCGGGAGAACCAGTTTTGGACTCCCCCTAAGTCGTCAATTTATACCTTGACGCACCACATTTCGGACAATCTTTCAAATCCACATAGTCCTTTTGAAATAATACACAATCATTCTTGCATGTGTGTATCTTCTTGGCCTCCATTCCCATTGGGCACAACAATTTCTTTAACCGGTATGTTGAGATCGGCAGCTCGTTTCCTTCAGGAAGAATTTCTTTCAACAAAGACAACAATGACATGAAGCTTTTGTCGCTCCATCGATTGTTAGCTTTTAGTTTATACAATCTCAACACAGAACTAAGCTTCATAAACTTACAACCCATGTATAATGGTATCTCAGCATCATGCACAATGTTTCTAAACATGGGAGGTGGATCAGTGTGCTCTATCCCACAACTATCCAGCATCACATCAACGATGTCTACTGGAACTGGTTCATTCACATCTACATCATCGGAGGCAATTTCTTCTTCTTCCACACAAGCACTGCTATCGACATCCACTGGTTTCAGGTTTGAAATCTCTCCATGCCAGTGCCATTCTGTATAGCCTTGTACAATCCCGTTGCACATGACATGACTTCTGATTTCGTCACCAGTACTGACTTTCAAGTTATTACCGCAATGCCTACATGGACAGTATAACCTATCTCCAGGTTGTTTCCTATGTTCCTCGGCAAATCTAATAAACTGATCTAGACCAAAAATAAACTTTGGGGTGCAACGATTGCGAATGGACATCCATGATCTATCCATTCTATGATCAAAGAGAAAATAAGTATATATTACAACAAGCTTAGGGTATAGGGTAAACAGATTAGAGTTTATGGTTAAAACTTTAGGGTTGTCATTCTTATATATAATAAATGTGTACCACCTATCCCATTCTTGAACACCTCTCACTAGTAAGTGTATAATGTGTATTGGGTTTTCAAGAAAATTTTGGCAGCATTTCCCCGCTGTTCTCCAAGTACATATGTACTTAGAGAGCAAATGAGGAAATGCTGCCGAAATTTTCTTGAAAACCCAATACACATTATACACTTACATCCTAAGTGAGATCAGGTTTTCAAGAACAGTCCCAAATCGGGGACTATCCAAGATTTACTCCTAATGATTAAATCTTGGACGGGTTACCATGCCAACAAGTACAACACCAGTTCCTTGTTCACAACCCCATTCAACACACAATTTCTTATAAAAACACTTGTGGACAGCCATAACAACATATCAATGCTTCCTAAATTAATCAACATTAATAGATTATGAATGTTTGGATGCATTTATACTATCAATTCCTAGGGTTTACTGAATTAGGTCAAGCATGAGGATTAGAAGCACAAATATATGCAAGCACAAGATTCATTCATATCCTAGGTTGATTTACAATAGCAACATCTAAATAAGTAAACTCAAAACATTAGATAAATAAATATAATCAGTAGATAAACAAATACAAAGCAATATATAAAAAAGTACATCTCAGTTGATAAACAAATATAAATCAAGAGATGATTAAATAATTTTAAAAAGCAGATGAATAAATATAAAGCCCTAAATTTAAATAATGTGATGAATAAAAAATCATTAGATGAACGAATGAGTAGATAAGTAAATACAAATCAATATTTAAGTAAATACAAATCAGAGCGTCTTGCTCTGGAGCTGGGAGAGAGGGCGAGATAGAGGGTTTTTGGGGATGTTTACCTTTGTTTGCGCCCAGTCGGGCGTCTTGCTATGGAGCATGGATAGAGGGCGAGACGTATGGGTGCATGTAGAATCCGAACAGGCAGGCCGAGCGGGCAGGCGAGCATGGAAGACCGATGAGTAGGCAGCCAGTGAGCGAGCAAGGAGGAGGGAGAAGGGCGGCGGTGAGCAGGCAGTAGGCGGTGAGCTCTGAAGTAGGAAGCCAATGAGTGGCAATCTCTGGAGCAGGTAGAAGGCCAGCGATCTCTGGAGCAGGCGGTGAGCTCTGGAGTAGGCAGAAGGTCGGCAAGCTCCTGAATCGTAATGGAAGTGATCATTGAAAAAATACTAGAGAATCATATTTTGTTTCATATACAATGTTCAATTTACATAAACACTCCCTTAGAGGATCTAATATTAGGCACAAAGTCATGTCTTAAATACTCAGGCAAAATATATATATATTGATTTGAGATCACAACTCCCATGTAGGTAGACATCAAATCCACTCTTAACTATGTATTAAAGGACTAATCAAGTAAAAATGACACCAATAATAGAGTCGGGTCACACACGAACCCCACAGAAATCAACATTGGATACAATAAATGAAGATGGAGACCAGACTGTACGGTACTCCTAGTTGCAATAGCGCACACATAGAAACCAGTGGATCAACCACAGTAGAAATAGAGATGGAGACCAGACTATAATGTACTCCTACAAGTCATACACATAGCACACACGTAGAAACAGAGATGGTTCCATTACCTTTGATTGGCTGGAGCAGTGGCTGAAGCAGTGGCGGTGGTGCCGGAGTTGGAGAAGTTAGAGAGCAGGCCACCAGATTTGGCGGGATCAGTAAGAGAGCAGGCCGTCGGAGGCGCCGGAGCAGCAAGAGAGCAGGCCGCCGGAGAGCAGGAGACCAGACTGCTGGAGCAGCTAGCGGCGGCGGTAGAGGAGCAGAGACCAGCAAGCGGCGAGTAGCAGGTGGCCGACGGCGAGCAAAGAGAACGGCGACGACGAGCAAGGAGAACGACAGCGGTGGGCGGCGGCGCGGAGGGAGTCTGCTCTCACCAGAATTGTTAGACCCTAAGCCGATTGCAACACAGATAGAAAGGGGAAGAGTCGGGCTCGCTCGCATGCTATTAAGTTAACATTCGGTGTCGGTTGTTCAAAAAAACTGACATATAACACTAAAGGTGTCGGTTAACCACAAACACTGACACCTATTCTCAATGATAATCGTCGGTTTTAACTAGAAAACAACCGAAGTCTATCTACATACGCCGATTAAAAAATTGGTTCTTGATTAATGATCATAGTCGTCGGTTTCTTTAAAAATCTGACGCTCAAAGGGTGTGAAAAATTTCCCGCGAACAGTGTGGGAAAAACCATAAGTGTCAGTGTTGTAAAACCGACGATCAAAATGTGCCCAATTTTCTATTTCGTGAATACCTTTAGTCGTCGGTTTATTAGTTAATGATCGATGCCATATGTTAAATTTTGGAGGAAATTTTTTTCGCTGGAAGTTTTTTATTTGGCGGTTAATTTTCGGCGTCGGTTTGTTATTAAGAAACCGACACCGAATAAAAGTGATACCCGTGTCTGGTCACCCTTCACAGATTGATGTCAGTTTATTTTATAAACTGACACTTTATGGTTTAGGTGTCGGTGTATTTATGTAACCGACACCTTTAAAAGTGACTTTATAAGCCATATCTGTAGTAGTGACGTGAACGTATTGAAGTGTAAATTGAATGATAATTTGCATGGCTCACCATCAAGGGCCATGGTTATGCCTAAGAATAATCGCCTTAGTTTCACATGCCTTTCTCAGAGTTTTACACATGGATTGGAAATAAATGCTTGCTTATTTATTTATTTCCTATACATCATAATGTCACTACGACTATCACATATAGGAAGACTATGTGAAGAAGATGCCAATTTTTATTTGCAAAGTATTTGTTGGAATATATGTTATTATTTATTTGCACATTTTGGATGCACCCGACATACCAGTATGGAAACATACTGATCATGTATTTGTTTCATGCAGTTTTAGGTTTAAGGTAATATACATGATAAAAGACATGAACACAAATATGGAAATGTTAAGAAAGCGTTAAAGATTTAAAAGAAGGATTTATCCAATTGGTTCTTCTCAAAAGTATAATCCTAATGATAGTAAGTTCATGTAAGCAGTTGGTAAACATTATTTGAAATAAATAAATTATCTGCTATTTTATATTTTTTGATTAAAATCTGGATCCTTGGGTAAAATTTTTATAAGTAATAGCTTTCATATTTTTGTCCTTCCTTAATTGGGGGTCGTCGAAAAGTGAGGTCGTTACATTTGGTATTAGAATACCAGATTTTTCAAATAATATTTAAGTATTTTATAATTTCAAGTAATTTTTAGAAATATGAGGGAATCGCTAGGGCATTTTCTAAAGACGATGGTGTCTAGAACGGACCAGGACCTGGGGGATGGCAAAAGTTTCCTCCGCACTACTAGTTGACTTGTGAGGATTCTCAGCATGTACATCCTGCCTTGCCAAAGTTGTATAATTTACTCGAAGTAAAATACCTTTAGGTTTTCTTCTCATCTTGATTCATCCACTTATCATCCTCTTTGCTTAATAAACCCAAAAAGGGACTTCTTTCCTCATCTAAATTTAGGGTTTTTGAGAAAAAGTAGGATTAAGGTATCCTCTGCTAATCAGTGTGCATATTATATGAAAAAAATAATGAACATGTAATGTGGAAATGGTAGAGTACATGTAACATGGAAATAATGATAAAGTAAAGAAAGATGTTTAATGGGTTTTCTTATGAGGGTCACCCAAGATAGAACTAGGATTGGTTGGGAAGACTCTAGTGGGTCAAGGGACATAGAAACCCTAAGAGGCAGGGTATAGTCCCTATAACCTAAACCCAAACCCTAATCTTGAGAAATGGGGGTAGAAAGGGTAAAATGAAAGCCTTACCGATATGAACCCTAACATTGTTAAGAGTAATCAGAATTAAGAAAAATGTAAATAAGTCCATGACATAGATTTGATTGTATGAGGTGGAGAAATATATGCATGATGCATATACATGAGAGACACAAATGACCAATGGCTACATATCAAAATATAGATAGGAATATAACTTGCTCATCACCCTAATGAAATCTCTGAAGGAAGAGATGGATAAAGAATACCCCAATGAGTGGGTATGTTGTCCCCAATGAGTGGGTATACCATAGAGATTGGCCAGTTAAAGGTTGAGAAGTTATAATACAAAGTGTATGTTCAATGTATTATGGTTACTTAAAAAAATGAATTAGGTAACTCAGTCTTCCATGCATATGTGCATGTGGAGCAAGACATTAATGAGAACAGTTTTAAGAAACATAAGCAACCTATAAATAGTGCATTTATAGATCTAACATGCTCAAACCCTATATCGATCGCTGGTGAGTTAAAGAGCATGGCGTGAAATGAAGTCATTGTGAAAATGGCTATGAACCTAGCCCGAATGGGAAGGTTGCTAAGGGGCCAAGCTCGGATGAGATGGTCGTATAAGATGCCAAGCCTTGATGGAATGGCCAATGGAACTCCTAGCCTGGATGGGATGATCATATGAAGTGCCTAGCCTAGATGGGAAGACCAGAGAAATACCAAGCCCGAATGTTGTGGTAGGAATGTCCACTGGGACTAAAACCCTAAGGAGAGGGTTCCCCATAAAGATGCTCCCCTATAGAGAGGGCACACCATTGAGAAAAGAGGATAAGGATGGTGAGGTTAAAACAAGAAATGCTTACTTAGGTTACATAAAAAGATGATAATATGAAAAAAAAGGAAATTTTGAATATAGCATGCTCGAACCCCCATGCTATCTTTGGCAGTTTCAATATGGAAAAAAATCATGGCCAAGCCCTAGAGGGGAAGGCTAGAAAAGGACAAGCCCCTAGAGGGGGAGGCCATCAAAGATCAAGCCCTGGAGGGGACAGTCAAGAAAGATCAATCCCATGGATGGCAAGGCCAACATGACACCAAGCCCCAAGTAGGGAAGGTGGTCAAGTCCACTATTCAGACAAAATCCCATGAGAGGGTACCCCAGAGATTGAGAAAAATAAGGGTTTGAGATGTTATAATAAAATCAATGCATAAATATGAAACTTTTAGGGCTAGTGTGCCAACCCGGGGTGGGTCAACCCAAGAGTGGTAAGATGATCTATGGGGGAGGAAAAACCTTAGACCTTGGAGTTATGTTGTAGCTAGAGAGCCTAAATTCCTCCTATGAGCCAAGAAGGCACCCTAAGTCTGGACCTTCCCTAGAAAGGTAAGTTGACCTAATCAATTTAAAAATTGTGGCTATGTTAAATAAAGAAATAAGGATATAAAAGATCAAAGAACATATATTGAGTATGATTCTTTGAACCCAAGTATGTCATCTCTAAGGGATATGAAGAAAAGTCACTATGGATATGAATGGCAGTATGAGACCGAGCCTGGGTGAGAAAGTTACCATGAGTCCAATGAGGGGATATAAAATGAACATTGAGCATCATAAGAGATGGAGGAAATCTGGTTTGAAGAATTGCATATGAGAATAATGTGCTTGAAAATGGTTAAAGTGTGGCATCTCAAAGAAACCATTGGGAAGGGTGGATTCTTAAGTCAATCCTAAGGTCAAGTAGGGTGTATAAAAGGTACATAGGACCGATGGGATTATGAGTTGATTGCACCCTGAATGCATAAGACCCTACGGTCAGGAGGTAGCAACTAGGTTTGCCCAAGGTCCATGACTTAGAAGATTAGCTACCTTTGTGAGTTCATGTGGCCCAATGGGTGGTTGTGAGAGGCACTCCCAAGATACATAAGGATGAGATCACTCTAAAAGTACCTATACCCCTAGGGACCTCAAGGAATGGGCTAAGGCTCATAATACATGATAGTAAATATAAATGATATAAAAGTCATGTAATAATGAAGGGAGTGGTGCACAAGGAACTTGACTTCATGAAATACAAAGAATATTGGGAATAAAAAAGAATGTCTGATTAAGAGTCAAGTTGAGAATGATTCAGCCTAAAATATGAAATTTCAAGATAATGTGTAGATATACCATCTCTGCTCTTGAAATAGAATGAACTTTGTGTTTGTGCTACAGTCAAATGCTTATTTCATCACATTATGAGTGAGAGAGATTAGGTAGATACATATTACGCTTAACATTGAAATATAATATTAAATATCCTAATTTGAAAATTTAATGAGATGAGCTAGGGTTAGAGGTGCTACCTCACCCCTTATGTGGAAATAATAAATAAATAATAGGTTGAAAACCTAGGTGAGAGGTATTCACTAAGTGAATCTAAAATCACAAAAATGAAGATGTAATCATTAGGAGATGATATCATGTAAATGCTAAGGATGTGGATATACCTTGAATTGGATTTAAGTGCCAATGCTAGTAATAATGTGAGGAATTTACATATCAATAAAAGATGTGAAGGATATCTAAGTAGGGTTGTTAACCCCTAAGGTTTGAGAACTAAGGTAAGTTATCATTCACCGAAGTTTACTACATCTGAATTTTGGGGACAAGATTTCTTTTAAGGAGGGGTGAATTTTATATCCTTAATTTTGGTAAAATTTGGTTATATAAATAAATTGGTTTGTCAATTCCCCAATAGTATTATTGGCAGAATAATAATGTTGAACGCCTTTGTGACATGGGTTCTTGTGGTACAAGTTAAATAAATAATAGTTTCTGTACATAAATAAATAAATAAGTGGATTTCAAGTTTCCAAGGGTAAATAGAATACTTTGTGTTTTAGAGAATTAATGGATAATTATCTATCCGAGATTGGAAACACAATGGTTAAAGGCATGAAATGAGAATATTTTGTCTTAATTTATATTTAATAATGAAAAGGAAGAGAATTTTAGAAATTGGGATGAAAAGAATATAAGTTTAAAATGAATGTTTAAAAGAGCACTTTTCATATAATGAAAGACATCTAAGTAACACCCAATCAAGTGACCAGCGAAACTGACTGCATGATGAGCGACGTCTCGTTAGGTCTCGGTAGAGGCGGCAGAGGTGGTGGCCGTGACTTCTTCGGCGGAAGGGGATGCAGACCGCCAGAAACCCCAGATCCACAAGAGGCTGAAGAACATGGGAACGATCATGATGAGATTCTCAGGAGATCAGGCATCTCCCAACACTAGTACAGAAATGGGTTATAACGTCACTACCTGTAGGGTCGGTTTTTCCAAATAACCGACCTTATATGTCTAAAAAATGCGGGCACCACTTAAGACCTCTTGGGTCGGTATTCTTAAATAAACTGACCTTGTAGTGTAACTCTATAGGGTCGGTTTTCTAAATAACAGACCTTATATGTCTATAAAAAATGCAGGCACCACTTAAGACCTCTTGGGTCGCTTTTCTTAAAATAACTGACCTTGTAGTGTATCTCTATAGGGTCGGTTTTCCAAATAACCGACCTTATATGTCTATAAAAAATGCGGGCACCACTTAAGACCTCTTGGGTCGCTTTTCTTAAAATAACCGACCTTGTAGTGCATCTCTATAAGGTCGTTTTTTTATAAAATAAGCGACCTTATAGACAATTGGATTAGAAAGTCAATTACAAGTTTCCCGCGGCAAAAATTTGCTTGATTTTGGTTTCGCGCCTCGATCTATAGCGTCGGTTTTACCTTATAACCGACCCTAAAGGGCTCCTCGATCGACAAATTCATTGACCGAGTAAGAGCTTGATTTCACATATACAAGCACCTTTAGGGTCAGTTTTTTCCTTATAACCGACCCTAAAGTCCTCCTCGGTTCAGCACCTCTAAGGTCGGTTTTTCCTTCAAAGCTGACCTTAAAGGCCTCCTCGGTTGACAAATCCGTTGACCGATATCTATTCTGGATCCAGATAGTTCATGCATGTATAAGAACCTCTAGCGTCAGATTTGTACTTATAACCGACCTTAGAGCCTTCCTCGGTTGACCAATACTTCAACCGATCATCTCGGTCGACAAATTCGTCGACAGATAAGGAGTCAGATTTCAAGTGTATAAGCAACTTTTAGGGTCAGTATTTTCTTTATAACCGACCTTAGAAGTCTATTCGGTCGACAATATTGTCGATCGAGATAAACTTAGGATCCAGTTTAGTATTTCACACATGAATAAGTACCTCTAGGGTCGGTTTTTTCCTTAAAATCGACCCTAGAGGTACTTATGCGAAGGAAATCTGGCTCTTTCTTGGTCGACGAATTGTTCGACCGAAAAACATCGGTCGACGAATTGTTCGACCGAGGACAACCCTGAATTAAAAAGGCAATATTCTGATTAAATTATATATTAAAAAAAAAATCGTAACGGCTAGAAAATCGACCGTCGTAAGACTAGAAAATCAACCTTCGTAATGGCTATAAAAACGACCGTTGGCTGACTGGGAGAAGGGTCTAGAAAATGACCGTTGCGGGCGTCAGTCGACAAATCGTCGACCGAAATTGGCTCTGTTTTGCTATAAATAGCACCCAAAACGATCCATTTCTTCACACCTTCACATTCTCACTTCTCTAGCTCCTCTCTAGTGTATTCTTGTGAAAATCTTTAGCTTCTCTACATCCAAGTCTTGTTTGCTATATCTCCACTTCAAAGCAACGAAATGGCTTCATCATCTACGCGTGGAAAGAAGCAAGTTGCAGGTAGGAAAGGAAGGACGGTCTCTTCACCGCTGCCATTCATCAACGACGTCCCTTTCATCGACGCAGCTGCAGGTGACCGCTACCTCAGGCTCTCCTCAAGAACTCCTCTTCCACGACGGCCAATCGACTCATGGACTTCCACAACATTTTTCGATTTGGAGGAACTTTTTGAGGTGCAACATTTGACTGATTTTCTAAATCCCTCCTTCCATTCCTACTCCTCCAAAGTAGTTAATGAATTCTATGCCAATTTAGCCAAACATCCTGACCATGATTCCTTCTCCTCTATGGTTGGTGGGTATGGATTCCATTTTACGGAGGAGGGTATTCTTGATATGCTTGACATAGACATAGAAGAATATAAAGATTTTCTTGATCTCACCAGAGGAAATCCACTCAAAAACTCTCCCAAGATGACACTACAATTAGCCTTAGTGATGTCAAAAGAGCCATCTTTCAATCAAATACGACTTGTCATGAAGATAGGGGTACCTATTATGCCATAAATTTAAAACCTGAAGCTAGGATCGTAAATCTCATTGTTTCCACCAATATCCATCCTAGAGAAAACAAATATGAAGTACCCACCTTTCGTATGTACCTTATCTATGCCATTCTCAAAGGTATTCCCATAAACTTTATTTGTATCATCCTTAAGAATATGCTTGAGTTTTCTGGCAATCCACCTTATGCTGACTTTGTATGCCAAATCACTCAACATTTTCTTAAGAAGAATATTGAGGACGACTTAGGTTACACATGGGATAGAAAACCCCAAAAAATAAGTAAAAATACGGTGGAAAAGATGGGAATCGACTTTGGCCACAAAAGGGCTAGGACTGAAGGGGAGACATCCACCCAAGACATACCTCCACCACCTCCTCCTACCAACCTACCCCATGATCCTATTACAAATACCTTGACATACATTGCTGGCTCCCAATACCACCTAAGTAGGCAATTGGATTATAATCACCATGCCATGACTTTTTTAAACCAAAGGATGAAAACTCTCTCTCCTAACCAACCTGATGAATATCCGTATTCCCTTAATCCTGGCATGATAAATCCATACAATCCTTCCTACAACTACTATCAAATTCCACCTCCACCATCTCCTGATCTCACACATACTCAGTTTTCCCCAATTCAACTTCAAGACATTGCTGCCCACTTTCGCTTTGATCGTATTCCCACCTTCTTGGAGGCTTATGCCTTAACCATGACACATCCTTGGAGTGGCAAACACTGTCAAATATTATGGAGCTGAGCCCTTTCTTGGAAAAGACCCAGACATTGATGTAATCCTTTGGTCTTTTCAGTGAGATTATGAGATATCTTTGTAATGATTGTAATGTATATCTTTTTATAAAGCAAGTATTTCATGCTTCATCTTATAAAGTGTATGGGCATTAAATTGTTATGAATAAAAGTGTTT
The DNA here is from genome assembly GCA_963693085.1 of Alisma plantago-aquatica. NCBI lineage: Eukaryota > Viridiplantae > Streptophyta > Magnoliopsida > Alismatales > Alismataceae > Alisma > Alisma plantago-aquatica. The sequence continues at coordinate 144,303,394 of OY856413.1, read as the reverse complement.
TCCATGGCTTCATTTGGACATATACATGTTATATAAGAATATTGTTATTTCAAATGATTGAAAAATAAATTATGGCTAAATTTGACAAAGCATCACTTGGTTAATCTCATACACACAGACTTGGTACTTAATTTAAAACATCGAAACATGGTTAATCTCGGTCGAAAATATTGTCGACCGAGACACATTCGGTCGACAATATTGTCGACCGAGGAGGACTTTAGGGTCGGGTTTTTCCTTATAACCGATCCTAGAGCTCTTCTCGGTCGACAAATCGTCAACCGAAAAGGAGCCCGATTTCATGTGTATAAGCACCTCTAGGGTCGGTTTTACCTTATAACCGACCCTAAAGGGGATCTCGGTTGACAATATTGTCGACCGACATAAATTTTGGATAGAGTTGAGTACTTTTCAAAACGTTATAAACCATTGGGATTTCAATCTTTTGTCTCATTGTTGGGAATTCACATCCCTTAATACCACCATCATCACATTTGCTGATTCTGGGTATTCAAACCCTTAGTTCATCACTAAACATGGTTATAACTTATGAGGTAACTATTACCTTCAGGTCATCTGACCAAGGTATTCAGGATATTTGTTACACAAGCATCTCCATTTCATATCAACCATATCAATTTCATATCAACATCATGCAATACAAAAATAACATCTCTATTCCCTCATTAGGGTTAGAGTTTCCCATCTTTATCAATTAAGGTTTCACATATCATCATCCCATATTGAAATTTCACATAACATTATCCCATATTAGGGTTTTTACATAACATCACCCTATATTAGGGTTTCACATAACATTCCCATATTAGGGTTTCACATAACATCATCCCATATTAGGGTTTCACATAACATTATCCCATATTAGGGTTTCATACGAAATCACCATATATTAGGGTTTCACATAACATCATTATTAGGGTTGTGTAAGCACTTTAGAGCTCCCTCGGTTGATGAATTTGTCGACTGAGATAGAGTCAGATTTCACGTGTATAAGCACCTCTAGGGTCGGTTTTTCCTTTATAACCGACCCTAAAACGCTCCCCCGTCGACAATTATTGTCGACCGACATGAATTTTCAATCCAGTTTAGTTCACGCATCTTAGGTCGACAAATTTGTCGACCGACATACATTCGGTCCACGAATTGTTCGACCGAAAGGAGCCAAATTTCTTTCTTAGAAGCACATCTAGGGTCGGTTTTTTCTTCATACGACATCACCATATATTAGGGTTTTCACATAACATCATTATTAGGGTTGTGTAAGAACTTTAGAGCTCACTCGGTTGATGAATTTGTCGACCGAGAAAGAGTCCGATTTCACGTGTATAAGCACCTCTAGGATCGGTTTTCCTTATAACGGACCCTATAGGGCGCCTCGGTCGACAATATTGTCGACCGACAATATCCAGTTTAGTTTTTCACACATGTATAAGCACCTCTAGGGTCGGTTATAAGAAAAACCGACCCTAGAGGTGCTTATACGAAGGAAATCTTGCTCCTTCTCAGTCGACAAATCGTCGACCGAAAGGAGCCATATTTCCTTCGTAGAAGCACTTGTAGCGTCGGTTTTTTCCTAATAACCGACCCTAGAGATCTTTTCGGTCGACAAATTCGTCGACCGAGTTTGCGTTTGATTGTTTTTAAACAACCCGACACGGGCACCGTTTATCTTTAGAGTCGGTTTTTCTTTGTTAAGCGACGCTACAGTTTTTTGCTTCGTGCAAAAAGCCGAAATTTTAGTCTTTCTTCCTCCCGCAAAACCCTTTTCTCTGTTCTATTCTCTCTCCCGCGGCGTCGCGAACCCTTGCTTTTTCCTGTGTCATTCTGCCGTTGCCGCGAACACTTCTCTCCGTGAAGCCGTTGCCGTGAAGCCCTTGCCACCTCTCTGCGCCGCCAATAGGATCGTGAAGCTCGTCGTCGCCGCCAAGAGGATCGTGAAGCTCGTCGTCGCCGCCAAGAGGATCATGAAGCTCGTCGTTGCCGCAGACCCTTCTCTCCGTGAAGCCGTTGCCGTGAAGCTCGTCGTCGCCACCTTCCACTCTTCCACGAAGGTCGCTGCCTCTCCGTGAAGGTCGTCTCTTCCTCCATGAAGGTCACTGCCATTTCCAAGTAAGTTCGTCGCTTCCTTCGTTCCTTTGTTCCCGCTTACCTTCATTCCCGCCTGCCGCCATTGCTGCATCGAGGTCCATCTCGGTCGACAATTAGTCGACCGAGAGCTCACCTGCGTGCAGCGTCCAGGTCCACTCTCGTTCGACAATTCGTCAACCGATAGTGGACCTGGACGCTGCGCGCAGGTGGGCTCTCAGTCGACTAATTGTCGACCGAGAGTGGACCTACTCCTTATTTATGTGGGAGCTATAAATGTTTTAATCATATTTGCTGTAATGTTCACAAATAGTTCTGAATATTATAATGATTTCAATCTTTGGACTGTTGGAAACGGCCTTACTTTGCTAATTTGTACAAGTATTTTCCATTTTATATGATTTGATAACCCAATAATAAAAACATGCATGTCTTTTTTCATATGTAATCATTATATAAATTTTAGAAATTAATACTACATTAGACATGTGTACTCCTAGATTGACACTTTAGGGTTAGTGCATGATGTTTAACTTAATATATAAATATGAAAATAATGCATTTATATATTAACTTAGAAACTCGTTCAAAATTTACTCATTAGGAGTAAACTTTGGATAGTCCCCGGTTCGGGACTATTTTTGGATATTTTAATCTCACTTAGGATGTACCTGTATAATGTATGCTTAGTTTTGTAGATTATTTCAGTAGGATTTCTTCATTTGTTCTCTGGGTACATATGTGAGTGGTTATTTTCCATTTACATCGGTGTACTTGGAGAACTTAGGGGAAATGCTGCTGAAATTTTCTTCAAAACTAAACATACATTATACAGTTACTAGTGAGATTAAATATTCAAAAATAGGATAGGTGGTACACTTTAGTATATAAAATTAACTTTCTATCAATAAAAACTGACAGATTATTATAGTATCAATATTAAACTATTAGTTTTATAATTAATTATAATGTGATATAGAAAATGGATCGAAGTTGGATGTCTATCAAGAACCGTTGCAGTACAGAGTTTGCCAAAGGTCTTGATGAATTTATCAGATTTGCTGAGGAACATAGGAAACTACCTACATATAGGCTATATTATCCATGTAGAAATTGTTGTAACAATTTGAAAGTTGATACTGGTGAGGAAATTAAGAATCATGTCATATGCAATGGGATCATACAAGGTTATAATGAATGGTATTGGCATGGAGAGAAATTGAATTATGGATCAGAAAATGGCGATACTAATAGTTGTGGCATAGAAGATATAGATAATGATGATAATGTTAATGATGAACCGATTCAAGATGACCAGATTTAGGATGATATGGTTGATGAGATTCTACGTAGTGATGAACTTTTGTAATGATTTTTTGAATTGCAATGAAACTTGTAGCGATCAAAAAAATTCCCTTCACACGGGATCTTATTGTGGCAAAGGAACTCTGGGAGGACGAGTGAAAGGAATCAGTCGTGAGTTGTGGGAACAAGCACATTTGTATATTTTACACAACATCGATGAAGTTAGTAGCTACATCACATAATACAATGATCTTATCAAGAGAAATCATCCGCGATCCAGTTCAATGTGGCTTGAAAGAGAGCATAATCAAACATTTATTAGGTGGTTTGAAGAGAAAGTATTTAATCAACTATCTGAATCACCAAATAATGTTGCTGAGAACATAAAATGGCTCGCCTTTAAGCCAAAAATGGATGTTATGTCATATGAAGGTTATGACATTAACAAATTTTCATACTACACTAAGCGTCAAGATGAAAGTAGTGTAGTTCAGAATAGTGGGGTCATTGCTAAAGCTTGTTCATTGTATTTTGCTAGTGCCAAAGATAAAAGACCACACGAAGCTGAGATGTCATATTACGGCGTCATTGAGGACATATGGGAAATGGACTATACAAATTTTTGACTTCCTATATTTAGGTGTAATTGGGTTGACAACAACAAAGGAGTTTTAGTGGATGAGTTGGGTTTCAAATTGGTGAATTTTGAAAAGATTGGTTTCAAAGATGAGCCATTCATCATGGAAAACCAAGCAAAACAAGTATTCTATATTGATGACCCGGCAAATAAAAATTGGTCTGTCGTTCTTCATGGAAAAAGACAGTTTACTGTAGATCCTATAAATGAAGAAGAATACTACGAAAAGTATGATGATTCCAGTCTATTCTCAGTTGGTTTGCCAAGTGTAAATGTTCAATATAACACCGATGAATATTATAAATGTCAAGACCATGCTGAAGGAATTTTCCTTGACTAACAACTCAACCAATACTAAAGGCATGTATTCTTTGAATTATTTATTTTATTATCATGTATACCTTATCACTTGTGATTTTATTATCACTTATTTTTTTTATCATGTATACTTAGAGGTTCTAAAATGGTGAGTGAAGATGAACATTCTGAGCATGAGCACCATGAGGATGGTAGTGGTGATGCTAAGAAAATGAGAGGTCCTACATTGATGCGTAGGCTGCAGGAGCTCCGGGCTAAAGGGGATAAATTGCCAGTCCAGTTTGATATGACAGGAGCACCTGTTGGGGAACATGCTAGTGCTTTCAAGCATTACGTAGGGGCGACCGCGCGCCGTAAGGTGCCAATAGATATAGAAAATTGGCACGATGTTCCTAATGCCAAAAAAGACCTCTTATGGAAAGATATATCTGTGGGTGGAAGTGATATTATTTTAATATGTTTTTTATCTATTGATTCTAATTTAGTTTGCTTGGAATTAATTCCTTTTCAAAACAACATTATTAATTGCTTCTTTTGTAAGTATAGGGTGTTTTTCATCTAAATGAAAAAGATCACAAGAAAAGAGTGCTACAACGTTGTGGTGTACGATGGAGGGGTTTTAAGACATATCTCGTAAGGGAATTTATAAATAATCCTAAACAAAACAAGAAAGCTACAGATGTATATATTTTTATAGATTCTGAGGTGTGGGAAAGATTTGTTGCAGCTAGGAGATCGGAAGAGTTTCAGATAATAAAGATTGTGATGTATTGTATGAATATTTAATTTTATACAATTAAGTAGGTGAATCTTTTTATACATGTTTGCCAAGTCTAAATTGCAATACCTCATTTTAAATGATTAGGCTATTCACCAGGCTCAAAAGGAAAGACGGGCTAAAAATGTGCATGACCATCGCTTGGGGCCCGGTGGTTATGCCTTCTGCTGCCAACTACAAGAGAAGCAATCATCTTCTAGAGAAGAATCTAGTACAACTCAAGTTGAGCGACCACCTCGACACTTGACATGGATTGATGCTAGAAAGAATCGAGCCGGTGAAATTGTCAACCCTGCAACTAAGGAGGTGGCACAAAAGATGGTAGGTTTATCCCAACTAAGTAAAGAGTAACTCCAACAAACTTAGATTTATTTATATCTAATTGATATTTTGATTTAATATTTTTATTAACTATGATTAGATTGATCTCCACGAGCAAAGGAAGGAAGGAAAGTTCATCCCAACTGGCTACATGGATGAACTAGTAGTTGCTCTTGGTACGAAGGAGCATCCTGGCTGTGTTAGGGGATTAGGAGATGGCATATGATTCAAGTCTTATTTTGGCCCTTCGCAATCTAAAAGAGGTCGTGCAGGAGGTCTTACACATGAGTATGTTGAAGAATTAGTAGCGCAGAAAGTAAAAGAAATAATGTCTTCATTTCAGCCTACTCAACCTTCTCAACCTATTCCTACTGCGCGTCTCTCAAGTGATGAGGTACAAGCCCATGTAGAAGGTCATGAGATCACTCCCGATGACCCACCACAACAATCTATAGTAAGTTTTTGTTCTATATGTTGTGTTATTAGTATGATAATATATATAGTTGTAACATGTATCTATTCTACTATTTCTTATATAACTTATATTATTTCAATCTAGGTTGGTATGAACTGTAAACTTGCAGTGGAGGTTCCAAAATATAATGTTGTGGCAGCGGGCAAAGTATACAACCTTGGTGGTACATTGCATTGCCAACAAATTACTGATGACATTTACCGTGTGTCCATCCATCTTGTGTATGATGGAATGGGGAACAAACCACTACCCATACCTAATCCTGAATATAGTATAGTTGAAGAAGCTGAGGGTGCTATGGTGGGTTGGCCTAGACACTTGGTTATCAATGACAAGTTATACCTTATTTCTATCGTATTTTTGATATTTGACTGCATATATGAACTCCTGTAATATAAGTATGTAATTTAATTAACATGTTTGTAAACCAAAAAGTAAACCTTCTACTACTCGTATTCCTATGCCCAAGCCATCTTTCATTCCCGAAACTACATTCGACGAATTGGGAAGCAAATCTAAATGTTTGTGTCGATACTTAGCCAACCAAAGATCCATATCACATATGTTTGTCAATTTAACACAAGATGCAGTTGGGAGGGACTTTGAGAATTTCATTTTTCTTGATGATATTATGGATTTGTTCCGATATGACTGGCTGAACACTTCGATAATAGAAGTATGGATAAGGTAAGGATCTATCAATATATATAGAAAATTCCAGTACACATTTTTAGCTTATTTCTACATATGAAAATAATTACAAATGTTTAACAACCATTTATATACCAAGGTCACAAACTTTGATATAAAGAATGTTGGATTCTTAGTTCCTTCGGTCACTAGTCAGGTGGAGACACATATTGAGGATGTGAATGAGTACTTCTCTGATGCATTCAAATATTTTGCTAGTGAGGGGAAGGAAATTATCCTAATTCCTTTTAACGTCCAGTAAGTATTATTATTCAATATAATTTTAATAATGAATAAAATTATTTATTTTAATGTTTGTTTTATTCTTACTCAGAGCTAGACATTGGGAATTAGTGGTGATTGCCCCAAAATTGATGACTCTTTATTATCTTGACCCAATGGGTAAAACAACAAGGAGTCACAAACTAAAATTGCCAGCTATGGAGTAAGCATAAATTTAATCAATGCTTCAACATGATATTTCTATTTCGATTTCTATTTTACCAACTATCGTTTAATTGATAGGGGTATAAAGGCTTTTCGTTAAGCTGGAGGACAAATACCCACAAAATTAAAGACATTGACTTTAAAAAATGTCAAGGTAGCTACTTTGACAACTGCTTACTCTTATATGTATTAATTTTCAACTGTAATATGTCAACTCTTATACTCTTATCTCAATTGCTGTTTATAGTAGTTTACTAACATTAAGTATAATTTGTTATTTGTAGTGTCCTATGCAAAATAATGACTGGGCTTGTGGCTACTATGTAATGAAATATATGCAAGCTATTGTCAAACAAGCATCACACGACATTCAGACTATAAGTCAGGTAATAAAGAATAACATCATAAATTTACAAGTGATTGTAGTCATTTTATTAAATATTAGCAAGTGCATTTTCTGTTACAGATCTTTACAACTTAGCCTTACACACATGTGGACTTGGATGAACTCCGAGAAGAGTGGTCAGAGTCTTTTATAAATGAAGTCGATATAGCATTGGATTAAATATGTCGGCTCCATTTATGTATGTGGTTTGAGTACTCTTTCATATATTTACTTTTTGTATCTGTCATCTCAGACTTGCACTCTATCATTTTGTAAATTATGATGTGATTATGAATCTTTTTTGTTATGAATGTGTGGTTTTGAATGGTGACGGTTGAGAATCAATTCTCCCCCCTCCCAGAATATATGAATCTTCTTGTTCTTCTGTTCTATATTCAATTTCTACAGATTTTTTTAAAAAAAATCGTAACTTCTAGCATCGGTTTTTTAAATAACCGACCCTAAAGATTGAATTCAGTGTACACTTTCAGTGTACTCCTCGGTCGACAAGTTTGTCGACCGAAATATTTTCGGTCGACAATTTTCTCGACCGAGGGGGTACACTGAAATGTTTATTCAATTTTTAGGGTCGGTTATTCCAAAAAAACCGATCCTGTAAACCCATTCGGTCGACAATTTTCTCAACCGAGGGGTACACTGAAATGTTTATTCAATCTTTAGGGTCGGTTATTCCAAAAAACCGACCCTGTAAACTCTTTCGGTCGAAAATTTTCTCGACCGAGGGGGTACACTGAAGTGTTTATTCAATCTTTAGGGTCGGTTATTCCAAAAAACCGACCCTGTAAACCCATTCGATCGACAATTTTCTCGACCGAGGCGTACACTGAAATGTTTATTCGATCTTTAGGGTCGGTTATTCCAAAAAATCCGACCCTGTAAACTCTTTCGGTCGACAATTTTCTCGACCGAAGGGTACATTGAAATGTTTATTCAATCTTTAGGGTCGGTTATTCCAAAAAACCGACCTTGTAAACGGTCTCGGTCGAGAAAATTGTCGACCGAAAATGTGTTCGATCGACAATTTTCTCGACTGAGACCGTTTACATGGCCTGTTTTTTATGAATAACCGACCTTATAGGCTCTTTTTTTCTCGCCTAGGTCATAATTTTTACAACCTTTTGCGTCGGCGTTTACTCTGGAAGGTCAGTTTTATTTGGTTAAATAAACTGACACTATAGAGAAAATTCTATAGCGACGTCCACTTAGGCATCGGTTAAAAAGTGACGCTGTAGGCTTAAAAAAACCGACGCTACAGACCATTCCTGTACTAGTGCAAGTCTTCAACGAATCGTCGGGTAGCGCTGATGCTCGGATGACGTCCAAGCCGGACGAATTGATGGAAGTTGACGGCCTGGTTTCCGGCGAGGAGGCATTTCCCTATCTCTCGCCCGTGCAGGATGAGCCGTAGATGAGGGAGATGCGGAAACAAGTTTCGTATAAAGATGTCACTGCGGGAGTTGAAGGGATTGCGCTGGATCCTATAATGGGATTTGAGGACATGAATGTAGACCTGATGAAGGGAGACATCATGGTGAAGGAGAGGGAAGGCACTCTGAGCTTTGAAATAAATAAGGAGAAGTACTCAGATCTGATGAAACCGTGGAAATATACAGTCATCGTTAAGGTTTTAGGCAGGGAGGTGGGATTTATGTTGCTGCAGAAGCAGATCAAAATGATTTGGAACCCGATGGGTAACTTCAGGCTCATAGATCTAGAAAACAATTACTATCTGGTCCAACTTCTCCGTCAGGATGATTACCTAAAGGCGCTAACGGGAGGCCCCTGGCCATTTATGGGCTCTTATCTCAGTGTTCAACCCTGGGATTTGAGATTCACTCCGGTAGCAGGGAACCCAAAGTTCATCGTTGCATGGGTACACATTCTAATGCTCCCTATATTCTTATATAAAAATGAATACTGGAATAGATTGGCGACCACATTGGGGAAATGATGAGAGTGGATAATAATATCGAGCTCAAGAGGAGAGGCAAGTTCACCAGAATTGCCATCAAACTGGACTCAACGAAATCATTGCTGCCAGCGATTTACATCCAAGGAGAAAGGTACAACTTAGAGTATGAAAACTTACCGACGATCTGTATGCACTGTGGATGTCTGGGACATACTGCTGAGGAATGCAGGAAGAGGACGGAGGCACAGGTTGAAGCCCAGTAACAAGCGGAGGAGGGAGGCACGGTGGATGCTGCTCAAGTTTTGGGGAAGGAGGTGCCGCCGCTGGGGGAGTTCACACCTGCTATGCATGCGAAGCCTTTTCTGCGCAAGCCTAAGAAAGCACAACTAGGGGGAAGGACCAATGTGAGTACAGGAAACAAATTTAGTTACCTGGCCGTGGAGGAGGAAGAAGTGACAGAGCAGGTAAACCTGTCTAGGATAGCTGACAGGGTCACAAGCTTTGATTGGAGACAAAAGAAGACCAAGAGCAGGCAGGAAAAATGGGCAGAGACTTTCACTGATAAGGGCAACCAGGCTGCTGTAAAGGAAAGAGTTCCGTTATAGGAAGTAATAAATGAAAGGATAAATCGGAGACCTGTGATTGGGGAAGGCAAGGAAAACAATCACGTGGCCAACACCATTGTAGAAGATGATATGGTGATCGTCACGGGTGAAGTCAATCAAAATGCACCTCAGATGACATTCTGCTTTGGAGCTGGTGATCTGACCAAACCGAGCGGGGGGACCAGAAAACCTTTAATGGGAAGCGTGGGTATCCATCTGAGGAACAGGAAGGTGTACAATACTATGGAGGGCTCGAGGAAGAGGGGCAGGAAGAACCCAAAAGATAGTTTGGAGGGCGAGATAAGCCCGGTGGATGATATCCAGTCTGGATTTTTGCACAACCTGGAATGTGCAGGGTATCTGTTCGACGGATACCCAGAATACAATTAGAGAGTTTTCTGCTAGATATCACATTGAAATGTTGGGTATCTTAGAACCTCAGACCAGTGGTCCTGTTGCGGATAGTATTGTTAAATAGATGGTTTACGATCATTCCCAAGGGTGGAGGTGATCGGTTTTACTGGCGACATTTGGCTCCATTGGAAGGATAGGATTGGAACTGTGGAGGTGTTGGCCCTTCATAAGCAGTTCATTCACTGTATGATCAATGGCGATTCCCTTGTGACGGTAGTCTATGCTAGTCCTAACCAGGCTAAACGTCGCTTTCTATGGAAGCACCTTGCTACTATAAGCCAGGCTTTGAGCCTTCCTTGGCTTGTGATGGGTGACTTTAACGCTGTCATTCACCCCCATGAGAAGATTGGAAGTGATAAGCTGAATTTTAGAAGTTGCAGGGAGTTCTCGGAGGCCTTGGATGCAGCTGGTCTTAAGGACCTGGGGGCCTCGGGCCCTCTTATGACCTTTAAGTGGGGTATGCTTCAGGAGAGGCTCGATAGAGCTGTAGCAAACCATGAGTGGATGGAATCCTTCCTGAACACCCATTTTGATGTGCTTCCCAGAGTTGGGTCGGATCATGCACCGATCTTGATCAGGACTGCTAGAGGGAGGACCAGGAATGCTAAAAGTTTTCTGCAGACTAACGTTAATTGGTCTAAGCGGGACTCGTTTCAACATTTCTGGGAGAGTGCCTGGATGGAAGATAGGAGCTTCACTGAGGCGCTAAATATCCTTATGAAGAAGGCGGAGGTGTGGGACAGTGAGGAGAGACAGAAGGAGAGTGAGAGGAAAAATTGGCTTATGAAAGCCATTGAGTACTTGCAAAACAGGCTATGCCTTAAGTATGATGTGAAGATTGATGAAGCGCTTGTTGTAAGACAGGGGGAGTTTCTTGAGGTGTTGAATAGAGAAGAGGTGGAATGGAAACAAAAAGCCAGGTGCGACCAAATTAGACTGGGAGACCGGAATACCAGGTACTTTCAAGCGATGGTTAGGGGTAGACGAAGGAGGAATGTCATTTCCAAGTTAAAGAACAAGGATGGTATTTGGATAGAGGAGGCCAACGAGCTGAGAGAGATGGTCAGAAGTCATTTTATGGAGCTGTTTCATAGTAATGGTCGTAACAGGGATGCGTATGATACGTACCCTGGCCATTTTTTGGCTCTTTCTTCTGAGGAGGTCAAGCGTCTTGATGCGGTCCCTGAAGTGGAAGAGATTTACAAGGTTCTTAACCTGATGAATCCAACCAAAGCACTGGGCCCGGATGGAGTGGGCGCGGGGTTCTTACAGACTAACTGGTCCAGAATGAAGAACTCTATGGTGCACATGGTCTGCAATTGCTTCAGAGGAAGTGAGATCCCGATTGATATGGCGAGTGCTAACCTGGTTCTTATACTAAAACCTCTTCGCCGGAGAACTGTAACCACCTCATACCTATTGCCCTGAACAACACCAGTCTGAAGTTAGTCTCCAAAATTGTTGTTGAGAGAATCGAACCTTTCTTGCATAAATGGATTTCGCCTTTCCATAGTAGATTTTTTCCCGGGCAGAAGATATCGGACAACACTATCCTCATTCAGGAGATCATTCACTCTATGGGTACCAGAAGGCGGGGACATGGTTGTATGGCGATTAAGATTGACCTTTCTAAGGCCTACGATAAAATGGAATGGGCTTTCATCCCCGACACACTCCAGAGAACGGCTATGTCGGAGAACATAGTTAACCTCATTATGAATATCATCACCTCTGGTGAGATTGGTCTTCTGTGGCAGGGGTAAAAGTTGGCTCCGTTTAGGGCTACTCGGGGAGTTTGTCAAGGAGACCCGATCTCTCCTTATGTTTTCGTTCTCTGCCTGGAGAGGCTTTGTCAATCTATTATTGAGATGACTCAAGAGGGAGAGTGGGCCACGCTTCAGGTCAGGAGAGGAGGTCCGGAGATCACCCACACGTGCTTTACAGATGACATTGTCTTGTTTGGAGAAGCTACTGTTGCTCAAGCTAAGCGGATGATAAAATGCCTTCACGACTTCAGGATTGTCTCGGGCCAGGAGGTATCTAAAGAGAAGTCGATGATCTTCTTCTCCAAAAATGTGGATAGGATGTCCAGAAGACGTATTTGTCATTGGATGGGGATGTCTCAAACCGATAACCTGGGCATACATATGGGTATTCCTATGCTTCATGGACGGGCTAACAAGCAGGTGTACCTCAAGCTCCTCAATGATATGGAGGGAAAGATCAATGCTTGGATGAATAGAACCTTGTCCTTCACGGGTAAGGTGACTCTTGATCAATCTATTCTAAATTCCACGCCTGCCTGTCTGATGCAATCGGTTCACCTGCCAGAGGCAGTGTGCGACACCATTGATCAGAGCATCAGGAACTTTATTTGGGGTCGAAAATGCACACTATAGCTTGGAGAAAGATTATTGTGTCTAAGAAGGAGGGGGGTCTGAAGATCAAATGCGCCCGTCTATAGAATGAGGCCCTCCTTCCAGAATGGTATGGGATGTTTGCACAAGGAGAAATATCCACTGGAGGAAAGTCATGGATGCCAAGTACTCACACCTGAAGGACAGAGGCCTTACCAAAGGTTCGAGACTTTGGAAATTCATCTGCAGACATAGAGAGGACATAGAGATGTACATTGGGTGGGTGGTTACTAATGGAGATGATACTACTGTCTGGACAGATAGCTGGGTGGAAGGGGAAGCTAAGGTGAGTTTGAGGGATGATAGGATTATACCTGTAGAGTACTCAGATCTTAAAGTTTCTTCGATGGTGACAGATGGAGGATGGGATATGGATTTCGCTAGACAATGGTTCTCGGAGGAAACTTGCACGACCATCTTGAACACTACTGTGCCTATCAAGGATGCAAACAACGACGATTGGCAGTACACTAAGGTGAGAGATGGTAATTTCTCATCTAAACTTATCTACAACAACCTACTCCTGTAGACTAGACAACATGTGACAGGTTGTTGGGCGAGTATTTGGAAGCTCAAAGTGGCCCATCGTACTAAGGTGTTCCTGTGGAGAGCTCTGCATGAAGGTTTGCTAACTAACCTCAACATGGCTAAACGGAGGATCTGCAATAGCAATATTTTCCTGAGATGTGGAGAGGGCCCTGAGAGCACGTTCCATGTGCTAATCGACTGCAGATTTGTGAGAGGTATCTGGGAGATGTTTACTACGGAGTACGGGTTCCAGAACGGGAATCAGCAAAGCCTGAAAGGGTGGATGTCCATTAACCTGAAGCAGAAGGAGGAGTACCCCTATCGGAGGGAGGTGACTTCTATTATCCTGGAGGGTATTTGGAAGTGTAGAAATGAAGCTATCTTTGAAAACATTACCCACACCAGACTCCATGTGTTCCACAGAATTCAATGCCAAAACAATCTGGTTTTGAAGGCTGCCCAGGATGTTCCTTCTGAGGGGGATCCCAACACACAGTAGAAAAGGGATCTGCTCGTTTCTCAGGCTAATAGATTGAATGTTGATGGGGCCTTCTGTAAAAGAACGGGAAGGGTTGTGACTGGTTTTGTGCTGAGGAATAATAGGGGCCTCTGGATTTAGGGTGGCAACAGTTCATCTAAGCTGAAGGATATTACGGCTATTGAGTTGCAGGCTATAGCCAGGGGCCTGAAAGATGCACAATCCATGGAAGGGGAGTTGGTGGTGGTGTCCGACCATAAGTCTGCTTGTGATTACATCAACCACAAGATCCCGACGCCTGCTAAGTATAGGCCTGCTGTCAACGTCTGTCTTCAGCTGTTGGGTAGAAGGAGCTCTATCTCAGTCACTTTCAACCCTAGGAACATGAACAAGCTGGCTGACGCTCTGGCTAAATGGGGGACTAAAGTGGAGGTGGGGGATCATGTTTGGAGTTCTTGTCTGGGTTTCTTAAGTGAGAGTCTCACTTTGGATACTGGACTTTTGTTTGAAAATCGTTTAGAGCCTGCAAGGAGGGAAGGGTGAATAAGAAGACCTCCTAGTTTAACTAAAAAAAAGACATCTAAGTAAAATCTCACCATTAGATATATGTTGAGAAATATCTTTATGAGTTCCTATTTTCAATTTGAGAAAGCTATCAAAGAGAAAGATAAAGAACAATCAATTTTCATGTCTTTCTATGTGTTCCTTAATGGCTTTTGGTGTATCCACTAAGTAATATTGGATTGTGGATATATGTGTTTATATAGATGGAAAGATATTGAATATTTTTCCTTAACAAAACTGTGCATACTTTTTCCCATAGCTATACATCATAATTGTGAGAGAAGAAGAGAAACCATGGAAGAAAAGTTAAGAGGAATACTTGCAATAAGTTTTATGATCATTTACTTGGATAGGGAAACAATAGAACCGAAAAGTGATTAATGTGAACAAATCCAGAAGGTGCAAGAACCAACAGATGATCCTCGCACATATAAGGACGTAGAGTTGTGCCTACAGGGGACAAACTCCTTACCCTTTTGTCTCCATCGTCCTCTTTTCCTAACCTTAGGTTTTTTTTCTAAAACCTATGTAGGGGATCATAGAAGGCTTAGCCTCCATCTTGGATATGGCAGTCCCCATAGGTGATAGTGCTAACATGTGAAGAGGGGCGAAGGACGATGATCCGTTGCTAAAGATTAGCTCTATGATATCACCCTAGTTTGTAAGAGGAAATGAAGATGGCAGGGCTTCTCCTGATGCCGACCTTCTCACTGAACAAGGAACAAGAAGACAAGAACCTAGGTTGACAAGGGTGCCCCCATAGACAGCAATGCAAATGTTTGATCATCTACCCCACTGACACTTGTCCTCTTCATCTACATTTCACAGCTCTGTTCTTGGTTTAGATCCCCTCTGTCCATGTTATCTCAACCCTGACCTATGACTCTATTGTGGTCGATAGGGGGTGGTAGAAGTGAGGGCACCCTCACATGGTCTCCCATGCCTGAAGAAGGGAGCCTCATGGTACTTTCTTCATGACTGTTGTGTAAGAGTTTGGAAGAACACCACCACCACACCAATAGGAAAGGGTGGCCCACACCTTGCTCACACAATTGTGAGAGGAAGAGGACATTGGGGGGGAGTTGTGATGGTTTACCTTACTGGAACCTAGATGGAGCCGATCCCCCATCTCCTGACTCATCGGTGAATGAGAACATGCGTGAGGTCACGAGGAAGGAGGGTCAGTCCAACGAGCTTGGTGGTCTGCAAATATATGATTGGTCTATGAGAAAAACCAAGCCCTGAACCACATTGAACCATGCCTCCATTTAACCAATGTGGTGCTGGAACTAACTAATAGGGAAGCGCCACATGGCCAGATTTAAGATATAAGTTATTAACTTATTTAATTCATTGAAATTAGTAGTCTCATCAAAATATTGTAAATCTATTCAACAAAATGATAGGAAAAATATGTAGAATCTAAATAAAATACTCCCAAAGTGTAATCATGCTTCAATTCTAAAAGTTGGGAAAATACATGATAAAGTGGTGATTAACACATGGAAACCCTAGTTTTAGATATTAAGATGTTAGAAACATTAAAAATCTTTTCTTTTCTATTGATTATCTGAGATTATTGAACATGATAGGAATCTAAGATGATTATGATAATAATGATGAGGAATTAGTATTTCTCGAGTGGATGATCCTTAATATATGTGATTAAGATCTTGAACATCAATATACAAACTTGCTTGAACATCAATATACAGACTTGTTATAACCTTAATGTGCCTAACCTGATCTAAGTGTTCATGATGCTCTAACATGGTAAATTTGATAATCATGACAACACCTAATATGAATTATGGTTCTTAAGTCATTAAAATAATAATCATGGGAATTCGGGTTTCGAAACATAACTCTAATTATAACTTGATACCAAGGAAACCTAAACCCTAGATTAGGACCCCAGTAGGGTTACATCTAATTAATTTGATGGTGACACTTTAGGATTTATATACATGCAGATAGAATTTGATAGTCTGGATTCATCTTTCTTGATTGGATTGTGTGAACTTATTGAAGTGTAATCCACACAATAAGCAACATGGCTCACCATCAAGGTACGAGGTTATACCTAATGATAACTGTCTTAGTTTCACATGATTTTCTTAGAGTTTTTCACTTGGATTGGAAATAAATGCCTGTGTGTTTATTTATTTCCTGCAGATCGTAATTCCACTATGACTATGACATAAAGGAAGACTATGTGAAGAAGATGCCAATTTTTATTTGCAAAGTATTTTTTTAAATATATGAGGGTTATTTACTTACAAATTTTGGATGCACCCGACATACCAGTATGGAAACATACTTATCACATATATGTTTCATGTGATTTTAGGTTTAAGATGATATACATGATAAAGGACATGGAGATAAAGATGGAAATTTCATGAAAGTGTTGAAGATTTAAAAGGAGGATTTAGATAGTTGGTTCTTCACAAAATTACAATCCTAATGATGGTAACTTCATGTCAGTAGTTGGTAAATATTATTTGACATGAAAGAAATTATTTGCTATTTTATATTGTTTGATTCAAATCTGGATCCTTGGGTAAACCTTTTGTAAGTATGGCTTTCATCTTTTTTGGGCTTCCTTAATTGGGGGTTGCCAAAAAGTGAGGTAGTTACAACATCATTACTCTCACTCGAGTTTTTGGCAAAGTTATACAAAATGAAATAAAAAAATACTATAAGACAGGCACCACAAGAGTATCTAGCTAAGTGTGAAGCATAGATAAGAGCGTGATTGTAGCCTCACTAGTCAAAAAATACATTTAGTTTATTGATTTCAATTGAGTGTAATATTTATTATTTCTATCATAAGTGGCAATATCTGAATAATGAGTATGTGTATTAAAACATAATTGTGTAATATCGTCAAGAACATGGGCCTTGATCAGTCTAGAATTATGCTCAAGGTGTGTATGTTATCAAAGAAGTATGAAGCATTGATATATAATCATTTCAAGGGAATAAAAATTACATTATGTTTTGAACCATGCACCTATGCAAAAACATGTCTTAGTGCATGAGTAAAACAAGTATCATTCCCAATCATCTATCACCTCAACCCCTTGGATCCTTTCCTTACATGATGGATCTTCCCTACCGCATTGTTCCCTACGCACATATGTTCCAGTTTCCTCTACCTTCCTATGTGTCGTCTTCATTCTCATATTCATGACAATGGAGAGGGCACCAATATCTTTACTTAGACACAAACTAGAGAAGAGCACCACAATGGTTATTTTTTTCCTACAACAATCACTTATTCATATACTGATACTTGGTGTCTATAGTTCTTCTTTTAGATAATACTTTACATATATTTTATTTCAACAGATAAGAATAGTTAACTATAACAAGTCAAGATACTATACCTTTCCTTGATATGTAGAAATTTCATTTGATATCTTTCCACTTGAGATTTAGACATTGATGATCATCTCTTTTATTGCAATGGAAGACTAGATTTACATGTCACTAAAGATATACTGAGTATCATGGAAAAAACATATGTTGCTACTGTAAACTGTCTAATCTATATCTATAGATAAGATAAGGCCATAATCTATTCCAAGCACTAAATAAATCATACATGTAATCTATCTATAGAACATGTGCTTTGGTTTAGTCTAAAACTAGATTGATTACTCTTTATTCTTTAAGTCATGGTGGTTGGATTTTTTGATATATAATTAATGATCTTATTATTGTGAATAAGAATCAACAAATTGTTGATGTTTGAATAATATGTTCAACTATAAATGTCTAATATGTTTGGGATGTGTAACCCGAGATAAGTTAGGGTTTGGACAAGAAGGGATTTTACCCTAATCTGATTATCATGTGATACGTCAAGACCTTACTGATAGTGTAGAGGAGTATATAGAAATGTTATGGAGGTTATTGAACCCTTATATATGTATTTATATACGTATGCATTTATGTGAATATATATATATATATATTTATATATATACATATATATATAAATATATACATATATATACATATATATACATACATATATATACATATATATAGGTTGTTCATTCGTTACCCACATGGGTAGCCAGATTTTTGCTACCCGCTGGAGTAATTCAGGGTTAAGAGAGTAACTATATGGTACACTAGAGTAACTCTTCTAAATCAAAAGAGTAACTTTATTGATATATAGAGTAACTCTGAGAGCAAAAGAGTAACTGCGTTGAAAATATACAGTCAGTAAATATATGGACGGATTTTTTGATTTTGGGGGGCAAATGATATTATTTTTGGATCAAAATTTTTGGGTAGCTAGATAAAATGCTCCTCTAAAATTGTGAAAAAAAAATATCAAGAAGTGTCGGCGGGTAGCTACCCACGTGGGTATTAAAGATGAGCCCATATATATACACACACACACATACACACACACACACACACACACACACACACACACACACATATATATATATATATATATATATATATATATATATATATATATATATATATATACATATATATTATATATGTGTGTGTGTGTGAATGTGTGTGTGGCAATGACTTCCATATCTACTATTCATAAATTGACATTAGACGCAAGGTGTTGAGTCCAGACAATTTGATGCTTCTGTTGTATGTCAAAGTTTCTTTCTCTGTTGGTGAGGAATAAGATAAGGAAAACACATTGGTCCCCAAGCTTTTTCTCAAGGGACACCGGTCAAGGATTGTCCAGGGATTCATAAATATTGCTTATGTATTTGCCTTTGATCATTACCAATCTCAGTAGTAGGGGTGGCATAAAAAATTGAATGGGGTTATAGTGTATGGGTCCTTGATCTATAGAAGATATAAATGGACATATGGTGCTTCTCTAGATTTCAATTCACTATATCATGCTGCACTAAACACTAATATCAATAAGTGACAATGTAGGCACATAGAAATTTTGAATTCAAATATAATGAGGTCGTGTCTTCAGTTGGACCAAATTAGGCTCTCCACTATTTGGAAGACATGAGATATTTTGTTCCTTCTTTATGGTAGAATTTATTAACATTGTTTCAAAATTGTTTGCAGATACATATAAGTTTCTTAATCAATCCACAAATTTAGAGTTTGGCACGTTTAACTCATTAATAATCTTTGCGTTTGTGATGATGCATGTTGTTTCTATGATGTCATTTGTTAACTTATGTATATTTTATTCCTAGATTTATCAATTTATGCAAAAATAGATCCTATTTCACCTAAAAAGATTATGAAGACTCCAGATATTTGCAACTAGGGAGGCCACCTCATTGTTACACCCCTAAACTCACACATCATATCAATTATTTGTTATGCGAACTAGACATGATGTTTTAGGAAATCATATGCCTCACTTTGTCGCTAAAAGTTTTGTAAGAAGCATACCATGTTATGTCACTATTTCAAATGTTAAAATAAAAATATTTTTATATGGTTTTTTTACACATAGTTAACATATTGTTAAAATACAGAATTATTATCATTGGTCCAGATCAAGCTCAACCAATATACATACTATATTAGATCTCCTGAACCTTTTTTGCAATATATAAAATCATGCTTACATCTTACTCAAGTTTGTTATTTATGATAAGACTTTTAGGAGTGTGATAATCATTAAAGCAAAGGGAAGGTTTTTTAGAAGACAATTATGACATTTTTTTTCATTAATAATTTATGAATGTATATTTCTAAAAAATTTCTAACATTATCATATAAAAGACAACAATTGGTATAACACAATATGATTTCTACTTCTAGAAACTTTTTGACAAGTAACGAATTTAAATTGAGAAACATGCTATAAATAGTAATAGATTGATATGGTCTCAACAGTTCTATTCTGGATTATATTAACCCAAACACAAACACAAAATCTGTACTAAAATAATAATGGTAACATCGTTATGTGCAACCGAGTAAACAAAAAATAGAGTAACATGAGATTGTATAAAATGTTTGATGGTCCAAACACTACTTTTATATATTTAAAATAAGCCTATTATTTACAAGTGACCTAATGTTAACTTTTAGGATGAAGATTTATGAAAGATTCGAAAGATTTTAGAAAACAACTCCTACTTACTGTGGACGACCACATTTCTTAGATGCCACCCTGAAATTAATTGTTGGTATTTGCGTACTAAATCAAATGTTTCATTCCCACCCAACCCTTGTTTTCCATTTTATCTCATCATCCTCTCTACTTAGTTAATTGCATGGAATTTCAAGATAAACAAACTTAAATTCATAAATTGAGGTCTAGGACTAGAAGATTATTTTCACAATGAGGTCCAAAGGGGTGATTTTTACCGCTATCCAAATAATGGTGAGATAAAATTCTTCTAGACAACACTCCAGGCATCTCCCTCTCTAGGTTGCTTTGACCTCTCTCTTGATAAAGGGCGATCTATGGCGGTTGCCTCCCAGGGCGAGGTGGGCTCCTCCACCTCATCCTCCACCTTGGCTGCTTCTGGTTGCTGGGGCGACCCATCCACAGATGTCACAGTGGGTCGGGGTTGGTCTTTCACGGTGTCCATGCCTCTTGTGGTGAGCCGTAATCTCACCCCGGTTGCTGTCGAGGGAGACCCTAAAGGTCCTAGCTTCAGAGCGGATGATGGGCGACCATGGATGAAGATGCCGGAGCCGGTTGTTGCTGAGATGGATGAGTTCCATAAGTTCTCAATGATTGTCCAAGTTATGGGGAGCAAGTGTATCATTAACCAGTTCTATGGGTGGATGATTCGTAGCTGGCGGCCGAAGGGGGAGCTGCAATGTTCACCATTGGTTGGCGATCTTTTTCTGGCCTGGTTTTCTTGCAAGGAGGATCTGAGGGTAGCCTTGGACAAGGGCCCGTGGTTTTTTTATCACAAGTTGGTGATCACAAGACAATGGAATCCAGAGGCGGATATTAGGCGGGCCTCCCTTACTTCAGCGCCCATCTGGATCACCCTTCGAGAGGTCAGACATCAATGGTCGAGGAGGGCCATCACCATCATCTCCCGTGGAGTGGGCGAGCCCAGAGTCATCGACTTCCATACCGAAGGGCGATATGAAGGCACTGCTCATGTCTGTGTGGAGGTCATGGCGGATCGGAAGTCGTCTGAGGTTGTGATGGTTGAAATTCCTGATGGGAAAAAGCTCGAGTTCAAGGTGGTTTTCGATGCTCTGCCACAACTTTGTAGCGATTGCAAAGTGTTCAACCATTTTACCAGTGAGTGCCCTGGTGAAAGAGCGGCGCTCCCTACACCCCCATTTGCTGGGCGAGTGATAAGAGTAGAAGACCTGAGCTTGCCAAGAGTGGGAGATCTAAAAGACCCTTTTACAGGGGTAAGGGGAACAATACCAATGTTGTGACGGGCAAATATACGTCGGCTGTGTTGACAGAGGGTGTTGGACCCTCCTCTGAAGTGATCGAGATCACTAGATCCATATCTGCTGCGGGGGAGACATTGTTGGAGATCGGTGAGCCTCAAGTGGCGACGACTGAGGGCAATGGGTAGGGGACGGGGACGATCCATGAAGGTGTAGGTACTCAGGTGGCCGCTGAATCTGAATCTGAGATTGCCATACGAGAAGAAGAGGTTAGTCGGGAAACTGGTCAGACTCAAGTAGAAGGGGAGGTTGTTGAACACTCTGTGAATCCTTTTCAGGTGTTGGAAGATCAAGAATCAGAGGAGGTAGTTATACAAAATGCCAATAGAGTGAGTACAAGGAACCTGAGTGGTGCTGAGAAGATGCAAAGAGGGAGAGTTAGGGGGAGAGGTAGAGCCGGTGGACGCGGTAGCTTTCCTATGAGAGGGGAGGTGGTTACTGATGTCCAATGACCCTACTGGTATGGAATGTGAGGGGAGCTTCACATCCTGGGAAGCAAGCAACCCTCTCAGACACATAATCCAGGAAAGAAAGGCATCACTGGTGATTTGTTTGGAAACAAGGATCCGAAGAGAAGTGGCAGAGAGAGTTAAAGGCCTGTTCCCTGGTGGTTGGGGCTGGTGCTCAAATTTAAATAGCATTGAAGGAGGTAAAATTGTGGTTGGGTGGAATCCATTAATCTGGGATGTGCATCCGATCTTTGAGAGTGACCAGCTGGTAACTGTCAGTTGCATCTACACTGGTGGTTTTCATTGTGTGCTTTCTGCAGTGTATGGTTCAAATTCAGAGGTGGACAGGAGAAGGCTATGGGACCTATCAGTTCAATATACTCAACAAGCTCTCCCTCAATTGGTTGTAGGTGACTTCAATCAAGTAAGGAAGGCGAGAGAGAAATGGGGCGGGCTAGCGGTACCAGAATCTGTCGTGAACAGATTCAATGATGTTGTTGATGCCGCTAATCTATTTGAACTAAATATGAGTGGTGGTCTGATCACTTGGCACAATAAAGGGAACCCAATCAGACGTATATCCAGTAATCTGGATCGTGGTTTAGTGAACGAGGCTTGGTTAGACATCTTTTCGGAGGCTGCTCTCAAGCTAGGGGGTCACCCTACTCGTGGATGGTGGTCCATCTTACAAAACAACATCAAGCTAATCAGCCGTTTAGATTCCTAAATCACTGGCTTTTGTGGCCCTCATTCGAGGTAGTGGTCAGAAACAATTGGAATGAAAAGGTGGTTGGTAATCCTCTCTTCGTGGTGGCGAATAAATGAAAAGTGTTAAATTAGCCCTGAAAGCTTGGTCCAACAATCTGGTTGACTTACCTAACCTGATCAAACAGGCTAGTGATGAGTTTGACAGAGACGCAACCGAGTTAAGGATGCATCCAGTTGACCCTGGATGTATGGAAGCGGAGAACAAATCAGGCAAAAGAGTTACCCAACTAGAAAAAGCGCATGAAATAGCCGGTTGGCAGAGGAGTAGGCTGAAGTGGCTTAAAGATGGTGATTGCAATTCAAAGATCTACCATGCTACGATCAAAAGAAATAACATAAAGGATCACATTCATAACTTGATTGATGATAATGGAAATCTTGTGGATGAAGTGGCTAAAGTGGAGGAGGTGGCTGTCGGGTTCTTCACCGAGTTGTATAATAGAGGCGGGAGCGATAATCACAACAAGGTGTCCTTGTTGGATAAGAAGGTTAATGATGAGATGAATAGAGACCTTCTCAAGTTGGCGTATGATGAGGAAATAAAAATTGCTACTTTCTCGATAGGCGCTTCAAAAGCCCCGAGACCTGATGGGTTCAATGCTAAATTTTTACAAAGCCGTTGGCATATTATTTGCAGGGATGTCTGTAATACAGTGAGATGGTTCTTAGTCGGTGGGAGAATGGTGCGCCAAGTCAATCACTCGTTCATCAGGTTGATTCCTAAGAAGTCAGGTGCAGCTGCTATGAATGATTTCAGGCCAATTGCTTGTTGTTTAGTGATTTATAAAATCATATCCAAGCTGTTGGCTAGACGTATGAAGAGTATCCTGGCTGTCATCATATCCCCTAACCAGGCTGCCTTTGTGAAGGGCAGAGCTTTACATGATAATGCCCTCCTTGCTACTGAGTTCCTACATGAGTTCCAAATTAAAGGTAGCACCAAGCAGACATGTATTAAATTAGATATCTCAAAGGCGTATGACCATGTATCTTGGAAGGGGTTGTGGTGCACTATGGAGGCTTTGGGTTTCTCTAACAGATTCATTAATATCCTTATGCAGTGCGTACAGACTACTTCTTTCTCTGTGCTCGTCAATGGCGTACCCAAAGGCTTGTTCAGAGCCTCTAACAGCCTCAGGCAGGGGGATCCGCTTTCACCCTTGTTTTTCACGATCATTATGGAGAACCTCTCATGTTTTGCCCACAAAGCCGAAGAGGAGGGGGCTATTAAACCTTATAAGGTGCGGGGTACCAAGGTCTTAAACCATATGATCTTTGCTGATGATCTAATGTTCTTCGTTGCTACTCATGTGAAAATCTTCAGAGGGGTCAGAGCTGTGTTGAAAAGATTTGCGATTATGTCTTGCTTATATATCAGTGACATCAAGTCGCAGGTGTTTCTATCCAAATCTTGTGATTCAAGGAGAGGTCGTCTGAAGGCTGCTATTCAGTTGGATATTGGGTCCTTCCCTACTAGGTACTTAGGTATTCCCATCTCTGGGGGTCTTGGAGGGGATCTAATTTCAACATGTGTTTGGACAATCTTCGGCTTAAGGTGGATAAGTGGGCTGGCCTTAAAATCTCCATGGCAGGAAGAGTTGTGCTTATTAAAACAATGTTGCAGAATATGATTGGCTTTTTGTTTAGATTGGCTGATATCCCAGAGTTTATTCTGGGAAGATTTAGATCTACTATGGCAAGTTTTCTGTGGAGTGGTGGGCACCATGCTATTGCTTGGGCTGATGTTGCTCATCCGAGGCATGGGGGGCTTGGTTTGATGGATCCTTCTGACATTATGTGGGAAGCTACTGCAAAAAGAATTTATATTTTTTTGATGGAACAGAATAGTTTTTGGAGCACTTGGATGAGAACTCGGTATGGTCCTTGCCTTGATAGTGGAGTTGTTGGTGTGGTAGGCTGCTCTAGGATCTGGCGCAATATGTGCGAGATCTGGGGTAGCTGTAAACAAAACTACAAAGTTGATGACATTGTAAATAACTTGGCTTGGTTTTGTAAAGCGAACCCGGGTACCTTGCTTAAGGTCAAACCCGTGGTCAGGTTGATGTGGGGTCTGACTTGACCTTGTATAGTATACGGAGTGTGTTATACTCCTATACGCTCTTTTGTAGTTCTTTTGATGGTTAGTAATATTTTACCTTATCCAAAAAAAAAATGCTGAGATGGGCTGAAAAAAGGTAGTTAGATAGAGTTGGTGTTTGAGAATAGGTTAGAATGTTGAAACCATACTGAGTTAGTCCGGACGCTAAGACATGTACAGTTTGAATCTGCATAAAAGTTTGTTAATAAACTCAGTCAGCTTTGAGTCGGTTATTGTTTAGGATCACATCACATCAATGTTAGAACAAAGAGGCGAATCTGGACTGGACTACTAAATCATGCTTAAACAGAATTTCATCGTCTGAATAAAATCCCGATCGAGTGATTGAAATTGAAGTAACTGACCAGACTTAGGTCAGTTATGTTTCTAATTTTGTTGCAAAACGGTTAATAGAGTCAAAAGACTGCATTTATCGACTATAGAGCCATATCTAGGTTAGATCCTAATTTAGTCGAATGCCAAAATCCTAGTTGAGTCCAATCTCAAACAGGGCCTAGATCTTCTGTACACATACGAACTCTGCTCGTTGAGTCCAATCTAAAGTAGGGCCTAGACTGCATTT
Organism: Alisma plantago-aquatica; assembly: GCA_963693085.1. Lineage (NCBI taxonomy): Eukaryota > Viridiplantae > Streptophyta > Magnoliopsida > Alismatales > Alismataceae > Alisma > Alisma plantago-aquatica. The sequence continues at coordinate 144,277,691 of OY856413.1, read as the reverse complement.
CTACCCGTTGTAGTAAGAAAAACACACCAGATGATGATAAAGAAGTAAAAACAAACAAAACGCGCTATGTGTAGTTCTTACCTTGGCAACCATCCTCCAAATACGGGTTCCCTTGATAACCGCTGATGCAAGTACAACGGTAGCCGGGGCCGTTAGTAGAATCAACACAGCCAGCATTGGCGCCACAAGCG